>JASEVX010000002.1:38491653-39073003 GCA_031761405.1 Serripes groenlandicus
ATTCTCCACAAAATCTTTCCATACTTTTAAAGACTGTTCCACACCTGTTACATTTATCTTCAAATCTTGAAAAAAGTAGTGGATCAACTCTGGTCCCACAGTTCACACAGAATTTCTGGGATAGTTTCAATTTTGTGTTACATGATGAACCATCTTCCAGTTTTCCAGCACATAAGACAACAACGTCATTGCTTGAAACAAGTTTGTTGCCACATTCAGGACAAAACTTGATGCTTTCTTTGGTCTCAAACCCACAAGTTTTGTTTTGACATTTCATAGCTAAACTTAGTTGTACTCTCTTGGTTACAGCATCTACAAACATAAATCTTATTCTTTACTTGAAGGATTGGACTCTTCCTTCTCTACAAAGATACATGTACATGAAAAGATTGATGCCTGGGTTTTTTAATGTAATACATGTAATGAATGCATATTTAGTTTCTAGTAGCAGAAACTTATTTAAAACAATATTTTATTTCTTTTTTTGTCACAATAGTGTGAAGAGTGAATTTATGTCATAGAATTTTCATTTTATTTCATTAGTATAACTTAGAACTTTCAGAAAATGAAGAAAAGCTGGTCATATTTCATCTTCATGAAACAAATTTCTAAAGAATATAGCCATTTGGATTTGTGCAGATGTTGCAGAAATTGTTGGTTAATCCGAGAGCAAGGAAATCCTTTAGAATGTCAGAAAATACAAGTACAAAGGCTCAGATTAGTGTAGACTGCAGTGATACTCATATTTTAATTTTTCACAATTAATTTATTTGTTAATCAATATGCTGCAGTCTACGAAATTAGCAGTGACCGGTCCTATGGTCCCTGGCCAGTAACTTTTGGTTCGGACCAGTGAAACATTTCCTTTCAGGCCAGTATAATTTTACATGTAATATATAGCATAACCAAACATTTAGGATTTTCGGGCCAGTGAAATACGATATGTTAATTTCAATGACTAATGTTAGAACCTCGATTTTAGTGACTGCATTAATTGCTAATATGAAGTTTTTCATAATATGTTGCTGATCAAGCTTTATTGTAGATTTATTTTGCTTATAGTATGGCTTATTTCCCGTAAGTGGTATATTTATGTTTATCTGAATTGAATCCACCTAAAAGTAAACAGATTCCACCTAGAAAGAAATTCAAAAGGATTCAGCTTCAGCCAATTCAAATATTCCAAGCCATATTTTAATTGAAGGTGAAATATATTATAACATAGAAATTAGACAGATTCCACATTGCAGCTCTTCGACAGATCCCATCTACAGTCAGGGCAGAACTTTTGGTATGGATTGATCTCTGCATATTTTTTGTATGTGTTCATCTTTATATTGCATAAATAGTTACTTTATATGTTGAGTAGGCCTATATGATTTTTTCCACAGAAAAACTATCAAAATTTTCTTCTTTGAAACTGTTGGGTCTTCTTTTAACATAATTCTGCAGAAATGTTCTTAAGGTGACTCTCTGAAAAGTTGTTCATGCTATATTCATTGGTTGGAAAATATGGCTGCCAGTGACTAGACTTGTACAATCTCACTGTATCATGGGAAATTACATAGTGCCAAGATTGTCTAGGAAAGGTGAATTGGCATGAAATGGAAAGAAGAGCAGTTAAAGAATCCTGGAATTCTTGCCTACGACATGTTAATCATTGTGTTGCCACCTTTATTCCAACCTACATAAATAAAGGGAAAAAGTGTAAACCAAAACGGATGGACCATTATTGTGTTACAGCTAGGGCTGTAACAAATACACTAGGTGGCAAATACGATATGTATCACGAATACAGGGTAACGAATACGAATATTTATTCACAAATATTGTCATGCATTTAACAACATGTAAACACAAATTAAATCAGAAAATATCAACTTAATATTTTCAGTACTTTGATTTTATAATAGGCATAAGCAAGGGAAAGAAATTGTGAGTTTCATGTAGCGTTTTAACGAGTTTTACCTGATGTCATTGTGTGAGATGGAATGTCTACCTTGAATCCTTTCGGAAAACTTATATTTGGCCGGAGATTCAATGATTTAAATTTCCGTGTCACGGGTTCGCCATTTTTTGTTGATGGGTATTTGTTGTCATTAAATGAGAATTCTCTATTTTCAATGGAATTATAATTCAAAATTCATTAAAAACACATTTTAAACACACAAAAACGTATGTCAAAATAAATCTTAGCGAATCAAATATCTTTATTTTGAGAAAATGAAAATAAACATGTCGCAAAATTAGTGGTCAGTTGTTGTGAGTGGGGTACTATATAAATATAGCTCCGAATGCGCTATGAAACTAAAGAGGTTTTCAAGTGTGACAAAAGGTTTTTTATGTTTGTAGTTCAGTTACATTGAATTTAATTTAAATCATACAGCTTTTGATTATATTCGTAAATATTCGAATATAGATGAGGCGAATAACGAATACGTATCGTACAGACCTGTATTCGATTATATCGAATATTCGAATGTATCGTTACAGCCCTAGTTACAGCAGTGAGAAAGAAATATCTTGCATGAAAGAGATTCACTTTTACAAGAAGCTACATAGACTACACTGAATACTGTAAAATGAGAAATAAGGCATCAAAAGCAGTGATAAACCATGAAAGAGGTATTGCACTACACACTGGTAAAAACCAAAAACATTTTGGTCATATGTCAAGGAACAGACTAAAAGTAAGAGTGATGTAGGAGATTTAAAAGATAGTAATGGTGACATAATTGAAAGTAAAGCTACACTACCAAACTGTGACTCTATGCATACAGGACCTTTGCTTAGTGACATTAACCTTGATGAAAGTACAGTTCTTAAACATCTACAACAACAAGAGGACTGGAATGCAGCCTAAGATGAAAAGTTTCAGGTTGACTCAGTTTATTTTGATTATGCTAAAGCATTTGACAGTATAACTCATCAGCAACTTCTTCACAAGCTGAAAGCATATGGTATAACAATACATATCATGAAATAGAAGAGGACACATCAGAGAAAGACCTTGGTATATCATTCTCAGTTAATCTCAGGTTTACGAAAGTATGAACACAATAGTCAAGAAAGTTAATAGTCAAAATAGGCCTTATTAGAAGAAGATTTGTGTACATGGAAAAGAAGCAATTCCTGTTATTATATAGATCCCTTATTCGCCCCCACCCCCCATCTAGTCTATGGAGATGTCATATATTATCCTTGCCTGAAGGACCACAAGCAAATACTTGAAAGCTGTCAATGTCGTGCCACTAGGTTGGTTCCAGAGATATTGCATCTATCGTACACCTAGTCTCAATATATCGACGCTACATATTGCAGGATGCGAACAGTCAAAATATAAAATCGCATTCCGAGAACAGAAACCTGGACTAACATACACCCAGTGTTTAACTGAAATTACCTTCTTTGGAATTTAGATGGTTTCGTGGAGATCTCATCTAAGTGTTTACAAAATTGACAACATTGATTATACTACACTGTTTACTCTGTCAACAAATTCATCAGTCAGAGGCCATAACTACAAGATACAGAAACCTAGGGCAATCTGAAATATTCGTTTAAATTCTTTCGCACATGTTATCAATAAATGGAATGCTTTACCTACTGATGCTGTAAATACTAAACAAGAGGGCCATGGGGCCCGGGATCGCTCACCTGAGAATGGGCTTTAAGACTTAACTCTTTCAGCGCAAATGGCAATATCATCAAGACGAACTTTCTGAAAAAATTTCAAGCTGCTCAAGTCAAAAATGCAATCTCTATAGTGTTAACAAATGTTTTATACAATATGGACTAGTGACCTAGTTTTTGACCTGACCAAACCCATATTTGATTTGGCCTAGATATCTTCAAGGCAAATATTCTGACAAAGATTCCAAATTACCCATAATTAAACTTGGCCTAGATATCATCAAGACAAAGTTTCTAACAAAGTTTCAACATGCTCAAGTTTAAAATGCGGCTTTTAGAGTGTTAACAAGATTTTCCTTAAATTATGCCTAGTAACATAGTTGTTGGCCAAACATGACCTATATTCGATCTTGGCCTAGAAATCACTAAGACAAACATTCTGATAAAGTTTCAACATGCTCAAGCCAAAAATGAGGCTTCCAGAGTGTTAACAATATTTTTCATAAATTTGACCTAGTGACCTAGTTTTGACCGGACATGACCTAGTTTCGAACTTGGCATAGATTTAACTAAGACAAACATTCTGACAGAGTTTCGACATGCTCAAGCCAAAAATGTGGCTTACAGTGTTAACAAGATTTTCCTTAAATTTGACCTAGTGACCTAGTTTCGAACTTGGCCTAGATATTACTTAAACAATCATTCTGACAAAGTTTCAACATGCTCAAGCCAAAAATGTGGCTTCTAGAGTGTTAACAAGATTTTTCATAAATTTGACCTAGTGACCTAGTTTTTGACCCTACATGACCCAGTTTCGAACTTGGCCTAGAGTTGATGGAGATATATGTTCTGATAAACTTTCATAAAGATTGGATGCAAAATGTTGCCTCAAGAATGTTAAACAAGCAAATGTTGACGACGGACGACGGACAAAAGGCGACAACAAAAATGTGTTGTGTTTTAAAACTATGCTTGACAAACTGTGGCAAAACAAAAGATACTATCTAGATGATGTCACAAATTTAAGTGTCAGTAAACCCAATCGTTAGGGAGAACGTGAAACACGAAGAAAATCGAGGGGAACAAACGGCGTTTGGGGCCTAATAGTTTTCCCACAAGAAGAAGAAGAAATGATCCCACTTTGTCCAAAAACAATACACTTTTGCTTGTTTGTTTCACTTTTGTATTAATATTGTAGAAGCAATGCATTTGCCAGAAAGATAACAATAACACAAAGGCATTCTATGCCACAAATTTCTATGAAGGGCTGGGCAAAATCGGTATACCTCTATGATACCTCTATGATGATTTTTAACCCATTTTGGGCTGGGCAAAATCGGTATACCTCTATGATACCTCTATGATGATTTTTAACCCATTTTCTTCCGTATTGCTTCGGATACTAAGTATCTTACATTCTTACATTGTTTGATTTAACTATCTTGGGGTATAGGTTTGTAGATTAAATGCCACATTTAGTAGTATAAATGTTTATACATTAACATATATATAATATATAACCATGTTGAAGTGTGTATATTGTATCGTGGTTCCAGTGGTGTTCAAGTTTTGATTTGAAATCATTCACATTTTTAGAGTTCACAAGATACTTTGGGAGTGAGTTCGAATCGTTAATTATCCTCTGTGAAAACTGTTGTAAGCGAATTGATGCAATGTTGTTTGACCAGTTTAAAATCATGTCCATGAGTCATTGAATGGCAAATAGCAAACAAGAGGGTCATGATGGCCATAGATCGCTCACCTGAGTTATGCAATGAGATTTTTAATGCAAAAAACAAAGTCTCAAACTGCTGAAATAAAAAATGCAGTCCCCAGTGTTGAAAAGATTTTCCTTCAATTTGGCCTAGTTTTAGAGTCAATATGACTCATATTCAAACTTGACCTAGATATCATTAAGACAAACATTTCAAGCTGCTGAAGCAAAAAATGCGGCCTCTAGAGTGTTAACAAGATTTTCCATAAATTCGGCCTTGTGACCTAGTTTTTGACCGTACATGACCCATATTAAAACTTGGTCTACAAATCATCGAGACAAACATTCTGATGAAGTTTCAATATTTTCAAGTTAAATATGCAGTCTCCAGTGTTAACAAGATTTTCCTTCAATTTCCCAGCAAACATGCATATATGGGTCCCATATGGGCTATTTCGGGACAAGCCCATATGGGTATGCCATTATTGGACCCATATGGGACCTTTGTGGGCAAGCCCAGCAAACCCATATGGGTCCCAAATGGGTCCCATAATACAGCACTTTTAGGAAAAACGAATATTTATTTATTTATTTATTTAAAAAACATTTACTTTGAGCTAGTATGTGACTACCTTGATCTAAACTGCTATTATTTTATCTAAAAATAGTAATTCAACACCTACGCTTATATTTTACAACCCATGTGGGACCCATACGGGTCCCATTTGGGCCTCCCGATAAACGTCAACATGCCTGAACAGGTGCGCAAAATTAATTTATTTTATTTTTAATATAGGTTTTAATTTTTATGAATTAAAATATATGATGTATCATTTAGACATAGTTATTATCAAGAATTTAATCATCGCATGATTAAAAATAAAATAAATTTCGAGCATGTGAGTTCCGCTGTCATAATATTCAAATGTTTCTTTGTTTACATTTAAAGTTGAATTTTGATTTATTTCTTATTCTGATTATATGCATGCCTTTATATGAACCATACAGAAGATTACTTAATAAAGGTTTAGTGTTAAAGCATAGTGTGTTGTTTTCTTGCAGGATAATATTATAATATAGTCGTTTGCGCCATAATATCTCTCTGTTCCAGGAAAAAGAAAGAGTTAAAACATAAAAATATTAAATGGAAGTACAAGAATCATGCACCTGCTGTTACATTCCAGCTTAAAGAATTTCGCATGTTTGTATCCGATGTTTCTGACAAGTGGTTGTTTATTGAAAGTCAAGCAAACTTAAAATTGAAATAAATGCAAATGGATCTAGCCAAGAAATGCAAGATCTGCCCAAAATGGAAGTATCTGGGCTGCCCATGAGGGACCCATATTGAGTACAAGGGTTGCCCATGTGGGACCCATATGGGTCCCATATTGCATGTTTATGGGGCAGCCCATATGGGACCCATGTGGAACCCGGTTGCACTCCCCACCTTGGTCCCATATGGGCAGCCAATATGGGACCCATATGGGTCCCATATGGATTGCTAGCTGGGTTGGCGAAGTGACCTACTTTTTAACCAGATTAAATCTATTTGGCCAAGTGACCTACGTTTTAACCATATTAAATCAAGTAGTTATTATTATCCTGCAATCGATCGATTGACCAACAAATGACAGATGATAAAACGAGAAACCGAAAGTCTAAATTATTTGGACTAAGTAAAGAACGACCCGATCGAAATCTAAACTGTGCACTTGATGTGAGATTTTTCCTATTTAAGTGTTCAGTAACAGCAGCATGTATCAATTTGTCCAGGCATTTGCAAACAACAGATGTGAGGCTTTGTCCTATAACATAAGACTCCGTTGACAAGCATATATTATAGAACTAGTATGTGAGGTTTACAGGCCGGTAGTTACAAGATGATAGTATCTCAAGGAATACAGTTACTTCGTACCCTAGTTATTTTGTACCTGTCGATTTCGGTTAATTCCTGCAAATCTTGTATTTGTCTAGAAAGAAATGTAACTCGTAACTTGTTTAAGTATATATGTGTATACACATCAAATACACAAAACTTCACTTTGCGTATTCATTTCACATTATAAAAGGTTATATGATGGAATATTAACTACATGATTTTGGCAATTCATATTATTGCATTTGATGTTTGAAGTGTGATAATCAATGATAATTAAGAACGCATACTATACACATAAACAGTTAAAGTTGTTATTATTTTTTTAACAGTTTGCAGAAACCCTTATTTTTTATCGGTATGTCTTACCAACTGTGAAAGATGCCTTTGTCACTTTATTTGATGCACCGCATATTTAATTTATTGTATCTTAATTGTATCTTAATTATATCGGTTCCTAAGTATTTTAGTTGAGGAGAATAATAATATGTTCATCATTGCATTCTGAATCATCATGAGTTCACAATACCCCTGTTTATATTGTTTAAGGCTGGTTTTGGAGCATAACCAGGCTGTTGAATGTGATTTCTGTTGGAAATGGCAACATCGAGGCTGCGGCAACACAGGTTAATGTTTTTGTTATTTTGAAAATTTCCATATTTGCCTATAATAAGCATTTAATGTTCGAAATCATATATTTACCAGACCCGGGTTTAAAATACTAAGTTACATATTTATGAGTAAATAATATGTATATATTTTATGGTGACTTATAGTCCGAATGGGTCCGAATGTATAAAATGTGTTATTCATGTATGTAAATTCACAGAGGTCACGTCACGTTAATAAACAATCTAATTCATAAAAACATTTTTCAGATCTATTTATAATAGTTATCAAATGTCCGATCATGATATATGTAAATTCACAGAGGTCACGTAATAAACAATTTTATTCATAAAAACATGTTTCAGATCAATTTATAATAGTTATAAAACGTCCGATCACGATATATTGTATATTTTTCATGTTAAGTTGTATGTTATAGCAGGGACAATATTAGTCCTTCAAAAAAAGACATAGCATATGCTCATTTTTCATTTTGTTATTATGATTCTTTCCGAAACATGCTAAATTCCCATCGCTAATTTCCGACCATGAATCTGGTTGTACGCAATGTTTGTCACACCAAAATACACATATGGGACAACAGTTAACCATTAATCTATCATACAAAGTAAACACAATGGGTCTTACTCACGCTTGTATGTGTTTAAATCCCTTTTTAATTAGGAAAGGACGAATATTCAAATACTGTTTTCGATTTTTTTTTTAAGAAATAAAGAAAAAAGTGACCAAAAATTATTTGTACAATTCTGACAGAGGTCGCGAGTTGGAGCTAATCATAATTAAGGGTGAAGTGATAAAGAGTGTGTATTTTTCGTTTGTGGTGTTTTAACAACGTATTTCAAACCTTTTAAAAGTATCAATTATAAAATCGATAATTGTCACGCGAACGTTTACCTGAGTTTGTATCATGTGTAACCAGACACCACCTTGACGACCAGTTTGATCGATATGTTTTAACAAACACACATGTATAAACGGTGACAGTCTGCATATCATTACGAAAGTGAAAGTCAAGTTTCGTAAAAACCTCCCAGCTTAACCAAAACCTAGTCGATGTTTACATCATAGACAGCTATTGCAACAATTGCATAATTTGATTGATTGATTGATTGGGGTTTAACGCCATTTTTAACAATTTGTCAGTCATATCACGGCGGCCAGTTCACCTACACATGTGTTTCCTGGTTTTCTCACACCAGTACTCCACACAACAATCTTCCCAAGCAACTGGCTGCTTTTCCACATAGACTTAGCCCATTGGTGGAAGACAAATGACGCATGTCGCAATGACTTTTGTCAAACGTCGGAAAGAAAGTTGGCCGAGCCTGGATTCGAACTCACAACCCCTGGATTGACAGCCCGCGTCGTTACCGACTGAGCTACCGGGACTCGACAACAATTGCATAAATCATGTTTAACATAGCAGTATGTCTCAAAAGTATGCAGCTAAAAATTCCTCTTTACATCTTTAAAATCGAATTCACATCAGCGAACAGATTGAATCGTCCGCAATTTTGTTTTCTTCAAACTCCCTTTGCTTTTTGTATGAATAAAATATATCATTATATTTGATTCGGTTAAATATTAAATTCGGTAACCAAGAGACACCTGAATGAATATACGGATCAGAAAACGTTGCAATTCTGTTTATCGTTTCGAGTGGATATTTTTCTTGATTTACCTCAACTTGAAATTCGAATATATCTGTTGAGAAAAAAAATAGCTTACATTTATACTTGGAAAATCGTCTTTATTTGAAAAAGGAATTGGAAGAGTACCAGCATTCGCATAAACCTGAAATCGCATACCGATTTTTTTATTCGAAAAATGAATATTCGAATATATTCGAATAAGTAAAACGAATATTCGAATATCGTTTTCAGTATCTTTCCCATCCCTATTTTTAATCCATCTCTTAGAGGCTTCGCCTATATTAACCACATTTCGTCGAATTTACTGAAATGGATATTAAACAAAATGGATTCTAAACGAAATAGATATTTAACGAAATAGTTATATATCTTATTCAAACAAGTTTGGGCGATATTTTGTTAAAATTTTAGTTACTGATTTCGTTCAGTTTATTTAACCGGAAACAAATTTGTTGAAGATTTTAAATTTTTCGTTGTTGTGAGTTGAGGAATCCGCTGTGGTCGAGTGGTTAGCGTCGGGGATTTCGAAACCGGATGTCCCGGGTTCGATCCCCAGTTGCGGCACTACGGTCATGGTGGAGTGCCCTTGGTCAAGGCACATTTTCTAGCCTAGTACTGGTTTGTTTACCCAGGGATGATGAATAATTAAATTTAATTGCGCGCTAAATGACCTTAGCTGTCGATGCGCCATAAAACAATATACATTCATTCATTCATTGTGAGTTGAATTTTGAGGGAATAAAGATGTAAATAAGTAAAGAGGTAAGCAGCATACTATTCAGGCTCAAATAAATATAATAATAGTTATATATATGGGTCATTTTATAGTTGCGATAACTGTCAAGGATGTAAACGGCATAATAACGTTGATCGAGTCCGTCTGATAATGCTATGGGAATTTTGAACAGAATGTTTAGACTTCGGTTGACCAAAAAATGACAGATGATAAATCACAAAAACGAAAGTCTAAATGATTTGGACTAGGACAATATATACATTTTATTCACGTACGATACCACTAAATATTTTGAAATACATTTAGTAAACATATATAATATGATTAGATTTAATTTATCTGTAATAAATGACACTAGGGTACGAAACATCCGAAATCGACAGGGTACAAAATAACTAGGGTACGAAGAAACTGTCTCCCGTATCTCAATAATCATTTCAATAATTGTATCGAAAAGAAACGAAAAACAGTGACAATAAACAAACCTTATCACAAATGTATCCGCTCATACTCTGATTGTATTATTGATAACTTTTCAATATTTGAAATGGTTTTATTTTCGGAAAATTCCAACTACTTCGCAAATTTTGCAAAAGTAATCTGGTTCCCGACTTCCTATTAGTAACGCAGTAATATTAACTGGAAGGTACCCCAGACTAATGCAAAAGCGAAAGTACAAATTCCACAAACAAAAATCGCAACTTCCTTCCCGAAAATATGCAGGAATTACTTTCCTCTAGGAATGTATTACATAAGGTGTAACTCAATAAATACGATCAATACCTGAGTTCTCTTTTATAATATGTGCATTATAGAATATATGTCCGAGTTTTGGTTTAATTAAATTGATTTAATTAGTCTGGTTCCCGACTTCCTATGATAGTAAATAAGGGGAAGGAACTCCAGACTATGATTTTTAAAATATGCATGTTGGTATAGGTCCAAAAAGGCCAAATGCAAAAAAGGCCAGTCCAAAAAGGCCAATTTTCTCAAATTGATTTTTTTGTTTTTGTTTGTTTGTTTGGAGTTTAACGCCGCTTTCAACAGCTTTGGTCATATCACGGCGGTCAGTGCACCTACCCATGTTTTCCTGGCTTTCCCACACCAGTACTTACACAACATTCTTTCGAAGCCACTGACTGCTTTCTCACATAGATCAGAGGTGAGAGGCAATGGAAAACATCGCCCGAAAGAATGTCGCCGCAACCGGGTATCGAACCCGTGACCTCCAGATCACGAGTCAGATACGCTACCAATTGAGCTACCCGGCCGGGTCTTCTCAAATTGATGGTCCAAAAAGGCCAATTATGAGGAAGGAACACTTTTTGAAGGAAAACAGTTTAAAGGTGTAAATATTTGGTATTTAGGTTTGTAAACATGTTTGTTTGGTGTAGATTATTAATTTATCCGTGTTATAGTTGCTTTTAATGTATATTTGTTGTGGAAAAGTTTAATGGTATAATGTGGATAAGAATTGCTTCTGAGCTGTTTCACTTTAAAGAAGATGTTTATACATGTATATGTTTTTGTTATATTCCTCCCACAGGATCTACAGTTATAAAAGGATCAGATTTCGAATTTTTTTATGAAATTGAAAAAGGTGTAGAAAAATATGGGAACTTAGGAAGAACATTTATTGTTGGCGATCTAAATAGCAGAACGTCAAATTTAGCAGATTACTTATCATTAAACAAGTATGACGATGATGCATTATCTCCATTTGATGATGACGCGGTACTTTCCGCACGATCGAGTTGTGACAAGGTAATTTACAGCCGCGGCCGTCGTTTATTGGCCCTTTGTAAAACAACAAATCACATAATAGCAAATAGGCGGTTACATTGTGACCAAGAAGGTAAATTTACATAGTGTAGTCAGCGAGGGTCAAGCGTAACTGATTATTTATTATTAGATAAGCAGTGTATCAGTATTTTAAATTATTTAGATGTACTTGACTGGAACCACTTTTCGGACCATGCACCCTTAAATTTCAGATTTCGTAAAGCGATAGAAAAACGTACGTCTATAAGAACTACAGGTTCGGTCTGTGACACAATTATTTTTAACGAAAATAAAATTGATGACTATGTAAATTTACTTAATCAAAATCTGATTCACTTTGAGAATAAAATGCTGGGGACTAATGATATTAATGATCACACGGTGCATTTAACACATTTTATTGTGATATAGTGCAAAATCTGTGTTTAGTAAAACATTTAAAAAACAATCAATGGTAAATTATAAACCGAAATGGTTTAATGATAATTGCAAAGTAGCAAAAGACGAGTATAAACTCGCAAAATCTAGATTAAAAATTAACTATAATGACGGAAATCGTTTAGCATTCTGCAAATTACGCAACAAATATAATAATACAAGAAAAGCAGCAAAGAGAAAATATATGATAAATGAAAGCAGACGCCTACAATCAATGGCAAAGACTAATCCCAAACAATTTTGGAAGAATATAAAAGCTAGTAAAAATAATCAAAAATTTGATGAAAATAATTTGATCGACATAGATAGTTTGCATCAGCATTTTACATCATTGCTGGGAAATGAGGCTACACCTAAAGCTCATGACGAAATCCAACCACAAATTAACATGAATATTGATTTAGATTCTGAAATCACTTTGCAAGAAAATAAAACTGCAGTTTATCACCAAAGTAACAACAAGGCTTGTGGCCCAGACGATTTACCTTCCGAGTTAATTAAAGCATCTTTTGACTTAATCTCTCCATATCTTAACAATCTTTATAACAAAATGTTTGAAAGTGCCGAATATCCAGAAAGTTGGTGTCTTGCATATATATAGTACCGATATTTAAAAGTGGAAATTTTAGCGAAGCAAAAAATTACAGGGGCATTACCTTAAATAATATTTTGGCAAAAATATATTCTCAAATTCTTTTAAACAGACTTACCAAATGGAATGAAAAGCACAAAAACTTAACGGATTACCAATTTGGATATCAAAAGGGTAAGAGTACCATTGATCGTATATTTATATTACACTCAGTTATTGCATGGGTATTACATTCTTGAAAAAAGTTATACACAGCTTTTATAGACTACGAAAAGTGCTATAGTTAATCGTTCTTTACTTTGGAAACGTCTGTTTACGCAAGGAGTCAGCACTAAGATGCCCAATGCGTTAAAGGCTATGTATGCTAATGTAAAATTTGCAGTTAAGCATGATAATCAAATTTCTAATAACATTGATATTACAGTAGTGCTCAAACAAGGCGATTCGCGTTCATCTTTATTATTTTTTATGTTTAAATGATATATTGCAACATGTCAACTCAAACCTAGAAAATATCTTTACGATTGATGAATTACGTTTGTTTTTATATAGCGTGTCAGACAGAGGTTCGAGGCTGTGGAATGTGACTTGTGTCAGAGATGGCAGCATCGTACTTGTGGGACTGGTAGTAAAATATATAAAATATAGAACTCACCTTGAACTCTTCTTCCTTGCTCCCTTTGTTATATAGATGTTTTCAATATATTCTATCAGTTGATAGACATTGGCTCTGATATAAGTGAGATATTTTTAAAGAGGTTATATCTTTGGGTGTATAACTTTTCTTTTTTTTGTTTATCATAGTGTTCATCTTTGTATGATCTTCATATATTGGAGGAAATAAAGATAAAGACTATTATGAATTACTTGATAGTATAGTTTTGATTTTCATTAATTTCATTACATCTTTTGTTAACTAAGGCCTCTATAAAAAAATACGGAAAATTGAATATGTATGTAAGAGATTATTGTGGAATATTGAATATATAATTATATATATATATATATATTTATTAATGTTAACGTTATTCTTGTGGAAAATTGAATATATATATATATATTAATGTGTTAACACGATTGTGTTGTGAAAGATTTGATATAAATTTTAAAGAGATTATTGTGGAAAATTTAATATATATTATATGTTAACATTTCCCTATTGTGGAATATTGAATATATTTATATGTTAACGGTATTATTGTGGATTATTGAATATATTTATATTTTAACGGGATTATTGTGGAATATTGAATGCATATATTTATATGTTAACAGGATTAACCAAATAATTAAATATTTGCATATTATAGAAAATATATATAGGTATATTCCGGTAAGCAGTATATTTATGTGGCGATCTGAAACAACTGATCTATTTTTATAATGTGGTAACACAATTAATTAATGCATTTTCTTATTTCTAGAATCCCAGTGATACATTGTTAGAAGAATCGCCTATCCTAGAATTAAGTATTCCCGCCCTCCTTAACGAAGAAGATATGTATACCAAAGAGACGGTCATTGACGATATGCGGATACATGATATTCGTGAACAGGTATTTTATCATTTTAGGGAAATAAATGATATCTTCATGAATAAAGCGGATTCAAATCCGATGATAAGCGGTAAATAGTTTGAACCAAATAATGGAATATTTGCACATTATAGAAAATAGGCATATTCCGGTAAGCAGTATATTTATGTGGCGATCTAAAAACAGCTGATCTATTTCTATATATTATTTTCATTTCATTATAAATTCATATTGAACGATGTACCGACAGAGAATCCTACATGGTCAGATGAACCCCTAGATTTACGTATTCCGGTGTAACGTTGTAAACTGAGCCCCATAGAATAATGACCCCTTTCTATAAAATACTGACACCCCTTATAAAATAATGACCCCCCGATTTTATCTATAAAATATTGACCCCCACCTAACCTATTACTAACATACTCTATATCAATTCAAGTCACTGTCGTGTTTCTATTGCTTATATTTGTTGTTGTTGTTGTTACTGCTGCTGCTGCTGCTGCTGTTGATGAGTCTGCAGAGAGGCCCCGCTAAGAAAAAAGCGTACATCTATTGAAAATGAAATTTAAAATGGTTTTCATTTGAATTATCATTATTGTACTTAAAGAGAAGTATTACAATAATAGAAGATATACATAAGTCGTTTTAAGGTTACTATAGAAATAGAGAGAACCGATATTTAGGCTGGAGGATAATTTGGTTTTGTTTACAAACAGTGTATAATCATCTTTTATTAGTCATCGGAAATGATTCTGGTCATGTTTTCTTGATAGAAATTGAGATCATCCTTTAGAAATAAAGCGTTTACGAAAATAGAAACATTTGGAAATATATTTTATATGCTGGTTCGTCATCGATTTTGGGCCTTTATATAGCCTATTTTACGGAGAAGATTTGTTTCTTTGCTTCTCCAGATTGTGGCATTTGATAAACACTGAAACCCGAAGAAAACCAGACTAGAAAGATTCACATAATGTGCTATCAGCGATCTGACGCCAATCACATTTTTACTGGTCACTCATTCTAATTGTTTGTTGTGTATATTCGATTTCTGTCGTTACAAACATTATTGCATATCAGCTAAAATATTTGTTGATAAAGTTTCATTCTTCTGGTTTTGTTTTCAACTTAAAAGGCAACATTTTTCTACTGAGTGACGTCAGATAACCTTTGTTCATACCGCGGTGGCATTGTTCAAAGTCACCGCTTAAATCAACGAAAGCCAGGCCTTTGGGTAGCTCTTTAATCAATCACTGTCGATGCCATGACTTTTCCTCAAACTCAAAGGTGAAACTGGGCGGTGTCTATTATGTTTCGTGTAGACTGCATCATTTCCGAAAATAGTTCCTTTGATTTACTTTAGAAATGCTGCTCATTTAACATCAAAGAAAACAACGGCGACACCGGAAACTGTTGTCGGCAAGTTATAAACACTTCTTACGTACACGTTTGTATATATAAAGGTCTGTGTAAGGCAAAGACTGCCATTTTTGCCCCGCAGCATGGATGAAAAAGTGTTCGACAAAATTGTAGACTTTGTTAAGAACGGGAATTATCCCGTTTCCATGAAAAATGACAAGAACAAAAAGAGAAACTTTCGACGCAAGTGTGAGCCATTTATTTTTGATGACGGGTTGTATTACAAGAAAATTTCCTCATCAGAACGCCTGAAAGTGATAAAGAAAGGGAAGACAGATGACATAATTAAGAGCATCCATGCCACAGATCATGGAGGGCATTTGGGAGTTTCGAAAACGTAATTTGATATTAGATTTTATTATAATGAATAAAGACGATTGTGTGATTCCTATGAGCCAGTAAAACCGCTACCGCGGTGTAAGTGTCACACCGACGAATAAGTGCTATTAAAGATGGCATAATTGGAGAAGGTTAAAATATGACATTTAAGATTATTTAGAGATAGTATAGAAGAAAATATTGTTATGGTACTTTTATCTAAGGTGTGACACTAACACTGCGGTAGCGGATATATGGGGTGATGAGGCCAAACAATATTCTTAAATTCGGGTAACTCGACTCTACCTATAGAAACGGTGCGACCCTAGCGTTTATGGCATAGCATTTTTTTCTTGACTCCTGGCCATGCTAAAACATTTAATAAATTCGGATAAAAATAAGCAAATTACAGACATTATTTAATGGACAAATATGATATCAAATCCATTGAAAAATGCATTTAACTGCACACAGATGTTGCTGTACATATTGCCCCCCCCCCCCCCCCCCCCCCCAAAAAAAAGGAATCAGCTCAATCCCTACCATATCTAGCTTTCTGGGGACTGAGGCCGTTACTTTAAACACAGAATATTTTTTCCCTGTTAACTCTCACAAGAACCTTGCAAACAATAATTCAGTTTTAAAATTATTTATTTTTATTTTGTCAATGATGCATTTCACCGTTCTAATGGCATACATGTATTTTATATAAACATGTGTAAATGGGTGGTTGAAATAGTAAAAAGGACTCCACTGAGAATTTTTTACAATAGGGGGACCAGAAAATAATATTTCGAGATTTTTGTTTTTAGTTGAGGATGTTGTCCAATAACGTGTGTGCAAAATTTCAAATCATTTGCTATATCTGTTTTGTCAAAATTTACAAAAATTTGCTGTCATTGAACGCAATTAGGCGACGCCTAAATATGTAACAAGACGCTCCGTTTTGACGTTTCCCGCTATTATAGAAATTAACGGCGACGCATACGTTTTTACGCAAATAGGACATTTTTTCAGACTTACATTTCTTGTATATCTTTGCATCCAATTGAGCGATTTTCCTAAAAATTCACACAATCAAAATTCAGTCAAAAAGTATCTCAAATCTTTTATTTGAAAACAATGATCTAACATATACATTTTATATCGACATTCAAACATTTTCCCCTAAACATTTTGAAATAATAGATTTTGTCTCGAGAAAAACTAAAAATGCTGATATTGTAAAAAGGAGGACACCGGTATAATAGAAGATTGTGCTTATTCTAAATCTTGCAAAAAAAACCACTATCATTTATTTTTTGTTTATCTAAATTTATTCTATTTGATATAAAGGGTGTTAGTATTAATATGATAATCTCATTTGAAAGAAAATCAAACCCTAGTCACAGTAACCCATTTTCTTAAATGTTAATGTTTAGAAGAGTCATTAATGGAATACTGTTATCATTGAACTTGCGAACAGACGAGCGTTTGTCCCCGCTTCGGCGGCGCTCTTGTTAAAATACTATCATGGGCCATAGTATAAAGTAAGATGGTATTGGATTTGTTGAAGTGTTTGTACTTTTCTTATAGTGATACAATTACGATTTTAGATCCTGTGGTGACAACATCAAATTGATGATTAATATCTTCTTTTACAATTAACAATCAGTCATTCGTATGTTAGTGGAACCTGTGGAGTAACAGCGATAATTGTAGACTCGGCTTGAGTCTGTGCAAGGGCAGTGCCCCGTGCTTCATGGCTGGTGCTAGAAGGCAAGGGTAGTGTTGCACTTTTCAGTGCTGACCATGAACAGATTCGATCAACCCTATTCTGCAGTTAAAGGCATCGATTTCCTATCAAAAGATCAAATACATAGTTATTCTTGCATACCAGATCGAGATTTCCGCTGTTTTTACCAGTGCTGGAAATTCTGATCTTACATCCCCCGTGTAAGATGAGTCGCGTGCGGTGACGTGGCGCACGCGCTATGAATGGTAATACCCGTGCGTAGTAAATTACTCCGCTACTATAAAGAAATAGTTCGCACGAGAAACTGCAGCTTTTAACAAAATTAACTCGATTATTTACTCGTGGAATGCAAGAAAAAGTATCTTTCACATGTACCAGGTTCGAAAAGGAAAATCCAGCCCTCGGGGAAACTGTTTTCTTGCGATAACTCGGCAGAGCCTCGTTACCGCCGAGATCAGTTCCCCTCGGGCTGGATTTTCCTATCCGAACCTGTAACATGTAAAAGATACTTATAATCCGCAAGCTTTTACTTAGACAATGGTACACCGCTATGAACTTTTAACACGAAAATCCCGTGATTATTGACGGTCCATGGACTGAAGGGATTATCTAAAGCCGTGCAAATATATTGTAATGTTCAAAGATCATACAATTGCCTTTAAACTGTTTTTCCGTGTCTCCAGTGCTTCCGAAAGGTCAGCTTTAAAATATTTCAGAGTTAGTAATGATACTACCTTGGTAATTTTTGTAATAATTATATTTGCTTTGTTTCAGATGGGAAAATATTTCGACGAGGTTTTATTGGAAAGGAAGCTTCGAAGAAGTAAATACGTTTATAAAGAAATGCGATAAGTGTCAGAGAAAAGGGAATCTGAAGAAAGCAAAGAAACCACTGCGACCGATCCCAGTGCCACCCGAGGCTTTCAAGCAAGTGGGCATGGACCTTATAGGCCCGCTAGAAACTTCTTATCAGGGTAAGTTTTGTCTGTCGGTTTGTTGGGATGTTTTGATTGACTCTGGTCATTGGAAGCATTACGATGTAACATTTATAAAAAAATCCACGAGGTGCATGTATACACTTAATGAGCAAACCTAGCACTTTTTAAAGGGCCTCAGAGCCGAATGCTCTGAAGGAGTTATGTGTAGGGTGCCATGAATCCGTAAATAAACAATTAATGAAAACGCACTCGACATTGGACATTTTCCTGATGTGCAGCATATAAATACCACATGGCTTTGAGGGTAACAGTACATATGTCAACCCGAGGAAAATACTGTTACCCGAGGCGCAGCCGAAGGTAACAGTATCTTTACGAGGGTTGACATTTGTACTCTTACCCGAAAAAGCCGTGATATTTATTTTATTATTGCGAAGAAATTTCTATGATGATCGTTTCTATAAAAATATTAAAGCCAATAAAATATTTTAAATTAGTTTTCTTTTCCAACACGCTAAGTGTATTTATATTGGTAAAATGTCATGATCAATACGTCATTTGATAGGTAGCGAAAAAAGCACAAAAATCACGTCAGTTTTTAGTCTTGGCAATGGTCACATTATCTGCTTTTACAGGTATGCACGCATTTCATAAAAAACTGGGGTGTGTAAAAGTGCAGGGCAACAGTATTAATGCCCGGTGACGTCAGAGGGTAACAGTATATAAATAACACATTGCTTTGAATTGGACAGTAATATTGTCAGCCTGAGGAGAATACTGTCACCCGAGCCGCAGGCGAGGGTGACAGTATTTCTCCGAAGGATGACAATATTACTGTCCAATTCAAAGCAATGTGTTATTTATTTTATTATACCGAAAAATAATAAAATAATAAAATATAAATAATAAAATTATAAATAATAAATAAATAATATTAAAAGTAAAAAAATAAAAAAATAAAATATTTGCATATTATTTATATATTTTATGAAAATATTTTATTTTATTATTTTATTATTATTATTATTAGCATATGATCTGTAAAATGTTTTATAGTCCAAAAGTACAACATAGAGCGCTCTACATGTCTAGTTTTAATGAGTTTCATTAACATAAATCTTCCTACCTACCTAATTTGCATACGGCCGTGAGACAGTAAAAAAATTTGCATACAGCCGTGAGACAGTAAAAAAACTGTCGCATGGTCACGTGGTACATTTGTCTTGACAGTAAAAATAGCAACTTTTTGTCAATGGGAGTTTTATATGGACAATGAAATTGAGGTGTAATAATACAAACTGTTACACAGCAACATGTCACTTGTTATACTGACAAATAACAGTAACACTATCAACGGTTTGTCTATGGGAATTTAGCATAAGCAAACGGAGTGAGGTATAATAATATAACTTCTCTCTGTGTGGAAACTGATATATCGAGAAAGAGGTCTTTTGCGTGTTAAATACTGTTCTTTGCTGGAAATGCAATGCTCGATGCATTGGAAATGTCTTAAAACAGTAAAAAAGTTCTTAGGAAAGAAGGCATGAAAACTTTTGAAAAGTTTCTACAGAAAAGAGAAGTAAACAATCTCTACAAAGATATGTAACCTAACGAAAAGAGTATTATCATTGATACAAAATGAATCTAAATAAGCAATAGCGTATAAAACGCTCAAAATCATTTTCTCGAGAAGTTATTCACCTCGTACTTAAAAGGAAATATTAATATTGTATTTTCAAGGTTAATGAAAATTTTTCGATAAAATTATACTTTAACAAGAAATAATAATTATAATTATAATTTGATTCATTGTCTTGGTTTGATTGACAGCGCCAATGAACACATAACATATGTTCTACGTGGATTGGGTTAAACTGTTTCGTAGATCTTAAATTAACTCCACTGAGATTTCATACTAAGCGTAAAATGAAAATTTTGAAATGCTTGCAAAATTAGCATTTTTACGTTTAAAGGAGTAATTATGCAAACCATATAGAATTGGCAGGTCTGATGGAAACATACTCAGATGTTGTTCAAAAAATATTTTATAGATAAATAAGCATCAAAAATGTTTTGAAAATATGAAAAAATGACTTTGACGAAAATAGAAAAATAATGTAACAAACATTTGGCCAAGACAGGATTCGAACCCACACGGGAAGTCTGAGATGGATTGCAGCGTCTTATAGACCGCTCGGCCATCACGGCAAACACATATAGGTAAACCTACCCGACTTTCTCAGAAAACATCACTTTAGTCTCACGTGAATAAGACGTAATTATCGCAAATCATACATTTGATCAATAATAATAATAATAATAATAATAATAATAATAATAATAATGATAATAATTTTATAATACTATGACCGGGGAGTCACTTTTCTATATAAAATAATGACCGGGGGTCATTATTCCATCATTCATTATTCAACTTTACGAAGTTACAAAGGAAGGAAATGCCTTAAAGGGACTATCTCACCGAATCTTGGCAAAATTCAAAAATAATTTAGTGAGCAATTCAATAGAGTAAATAGAGTAAATACAGTCACATTTATGTGATTTACGAATTTGCTTATCAGTTGCCATTGTGCAAAGATAAATCATTGATTTAAATAAGCAATGCAAAATTCTTTACATTTTTACATTTCAGGAAACAAGTTCATTGTCGTAATAACAGAATATTTGACAAAATGGGTGGAAGCTGAATGGATTCCAGACAAGTCATCTGAAACGGTACTATCAGTATTCACGAAGTTTGTCACGACACATGGTTGCCCCAGCGTTTTAATAACGGATCAGGGGAGAGAATTCTGCAACGACTTGAATGACAAATTTTGCAAGCAATTTGGGATAGAACATAGAATTGCATCAGCATATCATCCCCAAACAGGAGGTCATACTGAAAGATTTAACAGGACTTTGTGTGGCATGCTTGTGCACAGTGTAGATACGTCGCAGAAGGATTGGGACACTAAGTTACCTTACGTACTGTTTGCTTATAGAACGTCTAAACATGAGTCGACAAAGCAAACACCATTCTATCTTGTGTTTGGAAGGCATGCACGCTTACCAATAGAAATAGACATAGCAATACAATCGGATGATAACCAAGACTGTGAAATGCCACTAAAGGAAAGAATAGACTCGTTTATTAAACTGTCGTGCAACAGAAAAGAAGCGTCGTCCAACATAAAAACGGCACAATCGAAGCAGAAGAAATATTACAATTATTCACTACCTACAGACGATACAGGAGGTTTTGAAGTCGGCGACCAAGTCCGTCTTCACAACACCAGAAAGTTAACGAGAACAGGAGGGAAACTGGGTCTTAAATGGAAAGGACCATTTAAAATAACAAAAGTAACTGGAAAGGGCACTTACTTCCTCGAAGGAATGAAAACCAGTGTAAGTGGAAACAGACTGACTAGCTATAGTCAGAGAAAGGACGATGCTGCTTGTGAAAGTCTTACAAATAACAACGCAGAAAATAGGGCAACTGAAAGTCAGTCAAATAACAACACAGAAAAGCGAGCTACTGAAAGCCCTACAAATGATCACAGTTCAATAAACAAAGAAACAGAAACCGAAGCAGACAACAAAGCATTTGAAAGTCCTCCAAAAACTAACGATCGATCTGACTATAATCTCCCTCCAAAAAAGAGAAGAGTATCGCGAGAATATCTTACAACCGAATCTACCGATTCTACCGAATCTATCTATCTAGAACCCGAACCATTTCAATTCAAACCATCTAATCACGAATGGCAGGAACAGATCTCGAGTGTATTTAAGTCGACAGTCAAAAACACGTATGCATCCGGTCCAGACAAATATATACGAAGAGACGCCAAACCAACAAGAACTGTAAACATGCGCAAGAACTGTAAACATGCGTGCGGATGGCAACTGTTTGTTTAGACCATTCAGTTATGTAGTTTTCGGCTTACAAACCCACCATAGCTTGATAAGGCAAGCGATTGTAGATTTCATGAAAGAAAACGAAAATATAATGAAAGGCATCACGCGTGATCCAGTTCCTCGATATCTAGACACGTCAATGATGGCCTCCGAGAACACATGGGGAACGGAAGTGGAGATATTCGCTTTTGCACGCTCACTAGAACCGTTGTGTATGTTTATTCACAGTACGGCAGTAAGGGTCAAAATAAAAGCGATCATTTTGTCCCAGTGCTAGAGGTAGATGGCGAAGAGTTCTCAAGAAAGCCATATAAACGAATTCGGAACCACATTCCAGAAAAATATCACACACTAATAAACGATGACCTATTAGATGCTGCTTTTTGTGAATTGTTACGCAGACGAAGCGTTACTATTAACACGTGACAAAAGTGTAACGACTGTATATGTGAAGGCTTTTACTAACACGCCTTACGATGTAGAAGGGTTGTTGGGGTTATCTGAGGGAGGAGGTGGATGCAAATATTTTCAATATAGTCTGCGACTGGGGCGATGTCGAAAACAAGCTTAACTGATATTGTGAAACATGCACGTAATGAATCATTGGAGAACTATACAAATTATACTACATTTTGTTTAAAACATAGCATCTGATGAACATATTAAGGCGTGACATTTCGTAGTGCTTAACAAACGTTGTGTGTTTTACTAGTATAATAGCCTAATATCTAAACAGATGATGTGATGTGTTGTTTTACCAAAGCAAACACCCTGGGACTTCTTGTTACAATTGTATTCCATACATTTTCAAATAAAAAGTTCTTTCGTTCTATAAAATCATCCTTATTATGCATATAGCTCGCTCATTTTAATTTTTGGGGATCTTTTTTGACCGAACATTAGACTTTAAAGCTCCCGAACCACCGATAATCGGAACTAGCAATACAAATTTACTTTGCTTCAATTTTCAACGATAATGCTTTATTTACTTAAATTAGGTGATGCAAGCAAGCTGTATTTTTTATTTGCTGTAACAATTATACTAAGAAAAACACATTTTAATGCTAAAAAGAAATTCTCGAAAAATCGAAGGTTCAGCAGCTTTAAGCTTACGTGATAATTGTCTTACAGAGGACAGTGTCATTAATAGGCACCCCCAAAGTCCAAGACATGACCCTGTAAGCGACGTTCGTTACCCGATGGTTTACAATATCTTGTATAGATTGCTATTAAAATTACAAAATTTTATAAATCCCGCAAGGTCACTGCTTCACTGGCTTCCGACCAGGACCAGGACCCGTATCCATAATCATACCCAAGTAAAAAAAAAATCCTACGTAAGGCTTTATTTACAAATAATTCTTATTATTTTCCTATTTCTAACTTATTCTTTCTTATCTATTCACTTAAAATAAACGTACTAAGTCTAAAAATTTAGTTATTGAAAACATAGAGATTATGGGTAGAATCTTAGCTTATACCAAATTTTATTTAAAGTTAGGAATGATTGTTGACACCGTCCCTCGACAAGCACGTGTTTATGGTTTGAAGAGACTTTGATGGAAAAAAAACTTGTTATAGGCAGGTTTTGAACCCACGACCTGTGGATCCGAAGTCCGCCTCCCGTCCTCTTAGACTCGACCATGAAGCTGTACCGGATGGTCATTTTAGACATTATTCTGTATCAAAAGATCAAGTTCCTGGTTAATCTGAACGCTTTGACTCGGACAATGATAAACCGGTACAAACTTCACAACATTATACAAACATTTCATTAATATGAACTCAATGGATTATTTTGGAGTACAAATATTTGGTGTGTTGAAAGATCAAGAAAATCCCAGATTATAACAGGGGTCAGTATTTAAAGAAAACAGATAATATTTTGTTGTTCTATAGGATAACAATTCTTCATTTTGCCTTTGGAGTCATGATATTATTAGGACCGGGTGTCATAATATTATGACCGGTGGTCATAATCAGAGATATTATTATTATGACCCCCCCGTAATAATAATATGACCGGGGGGGGGGGGGGGGGGAGGGGGTCATAATATTATGACCCCGGTCAAGTTTGGTGAAGATCGAGTCAAAATGTGATTTCTAAAGCATTCACATGTTTTTTCTAAGATTTGACCTCGTGACATAGTTTAGACCCCACATAACCCAGTTTCAAACGTGACCTAGATATCATTAAAATATTCATTTTGACCAAGTTTGGTGAGGATCAGGCAAAAATTGTGATCTTGTTTTTGACCCCACATGACCCAGACTTGACCTAGATTTTATTAAGGTTGATATTGTGACCAAGTTTGGTGATGATCGAGCCAAAAATGTGGCCTTTAGTTAAAGTGGCTTGCCAGTCTTCTCTGACGTCGGGCGACGCCATAATGGTCTAAAAGTAAAGATAATCGTATTGTCATGATTCCTCGCTATGCATATACAATGAGACCTTCGGTTAATTGTGTATTTTTCAGATTTTTCGTATTCCATTTCGTTGCCTAGCAACGGGCTTTTTTGTGCAACTGGTGAATATTTAAGAATTCTTTTGCATGAATTTCTTATTCTTTTTGTGCTAAATGATTTCTAAAACCACTTTTCGAATGCGTGAAAAGGGAAACAGAATGATAATTATAAGTTTGTTATTGATAGTTCCATTAGTTTCACTGTGTGGGGCGTTTAAACGTTACAAAACGCGAAAATTCTGGGATGCAAAAGCATCACCATACAAACTTTGGTGAGAGATTTGGTCTACGGAAATGATTCAAACCACTTGTCACTTACAGTGATTTTGCTTAAATATTTGGTTGGAGTTGCCGAGTGGTTAAGGTCGTTGACTTCTAATGCAGCGGCCCGGGTTCGATTCCAAGGCGGGGAAGCTGGAAATTGTGAAACACATGTTTCCCACTCAACTAGAGGAGTTCTGGTAAGCAACCCAGCGTTACTGGATTGAAATCCAGGCATCCTCGCCGCCTGAAAAGTAGCCAATTCTGGCTATCTAAAAGAGGGCGTTAAACTGAATATGAATAATATGAATATGAACAAATTTATGAAATAGAAAATAGGGGTCTTACCGTCAATCTTTTCACAAACAGCAATTACATTAAGATTTTGTAACGTTGAAACTTGTGTTACGTCAAATGACGTTTAGGCTACTTCAATGATGCACGCGATGCAAATATTTACTTCTACCGCATTTTGTGAAATATTTCACGGAAAGACCCCCTTTTTTATTTCATAAACTTGTTCGAAATTTTCCTAGCAAAAAGACTGCGTAAGTCGTTAGTAAATTGAATCGTTTTTCGTCGACCAAATCGTTCACCGAAGCTCGTATGGTACTACTCTAAGGTCAAAAGAATCGCGCATTTAACGCCCATCATAGTGACATTTTATGAAATTTCCGATTGACAACACTGACTTATATCATTCTGTTTCCCTTGTCAAGAGCATCCGAATGTTGTTTTTGAAATTAATGCAGAGAAAAAAATAAGCCATTTTTAATCCAGATACTTCAATGTTTCATTAATTGTACGAAACAGCCCTTTGCTAAACAAAAAAGGAATATAAAATATCTGAATCGTACAAAATGAAGGAGAGGTGTCCTTGTATATGAATACCAAATATCAGGGCAATACGATATCTTTACCTTTCGACCATTATTACGTCGACCGACGTCAAAGAAGACTGGCAAGCCACCTTAATGCACTCTATTCATCGAATTGCGGTAGCATAACAACGCATCTTAAAAACCAGCTATACCGGCTGAGGCCGATGTTGTTGTTGTTGTTGTTGTTATTTCCCAGTTTTATGACCCTCCCGCCTCTTTACGAGGACATTATGGTGTGGACATACCAGCTTTACATGGTGGAGGAAGACCCCAGGTGCCCCTCCGGGCAATTTTTAGGCTCGGGCGGGCACCTGGGTAGAACCACCGACGTTCCGCAAGCTAGCTGGTTAGCTTACTCACATGAAAGATCTTGACCGTGAGCCTCGGTGGCGCAATGACAGCACGCTTGCTTATTAAAGCGGATAAGTCTCACTAAAGGGATATTATGACCGGGAAGTCACTATTCTATATAAAATAATGACCGGGGGATCATTATTCTATGGGGGTCAGTTTACAACGTTACACACCGGCAACACACATCGACGACGACGATAATTACATCGAAGACATGCAGATGCACGAGATTCGAGAAGAGGTATAGTTGCTATAAATATGTTGATTGTAATGATTTGGCCTTTTTGGTAATTGGCCTTTTTGGCATTTGGCCTATTTGGTAATTGGCCTTTTTGGACCTGAACCTGCATGTTAGTCTTTACATTAGTAAAGAATAGTTGAAATAAGGCATTCTAAACAAAATGCAGAAAGCCAAAAAAGTATTAAATATATGAACTTGGTACAACAAGTCAGCAATCGTTTTCGCAGAGATCAGACAGAGACATGTTTATATGTCTCTGGTTGAGGTCAAGCAGAACATACAGAACATATATTATTAATTGTTAGGATATCTAATTATTAGGATCTACGATTTAACAGCTAATCACTTGCGTATATATTGATTTTGGAGCTAGGAATAATTATGTTTATATTGTACCATGATTTATTCTTACATGTGTTTATGTTATTGTCGTCATAATTGTCGGAAAAAATACTTATTTTTTGGCTTGAGGGATGCTAAAACACCTATTTTCCCCCTAAAATTTCGATATTTTCCTAACAATTTCGCATAGAAATATCACTTAGAATATGCAATTGCATATATTAAATACACAGCTACTGTTTATCAAAGCAATATATAAGAATAACCAACAATAGTTTGATTTGAAGCATTATACTATTGTAATGACATTTTTTTGTCACTATTCGCGATCCTAATATTCATCATCTTTTCGTATATTTGTACTAAATATCGCGTGCTGAATGTGTATTTGGGTGTTTCGTGTAACCGTTTTTAGGGGATCCCCTATGTTTCCGTCTTTGTTAAAATAACAGTATGATATGCCAAGAAATTACATATAAATGTTGTCTGGACCCATATTCAAACTTGGCCTACATATCACCAAGGCAAACTTTCTGACAAAGTTTCAATATGTTCAAGTTAAAAATGCAGCCTCCAGAGTGTTATCAAGATTTTTCTTCAATTTGACCTAGTGACCTAGTTTTTGACCCAATATGACCCAATTCACCCCGCTTTTTATTATTATTAGTTAGTGGTGGTGACTATATGTATAGACAGTTTGGGAAAGTAGAAGAGAGGACGGATTTTGGCTCCTCGCTCGAAAGCTATGCCGTTCTGTTTGTCTGTTATCAAAGTAAATGTTGTTTTCGTTAAGTATTATTTTTTTCCAAATAATTAATAAGTGTAATTCCACTGTAGCTTGCGGAGTTTAATTTGTCGACCTTCTAATAGCAACAGTTGCACCTTTTCACCATGATCAGTATAAACATAATTATCAAAATATGGTTAAGTGTTGTACGTAAATAAGGCAAAATAAAAATCACAAGCATCAATAAAGAAATCATCAACATTATTTTAATAATCACTCCTTTTATAACTGTTCAAATGTATCAATAGTTTTCTTTATGTTTGCAGGTAACCACGCGCGGTGTCTTAGTTTTTGTTCCCAACGAGTTATTGACTGAACGTCAATACGACCTAGAAATTTCGACACTTCAATCAATTTGGTTAGAAATTACAATGTACATATAAAAAGTACCTGCTTTATATAAGCAGGAATCTAGAACTAAATTCTAAGGTACTTTTTACAGGCCTCCAAATGCAACGGTGTCTGTTTGGGATGATTTAAACCTAATTAGATCTGACTATAAGTATTTGTATAACCATCTTATTAGTAATAATCTTATTTTCAAAAAACAAGCTGGGGTTTTGACTGGTCATTCTACCGTTTACCAATTAATTGATATTTTTATCACCAAATTATTCAGTCTTTTGATACAAAAACACATACGTGTGTAATATTCTGTGATATTTCAAAAGCATTTGACAGAGTTTGGCACAAAGGTTTATTGTTTAAAATAAAAACAACTGGGTATAGCGAGTAAGTTTTATTATTGGGTATCTGACTATTTGAAACATTGAAAACAAAGGGTCACTGTTGGTCAGTCTTTTTAAAACTACAAACATGTTTCTGGAGGTGTACCTCAAGGATCAATTCTCAGACTGGTTTTATTCCTTATTTATATTAATGTTATGACTGGAAATCTACTAAGTTAGTATAACACGTTTGTTTGCAAATGCTACTTCCTCTGCTTTAACATCTTCAGACATCAACGACTTAAAGGGTATTCTAAATCATGATTTAACAATGATTTCTGAGTGGTCGAAACAGTGATGAGTAACGTTTAATCCCAACAAAACAGAGATGTAGTATTTTGGTAACCAACAACCTCCTTATCTTGTTTTTATCTCTATTAGTCTACACAATCTATATCGCAAAATCTGATGGCTTTCGCTAGACGTCTATATACCAGAAAATCACATTAAAAAAAAATAAACAACATGCTTCCTGTATTTAAGTAATCTTTTTCCAAGAACTCTGAACGAATTCGAAGACTACAACCTTCGCAACCAAAATGACTTTGTTAATCTTCATAGAAGAACTGTGTTTTAAATTTTTTAATTTTTCACTCAAAGTAGAAAAACCATTACTGCAATCTTACATTGAAATATTAGGAAAATGGTCAATACACTCATTATTAGCATAATCAACCATTCGAATCAACGAATTCGATAGTGAATTTTGAAAATTCAACGCATATAAAGACTTTTGAACAATGAATACAATTTACTCAATGAATTTAATCAATAATAGCACAGACTTCTAGCGCGTCAATTGTGCGCTACCAATGAAGCAACGTGAATGCTTTTGTATACAATGTAGATTCAGGCGATTGTTTTCGAGAAAATCATTAACTAATTAACCATGGTCAACATATTTGATTAGCCAGTAATATTTGAAATTTCATTCATATTTGAAATATCATTTTACTAGAAGTCCGTCACATCAATTCCGATTTCCCCCCTATCCACTTTTTATGTATTGTCATAGTACGTATATATGCTGTGCAGGCTGGTCAGAATAGCCGGAGCGATGTCGTATTCGGTTGGTTAGTACAGCCGTAGTAATCGAACTCCGGCTGATTAATACAGCCGGAGTTCCGATTACTACGGCTGTACGAATGTTCTTATGGTTCTTCTCTTTCCAATTTATTCACATAATTCCATTTTATGTTGGTTTTTGCTGTTTTAAAACAATCTTCTTGTCCAAAAGTTTTAGTTGGATTTAAATGCAATTTTGCACTTATTAATGTACCTTGGGTGACCTTCTACCAAGAGTGATACCACTATTCTGATGCATTGAAAAGTATGGCCGCCAGAAATGAGCTTGTTCTCATCATATGTATACAAAGTCAAAACTTTTAAAAAATCTTCTTGTTCAAAAGTGCTTGCCGGACTTGAAAAAAACTTGGCACAAATGTTCCTTGAGTGGTCCTTTACCGAGTTCGTTTAAATGATTCGAATCCGTGGAAGAAGAAACCCAGGGCCGCAGGGGTGGGGGATAGTTGATTTCCTTATATGAATATATTAACAAGTTAAAAAGAAATGTTTTTCATAAGTACTGATATGAAAATAAATTAAAACAAACGTTTCTTGGGGACCCTTTACCGATTTTTTATCCCTGGATTTGGTATTGGTTGCGTTGTCCGTCCGTCCATCTGTCTGTCTTTCCGTACATACAGACGAGTACTTGTGGGGTTTGGTGCTATCGATGTTGAATGTCCTTGCTTTCATATGGAAACCTTGCTTGTCCGTCCGTCCAATGCCATATCTAAGGCACGGTTGGATGGCTAAGATTAAAACTATGTTTTAATGGTTTACATCGTAAGGAAATGTCAGATGACCAGTGTCACCAAGATTGTCTCAAAAACATCAGAATTATGAGCAATAGAACTTATAGCATAATATTTGAAAGTTTATATACAGCTAAAACGTTATTCAAGGTAATCAAAATTGGTTTAAAATGGCAAAATCTTTCCTTAAATTAAACAAGCAGTCAAATAAGATTCCAACTCTTTTAACTCAAACCATTGAAGCCGCAACAGACACTGCAAAGGCTACTCTCTTTAATGATTTCTTCAGTCAACAGTCAACTGTAGACGATCATAACAAAAACCCACCACCCACCACTGATCCGCCGATTGCAACTCTCTCTAACATCCATAGAACTCCACAAGATGTTATTGATGCTTTATCTAAGGTTGACCCTTCAAAGGCATGTGGCCCATATTTAACAAGTCCCCGTCTTCTTAAAGAAGCATCACATGAGCTATCAGTCCCATTATCCACCTTTTTCAACTTCCTCCTCCTAAAGTCATATTTTCCAAAAGACTGGAAAATGGCTAATTGTACTCCTATTTTCAAGAAAGCTGACCCTTCTGACCCAATCAACTATATACCTATTTCTCTTCTTAGTTGCATAGGTAAAGTTATGGAACGATGTGTACATAAAGACCTTTATAATCACCTTATCAATCATAACCTACTATCACCTTACCAATCTGGCTTTGTTGCTGGCGACTCCACAACAAACCAATTTGTATTACTGTACAATGAGTTTTGCAAGGGTCTCGATGAAGGCAAAGAAGTAAGAGTAGTGTTCTGCGACATCTCGAAAGCGTTCGACCGAGTCTGGCACCGCGGACTTTTACAAAAGCTTACGGCAGCTGGCATCTCTAGTACTCTTTTAAAGTGGTTCACGTCATATTTATCTGACAGAACACAACGTGTCGTTGTTAATAACAATCAATCTGACTGGACTTATATTAATGCCGGTGTTCCCCAGGGTTCTATATTAGGACCGCTCTTATTCCTTATTCATATTATTGACATAGTACAAACCATAAATTCTAGTGTACGACTATTTGCGGATGACACAAGTCTCTATGTTATTGTTGACAATCCACAGCAATCTGCGGATTTGCTCAATTCAGATTTATCTAAGATTCATCATTGGGCATCTAACTGGCTTGTCGATTTTAATCCTAACAAAACAGAAGCCTTAACACTTATGCGTAAACTAAATAAACCTATCCATCCTGACCTTTTTATGAATAATGTACCGATCAAAAACGTATCTGATCACAAACACCTTGGAGTTATTTTTTCAAACAATGGTAAATGGCATCCGCATATATCATCAATGGTTAAACGAGCTTGGCAAAGAATAGGAATACTGCGAACTCTTAAGTTTCATCTAAATCGTTCATGCCTCGAAAAACTATATGTGACCTTCATAAGACCTTTACTTGAATATAGTGACGTACTGTGGGACAATTGTACTGCCGATCAAAGTAACGATCTGTGGTGAAGTGGAAACCACAAAACACTTTCTTCTATCTTGTCCCACTTATGACGATCTAAGACATTCGTTTTTTAATTTAACATGTCCACCTATACTTAATAATCGTATGTACGGTTCAGAAAACTTAACCACCTAACTTAACACCGTTTTATTCCTACAAGCACAAACATATATAATTGCCTCAAAGCGATTCTCGACATAAGCGATAGATGGGCGAGCAGTGCGTACCGGGCAACTTTGGATTCTTGCGCAGTGGAGTGCAGTCTGCTGATTTTTGATTGTTGAACTTGCATAAAAAGTGTTTATTAGTCAAATTTTAAAATAAATACTATTTCACATTATCCATTCAGATTGTATTAGCTGTCTTATATCCTGACCTCACAGGAAATGAATTTATATAAGCCTTTAAGGCTTGTTTTCAAATCCTTTGTATATACTGCCATATTGATAATTATATGTACATGTAAATATGCAATAAATACTGTTTAAACCAAGGTAATCAATTATCACCTAAAATATAGTAATGGGTAGTCGGATGTAATAGTTCTTCTAAGTGATCTAAGCCAGTCGGCCTGTGAATTTATATATCCCACTATACATTTGACACATTACCTTCATAAACAAATGACCATGGAGACATACGCGAAAAATATGTTAAAATTATAATAAGTCGTCTGCTACTTATGTCTGATTCATATTATGACAACCCCGTATATCTTAACACATCTCAATGAATAAAATAGACTACACAAATGTAGGAAAAGGAGATGGTTTTAATTATGAGCAATCTATACCTACAATGCCTTTCTTTGACAATGCAATAGCCAAATCCCGGTTGTATATTGCTCGAGTTACGGAATTAAGCCGGCTGTCCGGCACATGTCAGACGAAGGCGCATGCCAGGTGCAAGCACCCAAAACTAATTTCGTGTTGCATTAGGTCCCGATTTGCCGAGTTGTGGCAGCCTGCTGCTATGCCCAGTCGGAGTTGGGGTTTCCCAACAAAATCCCGACTTTGCATACGTCCTGTTCGAGTAAGAGAGTATAGCCGGCAACCTGACACGCGTCAGGTAGAAATGTCCGACTCTTACTCCGAGTCGCATCATATTACATTCAGTTGGAAAGTGGCAGCGAGCTGCCATGTCCAGCTGAATTTGCGAATTTGGGCAAGTCTACAGCCCAACTCTGACTGTATATTGCTCAAACTCCACTGACTTCAAGTCTGCATACGTCCAGTTAACCGGCTGTCCGTCACGTATCAGGGACGACGCACAGCACTGGCTTCAAGTCACACTAGTCGCCATTTTGCCGCGTTTCTATAGCCTGATGCAAAACCTAGCCGAAGTTGGGCCGATAAAGTGGCTTCCCCCCTTGATTTGGCGTGCCTATTGTACGAGATTGGAGGATTGTGCGGCCTTTTGATGCATGCCCGCTGTACCCGCTGATCGATTGATACCGCTTATAATTACCCGGATTTTCAACCATTTTGTTTAAGTTAAAGAGTTTAGCCGACAGCCTGACATGTTTTGCTCCGAAAGCCGGAGTTGTGATTTCGAACAAAGTCCCGATGTTGCACCTGTTCAAATTAGAGAGTAAGCTGGCTCAACTCAGGCTGGGCTTTGCAGCCGATGTCCCGATCTGGCTTCGAGCTGCACTAGGTACAAAATCCAGACAATATTAAAATTTCCAGACAATGTATTCGCACATAATTCATATGGTTCTAGTTTTCCGTATAGACAGTTCATGCTCACCAGAATCGCCGGAACGAAGACTTCCAGCTGATGAATACAGCTGGAGTTGTCAGAACGACTGACTGACTGGTGTCAGGATAAATTGACCAGTACAGGATATAACTGAAACATTCTTAAAAGCGGAGTTACACAAAAACCAATCAATCCGGCTGGATGATACTAGACGGGAGCTTAAAATGATATTAGTTGATTTGATACAATAGTGAAAACTGAAATTATTTCTTTAACTGGTTAGCGGAATATGTTTTTGAGCGTTTCTTAACTTGTGGGAAAGAGTAACAACTCGCTAAAGAACCAGCGCAATATCAATTGACAATTATTTTCATATGTCTCAATTCCGACTTTCAACACTGGCATAATAAATAATCATTTAATGTAAAACAGGGATACATTTTCGTTGAAAATCATTCTTTATTTTACTGCATAAATCACATTTACAAATCATCAAAGCAATCTTCAACGTTATTTCAAAACATGTATAGTGTTGACATATACATATTCAGGACGTACATGCAGGTAATTATACCTTTACTGGTACTAAGTTAATTTTAAAATTCACGAAATGTAAAATATAAATCGTATTCCATTTCAATGATTTGTGAGTGATTTTTGTTTTCAGACTTATTCTTGTTCTAAGACCACTAGCATGACACCTTAAGATCCTTTCTCACATGCACACTACTGAAAACATTCGTTTAAAAGGAGAAATTGCTGTTACTGACCAATTTCTCCTTATTTCACACTGTTTTCAACACTATTTGACAATCATAAAAATAATGTACTTTCATTTAATATAGAGAATTGTCATATTTGTGACTTTATTTTCAAGGCCTTTTGCTGAAGTTTTCAAATAGCAAGGAAATAAAACAACAAAATAAAAAGTTCATAACATATCAGTATTATAACAAAATATTAGAAAGTAATAAAAAAATTTAAATAAAGATTTGTGGGACTAGCACTAGACATGAACAAAGAATCCCTACTAATTTACTGCATGAGTTTAGTCAATCATCAACCATGTTAACTGAGGGTTTTGTGACATTTGTCAACAGTATTTCAGCTGTATGTCAAAGACAGCAGACGTGTCCATGGTCTATGGAGGACTACTAGGCTAGGAAATGTGCATTGCACATAAGCACTGCACAATGACAAATACAAGCAGGGATCATACTGAGAACCCATGACAATCTTTAAACAGTTTATCTCCTGATTACAGTTGTAACATGTTCACAGAAAACAACAACAGTATACTTACAATCAACTGATCACAATAAGTTATATATTCCAAAGCCTAGAATTTAATTTTGTAGAAAATCTCTCATATTCTGGTCCAAAACTGTGGAATCAGATCCATTTACATGTAAGAACCTCCAAAACATTAAACATATTTAAAACTGCATACTTAAGTTGGTGGTATTTAACTGGGAAGGATATTATTTCATTGTTGACCATGTATATGTTCATTTTTCACATTTTAAACTGAAAATTACTCCATAAATAAAGTTTTAATTATTATTATTATCATCTTTTTTCTCACAGAAAATTGTTGAAAGAGATGTTAGAATATACATATTGTAAATATTAAATTATAGAACAAAGATGTAAAGGGTAAAGGTTACATTACATTATATACAATAAACATATAATACTGTTTATTGATTAATTAAAAATAAATCTAATTAAATCTTCACATTTTTACATTCACTTGTTGACTTTTTTTATATTTATTTTCAATTTGATGGATTCTAAAAAGGCATACCTGAAATTGGATTATCTTAGCCAAAATACACAAAAACAAACATTCAGAGGTTTAAACCCTTTCCCACATACAACAAATCTGCAGCATTAGTTATGAGCAATTTCTTCTTCTGCCAAAATGTTTTCAAGAGTCGTCTACCTACCTGCAGATGCTTCAAAATGCGTCTGTATGTTGGAATGGGTTAATAGCAGTAGGAATCATGATTGCCTACCTATATTAAGGTCTTGTACTAGTATTGGTCGTTCTCCAAATATAATCAGGATTCATGTATGCTGACCAGAGAAGATCCTGACCACACTTCATGATCTCGATCTCCATTGATCTTAAAATCGTAAAGGTTGGCTTTCCAGTTGTGTGGCTCAGATTTGTCAATAAGATAATAGTAGGTAAATTAAAACATTTAAGAGATACCATAATCAGTATTTATATATTAACACTTTTCCACATGCAACTACTCTGCAGCAGGAGACTTTAAAAAACATCTAGGGAGATATATGGTGGATCTCTTTAAATGAAAGTATAATTATTGAATTCTTAGCATATTGGCAAATGGAGATATTGCTTGCCATGAGCGATTACTCCTATTTCCACAATGTTTTTAAAAGTCATCTGCTTTTGGAAACACTGTTGGAAAATGTAAAATTGCTGAGTATGCAGACTTTAAATAACATTGAGACAAAAGAAGAAATTGTTCATAATGTGCCATTTCTACCTTTGTAACAATGTTTTCAACTCTTTTCAATAATCATACTGTCCATTATAGGGATTTACCATATTTTTCTCTTAATGGCACCACATTTCTATATTAAAGCAGTACATGTATATAACTTTGAAGCATTCTGATAAAAGGAGCAATTGCTCAATAGGAACAATTTTTTCTTCACCCAGAATGATTACAACTTAACCATGATTTACATTCACTTTAACCCTTTCCCACATGTAGACACATTAACAGCAGACGACTTTTGAATACATCATGGCAAAAGAGGAAATTGCTTCCTTTTGCCACAATGTTTCTACCTCTATTCAATAATTTCACTTTCATTTAAATAGAAGTTTGATGTTTTTGCCTATATATTTTCAAAATCTCCTGCTAAAGATTTGCTGTTTGTGGGAAAGGATTAAAAGTACATTGTACAAAAAAGCATATAAAATAAAAAAGTTATTATAACAAACAACAAGGCAAAACCACTCGAAACCCAATAACAATGTTCACTAACATGTAAAATTCTTGATCCATGATCCAAGTTTTATTTCTTGCAATATCAATGCATATTAACCCTTTGCAGCATACAGATGCAATTGTAAATTCTCCTTTTTACTTTCAATTAAAGGGATTTTCCATATTTTTGCCACTACTTGTTCAAAGTTGTTCGATTCAGATTTCATGCATATAGGAAAGGGTTAAACAGTATGATGATTTAAAATTTCTGGTCCCCTGTTTGTTTTTCAAACAACATGCTATACGCCGTCACCCAGGTGTGGACACAGTGCTTATAGAGAATGGTTTCAGGGAAACCATGGAGAATCTGTACAAGCATAGTTCTATCTTGTTCATCACTGTAACCAATCAACCAGTCTCGTAACCTGTAATATAACAAAGATATTAGAGCCATGCTCAATGAAAATCCAACCATTAGGCATTTCTGTGCCGTCTGATCTTGCTCTGCACTGTTTGCTTATTAGTCATAGAAGGTTTCAAGGACCTTCTTTTAACCCTTTCCCACATAAAGACACCTACTGGCGCCTGTGTAGCAGGCAACTTTTGAAAACATTTTGACAAAAGAAGAAATTGCTCAAAACGAGCAATTTCTACTTTTGTCATAATGTTTTCAACTCTGTGAATAATTTAACCTTTATTTATGGAGATTTTTCATGTCTTTGCCAATTTGGTTTTGGAATCTGCTGCGGATTTGTTGAATGTGTGAACGTATCCATTTGGATCCTTAGTATGGATGATGCACAGTTCCAAATGTGTTATAAATATGTTAGGATGGTTTTCCTGGAGCACCACTTATTAAAACAGTTATTATTCAACTGTGGTGTAAATACATGTTGTAAGATATTATTGCAATACACTTATATAACAAGTATCTTTTATTTCTTGTTTGAATGTCCATGTATGAACACTTACTTTAATATGTTTTCATAGTGTATATTTATGTATCTGATGTATTATGTTTACATGCATGAGACATTAACAAATTTAAAAATTAGTAATTTCATATTGGCCCAATTAAGGTCTGCTTGTAATGAAACATGAATATCTCTACCTTCACATTTATGAAAGAAGAATGTTTAACCCTTTCCCACATATAAACGCTTTCTGACGCCAACCGCAGCAGACAACTTTTGAAAACATTGTGTCAAAACGAGCAATTTCTTCTTTTGTCACAATGTTTTCAACTCATTTCAGTAATTATACCACCATTTATAGAGATTTTCTGTGTTTTTTCCTATGTTTTCAAAGTCGTCTGCTGCAGATTTGTTATATGTGGGAAAGAGTTAACACTATATTACTATTAACTAGTGATATATGTGTAATATATGTAATTACTATGTATGATTGTAAACAACTGAAATTACTTCATTACTTAACTTATATTGTGAAATTACTATGTATGATTGTAAACAAGTAAAATTACTTTATTACTCAACTTATGATTGTGAAATTACTCCATAACTCAACTATCATTGTGAAATTACTTCACAACTCAACTTACGATTGTGAAATCACTTCAAACTTCAACTTATTACTATCATCTGATTGTAAACATACAAAATTACTTCATACCTCAGCTAATGATTGTTAACATGTGATTTTACATCATATTGTAACTAAATTTATGATTTTAAATGTGTGAAAGCAATTCATAAGTCAACTATGATTGTAAATTGTAAATCATTTCACAAAATATTAACTTAAACTTATGATTGTAACCATTTTCAACCCTTCGAAAGCAGATGACAACTTTGGAAAATGATAAATTATTCACACCTTTATATCAAAATTGTTATTTCAATTTTCCAGATGATCCGATTTTCAAATAAAAACCACTTTATAACCAGAGGACCACACTAAAACTAGAGAACAAATATTCAATACTCACTTTTAAGCATATTAACTCTTTCCCACATACAACAAATCTGCAGCAGACAACTTTTAAGACATACATGAAAAAATGTGGGAAAATGTCTATAAATAAAAGGGAAATTATTAAATTGATTTGATAACATTGTGGCAAATGAGAAAATTCTCTTTTGGCCACAATGTTTTAAACAAGAGCTGTCGGAGGACAGCACGCTCGACTATATGCCGCTTATTCACATAAAGCACTATTTCATTATATTGCACTTAAGTACTATTAACCCTTTCCCTCATACGGCAATTCTGCGGCAGACGAATTTGAACGTATTTTGTCAAAACATAGAAAATCGCCATAATTGAATGGATAACCTATGACAACAAGAGTTGTCGGAGGACAATATAGCTCGCCTATCAGGGATATCGTCTATCAGGGCCTACTTCAGAACAGTTATAGCATGGGTATAAAGTCCAAAATCCAAAAGTGGAATAATTCAGTTGAAATTGAATTTACAAAAGAAAGACAAGAATTACGCGTAATTAAATGTCTCACTGTGTCCCCTGCTTTGACTATCAAGGCAAGTGTAAAAGACAAAAAGTAAACAAAACTCTAACATTGAGCTAAACACAATTATTTTTAAACAAGAAATAATAAAAAAAAAAAGTTCAAAAATACAAGAAATTTAAAAAAAAAAAATTGAGCTGAACACAAAGTTCCAAAATTCAAGAAAAAAAATAAAAAATAAAAAATTAATGCTCAAAGTTCAAAAATACAAGAAAATTAAAAAAAAAAATGAAATTAATCCAACAAAATATGAAGAAGCTATGCCCAATTTTCAAAATCCAGCAAAAAACAAATGTTTTACCCCAAAAAATATGAAAGCCCTAGAACCAGTACTTATTGAGAAAAAAAAAATCGAAACTTTAACGTTGAGCTAAACGCAAAATTGAAAAATACAAGAAAAGAAAAAGAAAAAAATCCATTCCAGAGTTATGGGACTTGACATACAAGGTCCTCTAATGACCCTGAATAAGTGTGTGAAGTTTGAAAGCAACAGCATACACAGTGTCTGAGAAAAGGCCTTGCACGCAAAGGTTTGACCAAATTTCTAAGTCCAAAAAGGGGCACAATTCAGTCAAAATCCATTCCAGAGTTATGGGACTTGACATACAAGGTCCCCTAATGATCCTGAATAAGTGTGTGAAGTTTCAAAGCAACAGTATACACAGTGTCTGAGAAAAGGCCTTGCACGCAAAGGTTTGACCAAAATTCTAAGTCGAAAAAGGGGCACAATTCAGTCAAAATCCATTCCAGAGTTATGGGACTTGACATACAAGGTCCCCTAATGATCCTGAATAAGTGTGTGAAGTTTCAAAGCAACAGCATACACAGTGTCTGAGAAAAGGCCTTGCACGCAAAGGTTTGACCAAAATTCTAAGTCGAAAAAGGGGCACAATTCAGTCAAAATCCATTCCAGAGTTATGGGACTTGACATACAAGGTCCCCTAATGACCCTGAATAAGTGTGTGAAGTTTGAAAGCAACAGCATACACAGTGTCTGAGAAAAGGCCTTGCACGCAAAGGTTTGACCAAATTTCTAAGTCCAAAAAGGGGCACAATTCAGTCAAAATCCATTCCAGAGTTATGGGACTTGACATACAAGGTCCCCTAATGATCCTGAATAAGTGTGTGAAGTTTCAAAGCAACAGCATACACAGTGTCTGAGAAAAGGCCTTGCACGCAAAGGTTTGACCAAGCTGGCAACGCGGACGCCAACGCCAACGCCAACGTGATAACATAAGCTCCCCTATTTCTTCGAATAGGCGAGCTAAAAAGTGGAAAACATTGTGGCAATATTTTCTAAGTAATTCGAGGGCCATTACTCCATATTTAGATACAATGGAGTTATCTAACCTAATTGTACGATGGTCCTTAACAAATGTGTGAAGTATGAAGTGATTTGAATTATGAAACTTTAACGTTGAGCTAAACACAAATGTTAAAACTGACCGAGTCCAAAAATAGCAAAACCTTAAAAAAAGGTTTACCAAATGTTTGACATCATGCAAAACCCGTTTGATATGTTGAAGAATTATATTTGATAAATGAATGATCACAATTAGAAAGGAATGTAACCAAAAATTATGAATTTATCTAAAATTCTCAAAATCAAACAAAAATCATGTTATTTATTCCCAAAAAGTCACACTCAGCATCTTCAACATACAATGTGAAGAAAGGTATTATATGTAATTATATTCCAAATATGAAAGCCCTAACACAAGTACTTATTGAGAAAAATTAAAAAATTAAATGAAAATGCCAACTTGCCCTAAAACTTTAACCACCCAAAATCATGTCTTTTGCCGCAAAAAGAAGGTCACACTCAAGCATCTTCAGCATACAATATGAAGAAATGTATAAGATGTAACTACATTCCAAATATTAAAGCCGTAGCACAAATACTTATTGAGAAAAATTAAAAAATTAAATGAAAATGCCAACTTGCCCTGAAACTTTAACCACTCAAAATCACGTCTTTTATCCCAAAAAGAAGGTCACACTCAGAATCTTCAGCATACAATATGAAGACAGGTATTAGATGTAATTATATTCCAAATATAAAAGCCCTAGCATAAGTACTTATTGAGAAAAAAAATAAAAAACAAGTTCCAACTTGCCCTAAAACTTTAACCACCGAAAATCAGGTTTTTTACCCCAAACAGAAGGTCACACTCAGCATCTTCAGCATTCAATGTGAAGAAAGGTATAAGATGTAACTATATTTCAAATATTAAAGCCCTAGCACAAATACTTATGAATGAAAATTCCAACTTGCCCTAAAACTTTAACCGGACGCCGACGTGAGTAGTAAAGCTCTCATATTCTTCGAATAGTCGAGCTAAAAAATCATCTGATGCAGATGTGTCAGAAAGCATCTGAATGTGGGAAAGGTTTAACTAGCACTCTACAAGTGATTTATGCTTTATCATTGAATCATAAATCTCTGTGGCAAACTTACTTGTGATCTCTTGTATCTACATAATCTTCGTTATCCCTGTTTTCTCTGACAGCAACTCTTAAGAGAATATACTCATGAAGTGTGGACACAAGTTCACTCAACTTGTCAACACTGATGTTACTCATGAACTCTCGAAATTCACTCTCTATTTCCTTTGGTAAATCCTTTTGGAAATCTGGGCTTACACTTTCACATATATTCTGAAATAGAAAATGATCATTAATGGTATATGGAGTTCATCAACCATTGAACTATTAAGATGAGAATTTTATCCCATGTGTTATTTCCGCATATTCATCAAACAAGTGATTCTGCAAAAGTTTGTAATTGGCAAGTAAAGTTGTGAGTGACTAGAATTTTTGTATTCAACCCTCAATGGTAAATAAATCATAGGTCATTTCTCATAAATGACGCTATATTCGGGTAAAAGTAACTGCGTTTTTTTTTTTTACAAGAATGTGATAGTGACATTATGTGGTGACGTTATTTTCGTGACGCCATTTCATATCATATGGAGGACTGATAACATCCCATGGAAATAATGGTTTTTCTCTTCCCTGATTGTTTTATAAATCTTCACATTTTGTGTGATATAAAATATTTCATATAATCTGCTACATTTAATAGGTGAATATGAATTTCTTTTTCTACTTTAGCCATAATGTTTTTAAAACTCATCTGTTATGGAAGCATCACAATTTGTCAGTATCATGGAATGGTTGAATGCCCAATTCCAGACAGGAAAGTCTTTCATAATCAAACCTGACCAGGCATTCTATATAGAAACTATATGAGCCATTTGCTTTATGAAAAACTATATGAGCCATTATGCTTTATGAAAAACCAGCCATAGCGCATATGCCACAAGTGTAGAGCCATATCAACATGTGCATCCACACAGATTGATCTGGCTCTTACCTGTTTTCTTATAAGTCACAGAAAACTTTAAGAAAATTGTCCTACACATATTGTCTTTTTGCTTCTTAAACCTTTCCCACATACATCAAATCTGCAGCAGATGACTTCGATAAAATTAAGTCAAAAGTATCGAAACTATAAAACAAGAGGCCAGTATCGTTCCACGGCCATTAGGCAAAAATTAAATCTCCAAACAGCCCTGCCCTCTGATGGCCATGTTTTTTGACCAATCAACATGGCTTGAAGGAATCTGATAGGGGTCACCCTAGGAACATTTCTACACAATTATTTGGAAATCGGTCAGACACTTCCGGCGGTGAAGATTTTTTAAGTTTACACTATTTTTTCTTTCGGTTGCCATGGAAACCAGGATTTTGCATGGATCCAAAATATTTGGAGGAATTCAGGAGAGGACATTGAGAGGATGCTTCCTATGAAGTTTAATCTTAATTTGCCATGTGGTTAGCGAGGAGAAGTCGTTGGAAGAAAAAAGTTAACGGACGCACGCACGCACAGAAGCACCCACAACGGACAATTCGCCATGACATAGGCTCGACTGGCTGGCTTTCAGCCAGTGGAGCTAAAAATGAATGAACAACTATTATTGAATCAAAGTAAAAACATTGTGGCAAAAGGAAAAAATTGCTTATATAAATTGTTCAATATGAGCAATTTTTCCTTTGGCGGCAATACTTTCAAAAGCCAACTACTGTAGAGTCATCAGAAAGTATTTATATGGGAAAGGTTTAAAGTATGATGAGTTGAAACACAAAATAGAAACAAAGCAACCCACCTCTATTGGTTGGCTATGTTCAGCCATCTTCTTTGATTTTTCAAGAGCCAAAAGCAGCCACAATGCTTGTATATGCTTGAAGAGACAAGACTGTCTAGCCTGTGAAGAAAAGTTATATTAGTAAAAAATTTAAAAGTAACTTTACAATGTCCAATTTGAAAATAATTGAGCATTGCGCTCATTGGGTGACCCTCTACCATGATTGTTATTTAAAAGTTACTTAACAATGATTATTATTATTTCCAACATGCAGACACGTTTTGAGTCATTTGAAGCAAATAACTTTTGAAAACATTCTAGTAAAAAGATAAAATGTTCATTTTGTTACAAGGTTTTCAAATCTTTTTGATAATTATCCATTTATCTTAAGAGATTTTGCAAGCATATATTTTTCCCTAAATGCTTTCAAAATCCTCTGCTGGAGTATTGTTGTATGTCAGTGTGGGAAAGGACTAAATGCAGTTTACCTTGTTTTCAAAGCTATTTCAGTCTTATCAAGTGACACAACATTTTCTTGTGATATTGGGGTGACAAACTGTTAGAAAATGTGCTTTTCTAAGAGAATTTCACCATTGCAGCAAGGAGTGGGCATTGACCCAGGGATAAGGGGATGGTATGAAGTACAACAGGTCTATGCTGGCCCTATATCACTCACCTGAATTGATAGAACTTCAATAGTTTTCAAAGCTTTTACACTATACATATGGACATATTTCAGACTAATTTAAACAATCTTGGTAGATGGTAGATGTAGGAACATTAAACATTTTGTGCGATGTTTTTTTCCAAGTCTTGCTTTTGCATTTGACAAGAACATTTTTACCATATAAAGAAAATTAGCCCTGCCCTCTGGTGGTTATGTTTTTCAACGGATTGGAACAATCATGGTAGAGGGTTAACTAATGAACAATATACATTTAATGCTCAATTATTTTCAAATCAACCAGTATTTTTCAACAATAACTTTTTTTAATTTTTATTTCCGTTGCCATGTTATCAAATTCTTTAAGCAAAAAATTTTTTTTTTTGAAAGACTGGAAGGTTGGAAGTATATGTGATTAAAGATGAAAACATTGTGGGGAAAGTAGAATTTGATTTTATCTTTTTCCACAATGTGCTCATAAGATGTCTGTTGAAGAGGTGTTTCAGTGAATGGATTCATTTCTGTGTAGTTGCATCAAGGTTGAACGTTTTATGAGGTAAGTGACTTGACAGAAACTACAAGGATGGGAAGGCATTATTACAAAATAATTTAATTTTGTAGCAGTGACAGTTTCTTCCCACATACATCAAATTTGGAGCAGACAATGATGAAATCAATAGGAAAGAATATGATTCATTCTCACGTAGACTTGAGGACTATGTGGGGGAACCCATAATGAACAAATTCTCCATTTTCCACAATGTTTCAAAAGTTGTCAACTGTAGTTGTCAAAATGTGTGTGCATTTGGGGAAGGGTCAAGAAATATGACAGGAAAGAAATGGAGACAATAAAAATCACTTACTTTCTGACTTTGAACTGTGTATTTCATCTGCAATGTTTCTGACATAAAACGCTGCATACTGGCATCAGGACTACCGCCGATGGATTTAAGGAAACTTATCGTAATGTCCAGGTTATTCAGGGACTGACACAGCTCCGGCAGGGACTTCATTTCCTGACATATCTGGGTTTTCACAGCAGAACTGAGACTTTCCTGTTGGGAGAGACACCAGTACATTATCATTTCCAACAAACAACAAATCTGCAGCAGAAGACTTTGAAATCGTTTTTAGTAAGATATGAAATATGAAAGTATACTTATTGAATACAGTTGAAAACATTGTAAAAAAAGATGAAACTGCTCATAATGAGCAATTTCTCCTTTTTCCACAATATTTTCAAAAGTCCTCTGCTGCAGAGGCATCAGAAAGTGTCTGTATGTGGGAAAATTGTTTAATTAAATCTAATCACAATCTTTATCTCCTATTGCTTCAAGTTTGAACATTATACAGATGAGACCTATTCGGTTATTGGGGGATTTGTTGCATTTGTGTAGTCTAGACTCAGATGAGCCTGTGCAATCATACTTTATCATCAGAGTATTCAATGTCCCACTACTTTATGAAGAGACATTATGTGGTGAATAATATATATGTATAACAGTTACAAAGAATTCTAAAGAAATGAAAGAAATTGTTGTAGCAAACGGAGAAGTAGCTCATCATGAGCAATCTCAATACACAACTTTTTCAAATGTATTCTGCTGCAGATGCAGCGAAACATCGGCATGTTGGAAAGAGGCTTAAAGTCTAAACAGATTATTGTTTTAATGAGGACCAAGTACCAAAAGTTGAGGCCTTCCATCCCTTATATTACATGTTTACTCAATGTGATAATTTCAGTCAAGCTTAAAGGCTAAAGTTCTGCTTTATTTTACCTGTTGAATCATTTCTCCCAATTTTTTAAAGGTTTCTCCATCAGTGAACTCTGATGTATAAATCATAAGGTCAATCTGAAACATAAAAGTGAATTATTTCCTTAAGTAACATACAGATTCATTTACTCTTTCTTAACCCTTTCCCACATACAACAAATAGCCAGCAGACGACATTGAAAACATTTCCACATACAACAAATTGCCAGCAGACAACTTTGAAAACATTCCCACATACAACAAATTACCAACAGATGACTTTGAAAACATTCCCACAAAAATATGATAAATCTAATTGAATGAAAGTATGATTATTAATAAGAGTTTACAACATTGTGGTAAATGGAAAGATAGGTCATCATGATCAATTTCTCCATTTGTTACAATGTTTTAAAAAATCCTCTGCTTCAAAGGGGTCATAAAGCATCTGTAAAGGATAGTTATCAAATATATATGAACAAATTTTAGCATAAGGAGAAATTGCCCATTATGCTTACAATATTTATTTCAATTTGTTTTCTGAATAGAAAATAATTACCCTGTAATTTGATAGTCTAACTATTTCCCATATATGGCAAACAACTTAAAAAACTAGAAGATGTTTCTAACTAGATCACTGAAGATGATAAATACCCCCTAAACAGTACCTTGACCTACACCATAACTTAATTAGTAAAAAGGCCGACCGACAGACAGACAGAATGCCCGACACAGTGACTCCCATATACCCCCTCTTCTTCGAAGGGGATATAATAATGTCAAAACAATATTGAAAGTCACTTTAAATTCAAGTATAATAATTGAATACAGTTGAAAACATATCAGCACAAGGAGAAATTTATCATTTTTTATGAGCAATTTGTCTTTTTGCAACAATGTTATAAAATTCGTCTGATGCAGAATTCTTAGAATGTGTTTGTATGTTGGAAAGGGTTAATAACAAAGATGGGTCATGGGTCTAAAGATAATACAGTCAAACCTGGGGAGAGCAGAAATTTGGCTGCCAAACACAATTCTTACAAAGAAGTAAGTGTTGTTTTGGTAAATCTTTAAGTGACTGTTTAAACAAGATGGCTGCTTGACAGAGGTGACAACTAACACTATTTTTCCTGTACACATACATGTTAGTTAAACGATAGAAAAAAAAGAAATTAAAGTGAACCTGTAAGAATGGGCCGACATCAATTTTAGATTTTGAAAATAAGAATCTGTCCATAATCTGTCGTTCCAAGCTGATGAAATCATACTCTATTTTAGTGCCCTTGCCGATTTCAAAAGAGTACTGGCAGTTTGCCAAAATGAGCGGTAACAGGTCCTGTTGAGGATTGTAGCTGATTAGGTGGGCTGATGTCACCTCCATGGGTAGCACTTTTGCATTGTTGTCTGTGGTTCTAAAAGAGAAATACAGAGAAGAAATGTGTTCATATTATTGTGTGTGATATTTGTTCCTTAACACTTTCCCTCATACGACAATTCTGCAGCAGACGACTTTGAACATATTTTTTTAAAAATAGAGATTTTATAATTGAATGGATAACCTATGACTATAAGGGAAAAACATTGTGGCCAAAGGAGAAATTGCTCGTTTTGAGCAATTTCTTCTTTTGTCACTATGTTTTCAAAAAGCTGTCTGCTGCAGAGGCGTCAGAAAGCGCCTATATGAGGGAAAGGGTTAACTAGTGGTAAGAAATGGATTACTTTTGAACACATAATAAATAAATTAGAAATTACTCCAAATTTCCTTTGGTCAAAATGTAACATCTTTACTTCAAGTGGGTTAACCCTATGCCAGCTAAAAACACATGTTGACACATTAAATTTTGCAGTTGACGACTTTTGAAAATACAGTTATAAAAGAGAAATTGCCCATAATGAGCAATTTCTCCTATTGCCACAACATTTTCAACTTCATTTAATAATTCAACTCATTTGTGGAGGATTTTCTTACATTCTTGCCAAGACGGTTCCAAAGACATTTGCTGCAGATACGCTGTATGTTGGAAAGGAGGTTAAAAATAGACATGTAATCAGCAGCAAGGGATACATATTTGTTTATTTGTAGTGTTTTATGCAGATTTCAACATTTTCTAGTTATATCACAGCATTTCCTGGGTAAGTTACCAGTACTACAGGTTCATTTATCCTAACACCAGTGAATCAGTCCTAATGTTGACCCTATAACCCTGAGTACCAAAAAAGTTAAGACATTATAATGTAACTACCATTATTTACTGTCTTTCGCATGTCAAACAAGGGAAACTACCACTACCACTACACCACCAAGACGGTAAGTGATATGTTAATGAAGGTATTACCTTTTCTTATTTCTAGTGTTCTCTGTGGCACATTTATCAAGGAAGTCATTCTGCTTTCTCATCAAAAAGTCTAGAAGGGCATATGAACAAAGACCTTCGTCTTTGATTGCAGGTAACAGTACAGATATCAGAGTATCATCTGTAATTGGCTTACAATATCCCTCAGGAACAACCATTCCACCTAACTCAGTGGGACACACTGCAAAAAAAGTGAATTGGGATTTAAAGCTGTTTTCAACAATTTTCCAGTCATATTAAGGCTGCCAGTTCAGCTATCCATGTGTAGCCTGGCTTTCTCACACCACTTCTCAACACAACAGTCTTTCCAAGCAACAGACTATATTTTCCCATTAAAGACTCTTAGCCCATTGGTGGATGATGAAGGACGCTTGTTGCATGGACTTTTGTCAAATGTTGGAAATAATGTTGGCAGAGCTGGGGTTCAAACTAACAACTGTATAGACAAATTATCAGAAACAATAGGACCATGGTGACTCTGTATGTTGAAGTGTTCATAAGCGATACTTAAACAAGAGCTCAACTTTTTAGTGCTTGACAATAAAAGAAAACTTCCTGCAGTAATAGGCAAAACAAAAAACCTTGACAGAGTTACCTTCTCTTGTATACAGATAGGGGTCATGATGGTAAACAAGCATTCCAAGTTTCCCAGCAATATCCTAAAGTGTTAAGTCAATAATTGGATTTTAACCAGATTCAAAGTATTTTCCAAGTCGAAAAAGGGCTATAATTTTGACAAAAACCTTAACAGATTTATGTACTTTTGTTGATGATGGTAAATAAGTATTGTAAGTGCTCATGAGCAATACTTAAACAACTACAATGTAGTTTGATAGTTTCATCATACTGGAGTCAATAATTCTAGTTTTAGAGAGTTCAAAATACTTTGCCTTAATTTGGCATCATGACCTAGTTCTTGACCTGACATGACCTATATTCTAATTTGACCTTGATATAATAGAGTATCTTTTTTCTTAAAATTTGGCCTCAAGACCTTGATTTTGACTTGACAAAATAAGACACCTATTTGAACTTGACCTAGATATCATCAAAATAAACGTTCTGACAGTTGGATTATTTAGAATTTAAAAAAGTGACCTGTAGAGTATCCACAAGATTTTTCTTAATTTGACCTAGTGACCTAGTTTGTTACCAGACATTTCTCATATTGGAACTTGAGATATTACTTATACAAACATTCTTAATAAGTATTATGAAGATAGCATGAAAACTATTGGCTCATGAGCACTCAAGCCAACTATTGACAACACAAGACAACTAAGTGAATGACACTGGAAAAAGCCAATTTCAACAGCTCATCTTGAGCACTTTGCACTCAGGTGAGTTAAAACGTTTATAGTTTAAACATGACTAATAAGATAAATGACATCACTATTTTTTAATAGAAACATGACTAATAAGATAAATGACATCACTATTTTCTTTTAAAGAACCATGACTAATAAGATAAATGACATCACTATTTTTGAAAAGAATCATGACTAATAAGATAAATGACATCACTATTTTTAATAGAAACATGACTAATAAGATAAATGACATCACTGTTTTTGAATTATAAACATCAATTTTTATAAGAAAGACAATACTTACAATACTTTTTCAATGATTCCCGGCAGATATTCCAGGCTATTTCAAAATCCTCAACTAATTGATCTGTGTCCTCTCCTGCAACTTTTTCTATAAAGAGACAATTAGTGTTAACCCTTTCCAGCATACAACAAATCTGCTGCAGACGACTTTGTAATAAGATTAGCATAATTATGAAAAATATTTATCAATGAAAGTATAATTATTGAAAAGAGTTCAAAACATTGTGACAAAAGTAAAATGGCTCATCAATGATTTTGGTTAAAAAAATTACTGGTTGCTTAATGCAGGTTGACTGCTTAACGTAGGTGTCCTCTAACACAAGTAAGACTGGCTAGTTTTCTTAACCCTTTCAATGCCAATATTTTAAATGGTCAAATGACTGAACACCAACCAGGTACATGTATTCATAATTATGCTGAATTTTTAATCTTTCAGAAAAACTAGGAAAAGATCAACACCAATACAAGTATAATATCGGGACATACTTGAAAACAAAGTAAAACAAGGCTCATTCCCTGCAATCTTCCTTGTTCCCATGTTTTAGCCATTCTTTCCCTCCTAGACACAAAACTGATTATGAGCTTTTTCTTCCTTTGCCACAATCTTTTCAAAAGTTGTCTAAATCAGAGGTTTCAGAAATGGTTAAAGTCTTTTTGGTCAAAAAAATAAATGGTGTTAAAAACAATCTTTTATAAAGGAAAGAGTTTACATTTTCACACATCCACAAACGTTTTGACATATCTGCAGCAGATGATTTTTGAAAACATTGTTGCAATGCCACAATGATTTAAAACTACTTGTGTATTAAATGATGTTACTTTCATTTATAAAAGATTTGCTACACTTTTACCAGATTTTTAAGGTCATCTGCTGCAGATTTGTTGTTCGTGAGAAAGGTTGAAAATGTCCTGCAGATTTGTTGTAATGAGAAAGGTTGAAAATGTCTCACCTCTTTTGATAAGTCCTATGGTTATATGTGAAGCTTTGATTTCAGCTTTTTCCAGTTTCCTTTGGTACCTCTGGAAAAGTTCTCTCTGCAGTTTTAGAATACTTGGTATGCACCTTATGGCTCTTAGATAATGTTCCTGTTCAAACAAAAAAAAAAGTAAATGTATCTCAGTCTAACATATAAACTTTTTAATGTATATGTATCCACGTCTTACATAACACTTTTAATGTATATGTATCCCAGTCTAACATATTAACTTTTAATGTATGTGTATCCCAGTCTAACATAACATTTTTAATGTATATGTATCCCAGTCTAACATATAACTTTAAATGTCTATATAATGTATATGTATCCCAGTCTTACATATCAACTTTTAATATATATGTATCCCAGTCTAACATATCAACTTTTAATGTATTTGTATCCCAGTCAAACATATCAATTTTTACTGCATAATATTATGTTTCCCAGTCTAACTCATCAACTTTAAATTTATATGAATCCTAGTCTAAAATATCAACTTTTAATGTATATGTATCCCAGTCTAACTTATGAACTTTTAATTTATATGAATCCTAACTTAACAAATCAATTTTAATGTATATGTATCCCAGTCTAATTTATCAACTTTTAATTTATATGAATCCTAGCCTAACTTATCAACTTTTAATTTATATGAATCCTAGTCTAAAATATCAATTTTTAATTAATATGTTTCCCAGTTTAACATATTTTAAAACTATTGATGTATTTGTTTCCCAGTCTAACATCAATTATAAATTCTTTTCATAATCTTGCCTTTCACCAAATATTGTATTATCAACCCTATCCCACTTGCAGACAACTTATAATAGTTTTTCCCTTTTCTTTGCTTCAGCTTTGTTGTGTATGTGGGAAAGGGTTAAACAACATTAATAAAGTCTCTAGAAAAGTGTAACATTCAAAAAGTTTACTTTTGATACAGAACTGAAAACTCATCTTAAGAAACGTCTCCTTTTTCAACAATGCTTTCAAAGTTGTCTCTCGATTTCATCAGTAGATGACTTTTGTAAATATTGAGGGAAAAGGAGAAAATGCTAAAAACAAACAATTTCTCCTTTTGCAAGAGCGTTTTCAACTCTTTATAAATAGAAACAAAATGAGTGCATCAACCACTAGCCAAATCATTTCTATAAATCTTAGAAATGTTCGAAGTCTTTTCTTATCATAAAACAACTACCAACAAAGATCATTGAAATATTGGCATGCATTGTAAAGAAAAGGAGCAGAAAACAAGAAATGTAAATTCAAGGCAAATAATTTGAAGGTGCATCTTTTATACCAAACTCTAAATTCCATTCAATAGGAGTTATGGCTCGACAAATTTTTTCTTAAAACGCAATAATGGCTCAAGTGACAGATTTTAGAATGTGATACCTTCTTCCCAATATGTATGGTCTGAACAAGTGTCTTCTTTAAATGGGGCGACACACCATCTTCCAATGAATAAGTGTCTTCTTTAAATGGGGCGACACACCATCTTCCCAAGACGCTTGTGTATACTAAATGTGTGTACCTCAAAATGAAATGGTATGGCCTGGATAAGGTTGGGTGAAAGGACAAGGTACAAACCTAGTGACCCGGTTTGATACCTGTTTGGAGACTAATAATCTGCATTCATTTTAAAGAAAATGAATGGAAACCACTTCAAAACTTCTAAGATACTGTTGTTCAGATGTTTTTTAACCCTTTTCCACATACAGCATACCTGCAGCAGATGACTTTGAAAACATCTCGGCAAAAGAATTGAAAACCTTTAAAAATGAAAGTGTTATAACTGAAAACCCTGTGGTAAAAGGACAAATTACTCATAATGAGCAATTTTTCCTGTTACCACGATGTTTACAACTTTATGAATCATTATACTTTCATTTACTAAGATTTTCCCTAATTTTGCATGAATGTTTTCAAAGATGTCTGCTGCAGATTTGTTGTATGTTGGAAAGGGTTAAAAACATGATCTGGTTGACTGATAATTACCTCTTTCAGGAAAAGATCCAAAACATTGAGTTGCTTATTGCGTTTTCCGGTGGCAGCTTTTTTAGCTTCAAACTCCTGAGTAAGATGTCCCAATGTAATTTGAGATCTGTATCTCCAGACAGCCGGATATTTCTCAATATTATTCAGGATTTCCGGCTCCTCCTGGGTATCAATCTCATACAGGAGACAGAGAAGTGGATCTGCGCCTGTGAATAAACAAGAGTATTCCACTGAATCATGTGTTGCATGCAGGGAGAAACATGTATTAAGGTAGACAATTTGAAAACTGAACGTTCCATGAAACATATGTGTCACCTACAGGAGAAACATGTATTCAGGGGGAAATTTGGAACAAGAACATTCTATGAAACACATGTGTCACCTGTGGGGGAAACTTGAAACAAGGATGTTTCTCACGAAACGCATGTGTTTTCTCAAATTCATTCCAAAAGAAAAATAATTTAACCTATAAAAAAAAGTAGCAGAAAAAAGCTTAACTTTAAAATAAACCATTTAAACCTTTCCGTGATAGAGATGACATTTGAGACTATTACAAAAGAAGACTTTCAAAAAAATGTGGAAAGTGGAGAACATTCTCAAACCAAGCAATTTCCAGATGTTGCATTTTCTTCTTCAGATGTGTCTACAAATGCAGTAGGAGGTAAACCATTAAACATACCTAGTCTATGGTCATTTACAATCTTCTGATTGGCCTGCTGCAGTACTTTATCACAGTCCTGTAACAGATAAATATAACATGTAAGATATGCAACAAGAAACAGATTACATTTACTGCGTACCTTCTTTTGTTTGTGGTTCCCGGTTTAACATACTATCGAACTAAAAAAAACGTATGAGGCAGGTAACCAATTCAGTTTACTGTTTAGACAAGATACAGTATGAATTTCGCTTAAATAAAAATGTACATACATTCAATTAATATACTGGCCTTTGTCTTTTGTTTTTAATTTGTAAAACTCACACATGTATATAGAGTGTAAAAGGGATGTTTTAAAAGTCATTACCTTAAATTAATGTACTTAGAAAGGACAAAGAAAAAATCAAGATATGTGGCCACGCTGGCAGGTCTAAATATTCTCCTTGACCGAAAATTAAAAGCATCCCTACAGGAAGCCGCCTCCTGGCGGCTTCCAACAAACATCCAACATGAAACAAATACATGCAAAACCCTACATGAAACAGATACATATAATAAATACCCTACATATACAAACAAGAGGGCCAAGATGGCCCTAAATTGATCACCTTATTGATAGTAAATTAGTAGCAAATATTTAACTGCAAATATCTAGGAAAATTTTATCAGGGAGTGCAAATGAAACTGCAAGGAGTGGACACTTCTCAAGAAACAGCTTATCAGTAAAGGCCATTTATATCTTGAAATCTAACAAGAACTTTAATAAGAATGGAATTATAAAGTTTTTGTCATTTTGCATCTTTCCTGATGCAGCTTGCTGCCCTGTTTTTCAACGAAATCAATATGGCTTCAACAGTTTATTTAGAGGGTCACTTAAGGAACATTTCTACCAAATTATCTTGCAATCGCACAAGTAGATTATGGAGGAAAAGGATTTTAAAATTAGGGTATTTTTCTCACTTTCTGATGCCGCAGCAACCAAAGTTATCAATGGAATTTAAATCTTTGAACAATTTTGAAAGAGGACCACCAAAGGAATTTTTACAGAGGGTCACCCAAGGAACATTTCTACCAAATTATATTTGAATCTGACAGGCAGATTCGGAGGAGAAGATTTTTAAAGTTTGGACATTTTGTCCCCTTTTTGATGCCGCAGCAACCAAAGTTCTCATTGGAATTTTAATCTTTGAACAATTTTGAAAGAGGACCACCATAGGAACATTCCTGTGATGTTTTGTGGAAATTGGTCTATTGGAATGGTAGGAGTTGGTTGTCATTTGTAGCTAAAAGTTCAATTTACCCCTTTTGTGATGACGCCTGGTTGCTATGATTGTGTAACCAATCAAAACGGCTTAAACAAATTAAATATAGGATCATATCAGTAAGATTTGTATTATATTTTCTTAAAATCAGACAAGCACTTTCATAAAAATGGAATTTTCAAATTTTGTCATTTTGCCCCTTTTCTGATACCGCCTGACTGCCATGTTTTTCGACCAATCAGTACGGCTTGAACAATTTTTATAGAGGGTCACCCAAGGAACATTTCTACCAAATTATATTTGAATCTGACAGGCAGATTCGGAGGAGAAGATTTTTAAAGTTTGGACATTTTGTCCCCTTTCTGATGCCGCAGCAACCAAAGTTCTCAATGTAATTTAAATCTTTGAACAATTTTGAAAGAGGACCACTAAAGGAACATTCCTGTGATGTTTGGTGGAAATTGTTCTTGCGGTTCAGGAGGAGATGATGTTTAAAGCTAAAAGTTAACGACAGATGACAGACGAGGGACGACGGACACAGAGTGATCAGAATAGCTCACCTTGAGCCTTTGGCTCTAGGTGATCTAAAAAAGTCTTAAAATCCCAAAAGCCAATCAGATGCACAAAACCAAATGGATCTATGACCTGCATATTTTCAAGTTAAATATACTGACAATTCATGATTGTTTATGTTTTACTTGTTTATATTTTATTTTCTGATTGATCAGTATACATATATAAATAGACATTGAACATCTCATATCAATAACCCCCATGCACGGTATATTTGGTTAACATGCATGAAATGACAAAAATAGAGGATAATTAGCAAGAAGCAAACACAAAGATTATGACCTATACCCAATGTGTTATCTATCAAACCACAGGGTAACTAGAAATATCACTGAAGGGGATGAATACCCCCAGCTGGTGCCTGACAATATACATATGTACGAAGAGTTCAAGGGGCCATAACTCATTTAAAAATAATTCCAGTGCAACACGCCGACAATATGCACAACTAGGCTTGGTATCAATCATTCTTGTGAAGTTATATTGAATTCTGAATAAGGGTTGCTGAGAAATAGTGTTCACAAGAAATGTCTACAGACCAACGGACCGACCGACCGACCGACAAGCATGACTCCTATATAGCCCCCATATACTATGTATCTGGGGGGTATAAAAATAAGATATCACGATTGTCACAGTCTATTGGATCGATTATCTTGTTTACGTCACGGTGAGTGACTTTCTCGACTTTATAGATGTATAAGGTTTATAGACGTGTGAGAAACAAAGACAATGTGTACTATGTTTACAAAGTGACGTATAGCTTAGGTGTTAGTGAGATTTATGAAAATATCTGGACGAATTATTTTACAAGTTTTAAGATTGAAATTGGTCCAGCGAGTTAAAAAACGATCCAGGCCGGCAAATGTTCGGTTTTCCAGAGGTCTGACATATACCATATTACATGTAACAGATACATATCCTACATTTAACATGAAACAGCAAAATATACATAACACCATCCTACATTTAACAGTTACATATGTCATATAACATGTAACTTATACATATCCTACATTTAACATGAAACAGCAAAATATACATAACACCATCCTACATGAAACAGTTACATGTCATATAACATGAACTGCAGTGAAGAAAACATCAGTTTTCAAATGGTATACACACTAAGAGGAGGAAAGAGAAAACATCGGGGACAACTAGCATAGTCGCCGTCCGAAATCCATAACATCATCACATGTACAGCCGTCAGAGAGCTGCTGGATAAAAAGATTTCATCCACAGTTTAGGTTTCTTTATCCAACATACAAACAAAAACGATAAGAGGCTGTTTTCTAGATTCATAGCTTGAATGTATTCTGAAAAGGACAGTGATTTGTTACAAAGCAGTTATCATGTACGGGAATGTTGATGTGGACATAATCTAATGCCGGTGTGTGTTTAGTGATGCTTTTCTGTATTTGAATTCACTGCATTTACAGCAGTATTAGTGTAATGTCCATGCCTAATACTAAGGTAATAATAAACAACCTTACCTTAATTACAGGTTGTAAATACTGCGCAACAAACTGAATTTCCCAGTCATTTCTTCCTCGTTTGGTACTCCATTTATGAATCTCCTCTCTCACCCTTCCTCCTATAGTGCAAACATACATAAACAACATTACTATGTCACTGATGTCTGACTTATTGCATGTTTATATGCAAATCTTATATGGTAAATGGTCATGTCTGGACTAAAGATTAAAGTTTTGTTAAATTATATTTTATTTTACTACAACTTGTGAATTAAGTTCTCACAACTTAAATTAACCCTTTCCCACATACACCCTTTTTGCAGCAGACAACTTTAAAATCATCTTGGCAAAAGAAGGGAAACTTTCTATAAATGAAAAAACATTTATTGATTAAAGTTGCAAATATTTTGGCACCAGTACTGGTCTTCTTTTAATCAATAAGATTGTGTTTTCAAATTGGTCAACATCATACTTAATTGTAGAAGTCCTACCACATATATATATATATATATATATATATCACCGTGTGTGTGTGTATATATAAATACACATACACACACAAACATGGTCTAACCGGTGCTAAAAAACACCTTGGAATAGCATTTCCCTGTCTATAGCAACCACACTTTTAGTTGCAGAATTTTCTCCATAAATGACCCTGTAATTTAAGACCACCTGTGAATAAAGACCATATTTTTGTGTTCCCATGGTTGGCCTTAATTTATAGGTTCCATATATATTACAAACTGTGAGTATACACTTGAGGAGAATTCCTAACACTGATAAACACTGATAAAGACACTTAGGAATAACAAAGATTACCGGAGTCATGCTCTATCAAAACCAACCAGTTTTTTGCAACCAGTGTAGGTCTAGATCAACCTTTGTATCTACAGTGTTTACAAATCAGTGACATAAATATTCAAGGCAGTTCTAAGAAACATTGTGCATGAATGCCTAGAAAGCAGGAAGCTATACAGAGACAAAGCAAGAGATCAGATACATGTTGGTATATATCTGAGCAGTGTTTGTTCAGATCATCTTGTCCACCTGCTAAGTCTTATCAGATTCTACACAAGTTCATAGAATATTCCAACAATCTTGTGTACCGGTATGTAATATGTGAACAGTATTTATCTTTATCAGGCTGTATGGAAGGACATGCTGATCTTGATCTATACTGTTAAGAAAAGCCAACTTGTATGTGTTCCCATGAACAGACTATACGTACCTTTATCATAATTTCTCATCACCCCATCTATTATGGCATGCAGAATAAGAAAGGTGTCATCAATACTACGTTCAAGGCACCTCTGCAGATCATCCATGTCCTTTTGAATGTGAAGCCATAAATAATCTGCCATCTGATTCACTTGTATATTTGGTCTTATCATTGTCTGTAAGGCCTGTAGAATATGTTGTTTGTTTATTTATTATTTTAAACAGCTTTAAAAGTGCTTAACCCTTTCCTCTATTATAGAAACCTTTTGACACATCTGCATAGGCTGGCTTTGGCCAATAATTTGGCAAAAGAAATTGCTCATAATGAGCAACTTCTCTCTTTGCCACAATGTTTTTAACTTTATTCAAGAATTTTAATTTCATTCATTTCATTTCATTTACCTTATTTTTGCCAAGATCTGTTCAAAGTTGTCTGCTGCAGTTAACTGCAGCCGCTCACAGGAAAGGGTAACTATAACAATATCAAGGATTTTCAAGATGATTAACTAGCAAAACCACTAAGTTTATCCTGAAATAAACTCATAAGTAATGCCTTAACCAGAAAATCTATTTGTAAACAAGAAAATCGTATATCAACTCGGTACAGAAGCTTTCAATAAAAACTTCATTGAATTCTAGCTACACATTGCTGAGAACTAACAAAGAAAATGGGTTGTTAAGTATTGAAGGACGCTCAATCTTGTCATTAAGGAACACATGTTTAGTCTGCTGAAGCCTGCATAAGTTTGTCATAACAAGAGTGTTCCACAAAACCCATGTGTAGCCTACTAAAGCCTGCATAAATATGTCTTAACAAGAGTGGTCCTAATACATGTGTAGCCTAATAAAGCCTGCATAAAATTGTGGTCCAGGGAACACATGTGTAGCCTGCTAAAGCCTACATAAATTTGTCTTAACAAGAATATTCCACGAAACACATGTGTAGCCTGCTAAAGCCTACATAAATTTGTCTTAACAAGAATGTTCCACAAAACCCATGTATAGCCTGCTAAAGCCTGCATAAATTTGTCTTAACAAGAATGTTCCACAAAACCCATGTATAGCCTGCAAAAGCCTGCATGAATTTGTCTTAACAAGAGTGTTCCACAAAACCCATGTATAGACTGCTAAAGCCTGCATAAATTTGTCTTAACAAGAGTGGTCCTTGAAACACATGTATAGCCTGCTAAAGCCTGCATAAATATGTCTTAACAAGAATGTTCAACAAAACCCATGTATAGCCTGCTAAAGCCTGCAATAATTTGTCATAACAAGTGTTCCATGGAACACATGTGTAGCCTACATAAGTTTGTCTTTACAAGAACGTTCCACAGAACACATGTTTAGCCTGCATAAACTTGTCATAACAAGAATGTTCCACAAAACACATGTGTAGCCTACATTAGTTTGTCTTTACAAGGACGTTCCACAGACCACATGTGTAGCCTGCATAAATTTGTCATAACAAGAGTGTTCCACGGAACACATGTGTAGCCTTTGTCTTTACAAGAACGTTCCACAGAACATATGTTAAGCCTGCTAAAGCCAACATACGGTTGTCATAACAAGAGTGTTACATGGGACACATGTGTAGCCTTCATAAGTTTGTCATAACAAGAATGTTCCATAGAACACATGTGTCTGCAGAAGTTATAAGGGATAACCTCAGAAATAAACTTTAAATTTGAAACATTGGATATCAATTGAGAAAATTGTCGAACAAAATGAAAAAGGGCTTACAGTCTAGTGCCCCTGCGGCTTAAAATCCAAATAAAGGAAAACAAATGCACAGAAATAATTCAAAAAATTGGCAGGCTAAAGTTATGTTCCATTCTGATGATCACAAGGTATAAGTGTTGCACATTTAATGTGATCTTGCCAAACAGATACAAAGTTAATGGCAGAACTAACAAGAGCGCCAAATGTCACAAAATACGCCCGTCCTGGTTTTTTTAGACCAAGTATAGTGATAATTGGTTATACATCAGCCAAACTTAGACAGCGGACAATGTTAGTACAGTTTTGGCCATTTCGAGGGACATAGTTGTGTAGTGACTAAGTTAACGTTGTAAGTTATCAAACCTGACCAAGATATTCTGCCCATCAACATATTGTCTAAATTTGGTGATGATCGGACAAGTTATTTAGCTATCAAGACCAATTTTAGGTAATTTCTATAATTAAAGCACAATAACTCTCTATCGACTGGAACAATATGGCTAGTTATCGGACCTGTCCGAGATATTATGCAATACACATTCCGACCAAATTTGGTGATGATTGGACAAAGGCTCCTAAAGTTATTGAGCTGACAAGATCAATTTTAGGTAATTTCTATAATTAAAGAGCGATAACTCTCGATTGACTTAAGCGATATGGCTAGTTATCAAACTTGTTCGAGATATTATGCCAGTTTACATTCTGACAAAATTTGGTGATGATTGGATAAAGGCTTTGAAAGTTATTGAGCTGACAAGACCAATTTTATGTAATTTCTATGATAAAAGGGCAATAATTCTCGATTGACTAAAGCGATATAGCTAGTTAACAAGCTTGTCCGAGATATTATACCAATACACATTCTGACCAAATTTGGTGATGATTGGACAAAGGCTTAAGTTATTGAGCTGACAAGACTAAGTTTAGGTAATTTCTATAATTAAAGAGCAATAACTCTCAATTGACTAAAGGGATATGGCTAGTTATCGAAATCCTCCGAGATATTATGCCAGTATACATTCTGACCAGATTTAGTGATGATTGGACAAAGGCTTCTAAAGTTATTGAGCTGACAAGACCAATTTTAGGTAATTTATATAATTAAAAGGCAATAACTCTTGATTGACTTTAGCGATATGGCTAGTTATCGAACTTGTTCAAGACATAATGCCAATACACATTCTGACCAAATTTGGTGATGATTGGACAAAGGCTTCTAAAGTTATTGAGCTGACAACATACTGGACACAGGCCACCCGCCCACCCGTACGCCGCAGGTTAAACTATAATACGATCCGTTTTTTCAAAACGAGAGTATAAAAACATGAAAAGACACCATTAAAGTGAATCTGCCAAAGAGGAACAAAGTTAATGGCTGAACTAAAATACTGAAAAAGTGAGATAGACAAATAGACAGAGTGAAGTTTTGTTCTTTGTAGTGTGCCATTATCCTAACATCGAGGTATAAGTGTCAAACACATACAAAGTTTATGTGCAGGTGCTGAAACTTTTAATTGAAAATACCAAACAGTTATGATCAATTGACACAAAACGTTGAATCTCGATGAGATCATGATATGTGCATCATATCTCCTCTCGGTAAATAGTTAAATCATACCTGTGCACCATTACTGATCCCAAGATACATAGATAGGTGGGTGAACAAACGGACACATGCACAATATAAAGGGGTCATCTGTCTCTCTGGGCGAGGTCCCTGAACCCTGTTATGAGCATGACCCAATATATGACCGGTCTGGGTTTCATCATTTCTGAAATAATCAAGGTCATTTTAAAATTGCTCTGTGGACACAATGCATGAAACTGTTAGCATCAGGTAAAGGGTTTACACATACATATAGGTTAACCCTTTTCCCCATGCAGACGCAATTCGACACATCTGCAGCAGACATCTTTTGAAAACATTGTGACTAAAGGAGACATTTCTCTTAATGGGCAGATGTTTTCAAAGTTGTCTGCTGCAGATGTGTTGAATATTATAAAGGGTTAATTGTGCTTAATAAGTTTGGTAAGAAATTGTCATGACCGTTGATTAACGCATAGATTATTAAGCTTTTCAAGCTCTTTTTTCTGTCTTTTATCCAAATTGAAAACATCTGTTAACAAGAAAAGAAAAGCTGAATTCATGAGCGTAAGAATAGGAATTCAAAAGTGTATTTCACCATTATGACTATGTTTTTTAGAAGTCTTAAAACTAAGGATGCAACTTTATCAGTATGCCGATGCTTAAAGTTGTCTGTTTAAATACATGATTAATAAAACGTTCAATTTAGAAAATTTAAAGTATCTGTATAGTTAGAAAAAGCACTGGAAACATTGTTGGGAAAAGAGAAATTGCTCCTTTTGAGCACGGTTTTCCAATTTCCTCAGAGTTTTTAAAAGATATCTGTTTTCAAAGGCAGTTTAAATTGACAACATGTGAGTAATGGTGACATTTTTAGTCTGCTAAATTGACCTTGGAAAGTGAACTTTCCTAATTATGAGTAGCTGCACTAGAATATCCAACAACTTCAACTTGGGTGTGATAAAGACAGTGGTGCCGTGGATATAATGCAAGTAACAAAAATTTTGAACTCTTTCTAACATGTACAGTAGAAAGTGGACATTTTTATTACATAAATAATGCATTAATCCTTTTCCACATGTGTTCATGTTAAAGCACATCTGCAGGAGATGACTTTTAAAAAAGTTGTGCCAAAGGGATAAATTGCTCACTTCCTTCAGTCGCAATGTTGCTTACCCTTTAACTTTTCATACATACAACAAATCTGCAGCAGATGACTATGAAAACATATTGGAAAATATGAGGATAACCTCTATAAACTAGAATGGAGTGCTCCCCGGAGCATGTGTGTCACCTGCCGGGGCCTAGTCAGAAAATTTTAATTTTTGACACCAAAAAAGCAATAACTCTGATATAAAAATATTTGGATTATCCCCCTTTTGGGAACCAATCACACACATTGATATAAATATTTGTCATAAGTTTCAATGTAATCCTTTGTGTAGAAGAAAAGTTATTTGAAAACGTGACGAAAAAGTGTGACGTTTGACAGAAAAGGGGCAATAACTCTGATATAAAAATATTTGGATTATCCCCCTATTGTGAACCAATCACACACATTGATATACACATTTGTCAGAAGTTTCAATGTAATCCTTTGAGTAGAAAAAAAGTTATTTGAAAACGTGACGAAAAAGTGTGACGGACAGACAGAACGTGACAAAAAAGAGTGACAGACAGACAGACGCCGGACAAAAAAAAAAGTAATCCCTAAGTGCCTACCATGCTATGCAGGTGACACAATAAAAGTATAAGTAATGAACAGTTGAAAACATGAGCAATTTCGCCTTTTGTCACAATGTTTACAAAAAGTTTGCTGCAGATGCATCAAACTGCGATGGTAAAGGGTTATTATTATTATCATTATTATACCACATTTATATAACACCCTTTTCATAGATGAATGTTCAAAAGTGATTTACAATATGTACGCAGTATAAAATATAAAAATTTCAACAATTTTGCCTCGATGTTTTCAGTCATATATACAGGTACTACATTTCTATTGCATATGGGAAAGGGTTTAAGAAGCACTTTATACATCAGTCAACACAAAATACCAACCCTTGATCCTGTCTATTGGTTGGTAAGAGGACATGGCCAGCGCCTCCTATCTCTGCACCACATTTACATCTATCTACCACATATGGACGACCACACTGTGTTAAAATGTATGGTTAAGAAACAGATATCCTTAGTTACAAATTACATAGAAGTATCACTCATCGAGATTGACCTGATCCTGACCTTTACACAAAGACATCTTGTTATTGCGATGTGCATGTTTTTTCAATAAAATTCACGACTTGTTTTACTTGGAACATATGCATAATTTTATCACTGATGCACACAAACACTTTCCCACCTGCAGAGGCATTTTAATGCGTCTGCAGCAAACGAATTTTGAAAACATTGTGATAAAAGATGAAATTGCTCATAACAAGCTGCTTGAAGCAATTTCTCCATTTTCCACAATGTTTTCAACTCTATCCAATAAATATACTTTCACAGATAGATAATGTCCTTATTTTTGACTAAATAGTTCCATTTCTTCTGCTGCATATTTGGTGTATGTGGAAAAGGGTTAAATTCAATGGGAAAAACATGTATGTCACATTAATATATCCTCTCACAGGTCAGAGCTAGGTTAATATTGTTGAGTAATAAACAACAAGCAATTGTTTGTTTGGAAATGTGACTTTTGTTGATTGCTTGTTATCCCAGAATCAGTAAAATCATAACATGAGCTGTGCTCCAGTATAACTATCCATGAGGTACCAGCATATATCAAGATAAACCTGCACATCAATGCAGTTTCGTCTCGTTCTGCACATATTTGCCAATGAATCACAAAAGATTTCAGGAACCAGGCAGGCATTGTCCTATTTGGCTAAAATAGAATACATGCCCAAACAAAGCTGTATCTACACTTGTCAAAATATGCTTAAGTTAGTATTCCATGAGCACAGCTCTATTTGTTTTAAATGAAAACAATTGATAGTTAATCCATTATGAAATATATTTTAAAATCTAAGAAAATGTAAATGCACTCTCCGTTTCGAAAAAACCCACTGTCATGCAATCAGAAAAGTCACATGACCAATACCTCAAGTCCCTGATAAAATGATTTCTGACACCTAATACAGGATATATCCCCCAATCATGATCTTCATCAATACTGACCCCTGATGTTGAACATTTCCAGGTCTAAGTTGATAGCCTTCACCACCTATGGCTGATCCACAATCTTTACACACCCCTACTGTTGCAGGTCGCCCACACTTTCATAGAAATAATATTATTAAAAGGATTTGTTAACCCTTTCCCAAATACAACAAATCTGCAGCAGACGACTTTAAAATCATAGTAACAAAAACCCTGAAAAATCTCAGTAAAAGGTAGCTCAATTGTAATATAAAGTTAAAAACCATTGTGGCTAAAGGTGAAATTGCTCATCATAAACAATTTCCCCTTTGGCCACAATGTTTTCGAAAGTCGTCTGCTGCTATTTTGTCAAAATGCGTCTGCAGGTGAGAAAGGCTTAATTGTGACATCTGCCATCCACTACAGCCCCGATGCTTTATAGAAGGGTTGCTGATAAAATGTTGCTAGTTTCGGGAACCTTTCGGGATCATTAATCAATAAAATGGGCGAAGCTTTGCCATCAGGCTCGTTCGCCATGTATTTGCGATGTGGCATACGAAAAGTTGGGGTATAAACGCCGAAACCTATCCAAAGTAGCTGAATGCGATGCGGAAGAATGCCGACAGTTCTGGAATTGGCTCCCGAATGTTTCCAGATCGTGCGCAAAGGTTGCGGTAACATTGCAGAACATGCTGAAGAGTTGCCCAATCATTGGCGATAGCATGCTGAAATGTTGCCGATTTGAGATTCGGTGTATATAAATGATGCTAAACTACTATTTTGTTAACAGTTGCTCGTGGGACACCATGGATGTTAAAGGCCTTCACCTTGCACTTCAGTTTCAAATCCAAGCTAAAATGGATGCCACATGCCTTGGCATCGTATTTGAGACAGAGAAGAAGACGTCATCGATGGTGGGTCAGCCCCTGTCTCACAGACGAGGAAGCTTCAGTATGGACAGTACTATGTATTGATGCGGGAACTCCAAGATGAAGATGTCACCTCCTTCAAAAAGTATTTGAGGATCAAGCAAACAATGTTTGAGGACATACTCCAGCATCTAACACCTCAACTTCAGAAAAAGGACACCAGGTCCCGTAACACCCTTCATGTTGGCCTAAAGCTTGCGATGAAAATGAAGTACATGGCATCTAGGGACACGTACGCCTTCTTGGCATATGACTTCCAAATTTGCTGCAGAAAGTGTATGCCATTTTGTCCCAAAAGTGTGTACTGCCTTGATTGACAGAAATACATTATGTTGACTACATGTATACAGGTTAATTGACAGAAATACATTATGTTGACTACATGTATACAGGTTAATTGACAGAAATACATCATGTAGATTACATGTATACAGGTAAATTGACAGAAATACATCATGTGGACTACATGTATCCAGGTTAATTGACAGAAATACATCATGTGGACTACATGTATACAGGTTAATTGACAGAAATACATCATGTGAACTACATGTATACAGGTTATAATTGACAAAAATATATCATGTAGAATACATTTATACAGGTAAATTGACAGAAATACATCATGTGGACTACATGTTTACAGGTAAATTGACAGAAATACATCATGTGGACTACATGTACACAGGTAAATTGACAGAAATGTGGACTATATGTATACAGGTAAAATGAAAATCATAATTAGCCCGATTGTGAGGTTATAAATAAGTTCTTAAAGGAAGACATGTGACCCAGTCTGAATAACAAAGTAAACTAGAAAGTGTCCATAGATGCAGATGCACCCGCTTTTAGCCTCAGAATAAAACAAGAGCACCGCGTACGGAACAGACGCTCGACTGATAGGGAGAAAAAAAAAAAAAAATGAGCTAAACAAAAAACCTTAACCGGACGACCACGCCGCCGCCGCCGCCAGGGTCATGACAATAGCTCTCGTTTTTTTCAAAAGTCGAGCTAATAAAAAGGAATATTATTGAGGTCATAGTTAATGCATGTGAATAACAATTAAAAGGTGCGCAACTACTAAAATCATGCTGATATGTAGTTCTTTGTATCACAAAATGAGCTCAGATTATAGATAGTTACGTCATAGTTTTAAAACTGCTCAAAAGTTGTCTTGAAATATTAGAATCTTAATTCTGGGATAAAATATAAGAGAAATAATTTCTCATTCCAGTACAAGAAACTTCTAAATACTGATGGTTTATGCTTCATTTTTACTGGGTAGTAAGCCAAATTTTGTATATTTTCATGACTTTCAATTGACTGTTTTTCAACATTTACTGTCAAAATGGTTTGAACTATTTATTAGTTACTTTGCTGTCAAAATTTTGGTCTCCATCTGGAGTTCAGCACCTTTAAGACCTTTTAACTGTTGAATTGATTTTGAGAAGTTTCTGTTGCCTGTATAGAACCAAGCAAGTGTGCGCATTCTGGCTGTTTGGCCAGGATCTTTGTCTCATATCTGCATTGAAAGCAACATAAATATTTTAAGTCCTTTTTAAAGTTCAGCATTGAAAGGTTTAAGCAACATAAATATTATAAGAAGTCTCATGAGACTAGCTCTTATGCTTTTTTAGTAAAGACATAATCCAGATTTAGTTACATGTTCATCTTTGACCTTGAAGTTTGACCTTGACCTTTACAAAAATTAAATCAGGTACATGATCTCCAAATGTCTCTAGGCACACAGATTTGTGAACCTAGATCATATACTTTCAAGTTATCAAATTATTCTGATTAAGATGCAGGATAAACCTCTAGTACCCTCCATTGAAAGCAGAAGGTGGACTAATGGATTCACAAACGAACCAAAATAAATGATAATGTCTATGATTGTACTTACATTTCCTATTACATATGGGTGACCATTTGGACATCCTGAAATTAAAGAATGATTTAATTCTAATGCAATATAGAACTCTGCAATTATTTCGACAGCTTCACAAAAAAACATCTGTAACTTCATCTTCTAATAAGGTATAGGACTACTTATACCGTTTTGCATGAAACCTACAGTTCGTATCTTTATCCTTTGATAGTCAAAACAAAATTGCAGGCATGGAATTGAATTAGATGTAACTGATTTGATTTGATAGGTCAGTAAAGAACAAATAATTTTATAAATATGCCGACAATATCAGAGGGGACGGCTTTTAAAGCTTGTATCATAGCCATGAGGTGAATCTGGTCGATCAATGATAGAAAGAAACTGTAATTGCTGGGGTAAGAGTCACAATTGACTCACTTGAAGTACTTTGTTTATGTGTATGTCTATTAAATATACTTCCCACATATAATAAATCTGCAGTATCCATTTGCTATGATGTTTTCATAAGTCATCTGTTGCAGATGGGGAAAATGCTTCTGCAGGGAGAAAATGTTAAAAAATTGAATTATTTTTTTGAGAATAATATATCATTATTATTTGTTCTTGTACATTATAGGAGAGATAAACTGAAATTAGATCTTACTGTAAATAACTGGATTTTCATCACCACCCCTTCTAGCAGCAAGCAGAGCTTCCTTGACTTCTTCTAGCTCATCTTGGGGCATTGTTGGAATGAAGGACATCTGCAAGGTAAATATCCATAATATGGTTACACCCAACAGAAGTTAGTCATAAACAGAACTTGTAATTTAAACAAAGTCGCCTGCTGCAAAATTTTGAAAATGTTGACTGTTGGTCTGTTACTAAGAAACTATGAACAAATCTTTCTGATAATACAATGTCAACTAAAATGTTACATGAGTCTTGGGACTACTTGACTTTATATTGACATTCATTCTGAAAGAATAACACAAATGCATACCAATGGCCAACACAAGAATATTGGAAGGAACACATGTGTCCCCTGCCTATAAACTAATAAGAGTAAGTGTGACTGACAGATGTCAGAGAAGTGATCACTATATATCTCCATGCCAAGGCAGGCTCTTACAATCAAACAATATCTCAACCAGCCAACCAAAAGAATGATTCCTGTATGAGTAAAGGATATATTTCATGATGAAAATAAGTCATACAAGTCATGTCATCAGTAATAATAACACTGGTGTCATTTTTCGTCCAACATCCAAATTAATCCAATGACTAATTATCTTAACCCTTTCCCTCATGCAGAGGATGTACTTTGACCCAACTGGAACATACACATTTTAAAAAGCTTGTGTAAGAAGTAGAAATTGCTCCACAAGAGCAATTTATCCTTTTTGTCTGAAGTTTTGACTCTTTGCAATAATTACTCATTTATTAATAGATATTTCCCCATAATTAACTAGAGGTTTTCAAAGATGTCTAGCCAGTTGCTTGGCAAGATTGTTGTGTGGAGTACTGGTGTGGGAAAACCAGGAAACACATGCGTAGGTAAACTGGCCGCCGTGATATGACTGAGAAATTGTTAAAAACGGCGTTAAACCCCAATCAATCAATCAATCAATCAAAGATGTCTACTAAAGATTTGTAACATGTGGGAATAGGGAATGAACTGAATCTTGTAGTATTGTAGAATATATACTTACAACATAAGCTTGAGGGTTAACCATAACATCAATCAGAGGATGTAGCAGAGTTTTGTCCCCTTGCAACTGTGAGAACACTGACAAATAGTGTGTCAATAATGTTTGGAGTCCTTGGTGACGGAAATCTATCCCTTCTTTCACCATAAGATGAGGGTATGTCTGCCCTAAAGTGTTCCCCAAGAAGTTCTGGAGTAAAACCTGATCAAGAAAAATAAATGATCATTAGCTGATAATTAGCTATTTCTAGACAATCAGTGCCAGAATCATCATACCGTATATCCGCGGCCATAAGTCGACTTCGGCCATTAGTCGAGGGTCCAGTTTGACCCCAATTTCGGCGGTTTTGAGGTTACTCCCAGCCATAAGTCGGGGGTCGACTTTTTAAAAATTTCGGCAAAAAATTCAAAAAAACATGGTTCTCGATGTAAAACTGGATAATAATACATTATGATAATAATGCACAAACCTGATTTTATAAATCCAAATAAGCCAAACCAACTAACTAGTCCAAATTTCTTAATATATGTTTTTATCTATAAAAATAAAAGCGCGAAACTCGAACAAAGGGTTTTGTCGATGTCAACCCTTAAGACACATTTGTCCGATTTCACACATGAAAATTAATCCTTTCAATGTTTTCAAATAATGATTAGTTAAAAGTAAACACAGGAATGAGTTATTGCATTGACGAAGTTTATTAAAAGTGTGTTTAATTCACAGAGAGGTGAAGACAAGGGTTGTAAAGCTCTATGGAAAGAAGTTTGGACTCTATAGTTATATGCAAACGGTTGTAATTTCCCCTGGAACAGGCTGTAGTTACAACCGACTTGCATTAGCCCTATAACTAAACTGTTTGTCGCGTGAAAAACACAGGGCTCAAATAAATGACGTCACTAATTTACCAGCTGGGATTGAGACGCGACAAATGAAAAACACCCATATAAATTAATGTTAAATCTACGATCCTATTAGCTTAGTAATACTTGTGTGATTAAACTGCACGTACTCTTTTTTTATGACGTAGCTCATTTGTTGGGGAAAATGGTTTGCGGAAATAAAGGTCTATATAGATTTCACTCTTACCCATTTTCACATGCATTTATACGCATCTGCAGCAGACTTCTCTTGATAGAGCTCTGACAAAATGAGAAATTACTACATTTTCTTTAAATTGGACAAATTAACTTTGAATTAAAAAGGATTTTAAAGGGTATGATATTTATTTTTCCTTTGTTTACGGCTTTGAAACTAGATAAAAAAAATGTAAGGAAAGGATGCATCGCTGATAATATCAGTATCTCTATTTCTCACAACATTTTCCAACACTGTCTGCTACATCTGCATTTAAAGTTACAAATACGTGGTAGTAACTGTACTGTACACACAATTTACAATGAGGTACCTCTGGACAACTCGATGGTTATATGCAAAACGGATGTAATTTCTCCTGGAATAGGCTGTAGTTACAACCGACTTGCATTAGCCCTAAAACTGTTTGTCGTGTAAAATATAGCCTTAGGAGAGATTGTCATTCAGTCATAAGTCGAGTCCCTGCTTCAACACCAAAATTTGAGTCTCAAAAATTCGACTTATGGCCGCGGATATACGGTAAATTGTTTCTACATATGCATTTCTTTCTAAAAACAGGCGACGTCTAGGGCGGTGTCAATTTTGAACAATCTTGGTAGAGGACAATGCTACACACCAACTATCTAAACTTTAATCTAAATAACATGGCATCATTAAACAATTTTGTTCTATATGTATCTGTATGGGAAAATAATGTGTTGGATTTGGTTTTTTGGTTTAATTCTGCCAAAGTAGTTTGTCCAACACAATACTTTCCTGTACAGGTACAACTAGAACTATCACTGAAGATAATCAATACCCTCTAAACAGCACCTTGACCTACACCATAACTTAATAAGTAAAAGGGCCATAACTCTGTAAAATAACATGTAATTGTAACCCCTATAGGATATGCACACCTCCTCTTGGTATAGAAGTTTCATGTAAAATGTTATTGAATTCCACCTGGTGGTTTGTAAGAAATAGGCCGGACAAAATATGGCTTCCGGCCGACAGACAGACAAGACAGCCCGACACAGTGACTCCTATATACCCCCTCTTCTTTGAAGGGGGTATAATAACCTATTTATTATTGCAAAAATTAAATGAATGAAAATAGCTACTTTGTTTTTGATGTCTGGAGAATTCTGTATATAGTCCTGTAACAATCCAACTTCCTGAAAAAAAGTTTACAGAAAAACTTTATTGCCATAAAAAACATATTGGTCTTACTTGAGTGGAGTAGTTCAATGATTTTAAAAATACTAATCACAAAAGGAAAATATCTCACACTTTTCATTGATTTTAAAAACCAAAAAAAAATCCTAACTTTTATGGGTGCTTTTGCATCAAATGGATACATTTTCCACTTTGAAAACCCTAAGTCAAAAATATGGAAAATCTCTATAAAGGAAAGAACTATTATTGAATAAAATTGAAAACATTGTGGCATAAAGAGAAATTGCTCATTTTAAGCAAAGGGTTAGTTTTTGCCCTGAAAAAAACAATTTTAGGTCTTTCTTTTGCAAAAGTTTGCCAGAAAATTTTCAACTCTTATCAAAACTACTCCTCCACTTTCCCCAATGTTACAATATTGTTTGTAGATGTTTTCAATGCAAAAACTTAAATATTGTATCATGTAAAAGGATATGAGAACCTCACATTGTTGGCAGGGTCTTATATAAAAGCTTCTCTAGTTCCTACAATATTTAGACAATTACAAAACAAAAAGATAAAGAGATTTGACCTTGTCTGTGACCTTTCTGTGTTGCTGTGGGTACAGTAATGAACAGGTAATCTCCCTGTATATGGCCAGTTGAAGCATGACATCTGTATGACCATGTGATGTTCTTAATTCCTGCAAAAAAACACATTAATTATCACTCTTTTATTGTAAATTACATTTTTAAACCCTTTCACAACAAATCTGCAGCAGATGAAACAACTAGGCAAAACTCTAGAAAATCTCCATCAATGAAAAAATATATTGAATAGAGTTAACAACATTGTGACAAAAGGAGAAATTGCTCCTCATCATGAGTAATTTCTCCTTCTGCTACAATGCTTTTAACAGTCATCTGCAGGTAGGAAAGGGTTCAAAGTCTTGCTGGTAATCTCATAGTACATCTATATATCATTCTGACATCATGTCTGAGGATAAACATAGCTTGCATAGTGCAGCTTGAATGAAGCTTGAATGTTAATCAAAACTTAACCCTTTCCCACTTGCAAAGGCATTTTGGCGCATTTACAACATTTCTCACAATGTTTTCAACTCTATTCAATGATTATATTTGCCTTAATAAAGATTTCCATATTTATGTCAAGACGTTTTAAAAGTCGTTTGCTACAAATTTGTTGTCTGTGCGAAAAGATAACAATTTTTCTAATCCAATCGACTCAAACAACACAATGACTACATAAGCTCTTCTGGGACACAGTCCAGATGACCTGAAACATTGCCAAGATTTAATTATATATCCTTTTTCATAATTTTTACTCACAGGTAACCCTTTGCTACAAAGAACATATTTGCAGCAGACCACTTTGAAAACATATCGCAAACATGGTTATTCTCTATAAATGAAAGTTATGAAAGAATATTAAAGAGTTGAAAACATTGTGGCAAAATAAGGAATTAATCATTATGAGCAATTTCTCCTTTTGTCACAATATTTTCAAAAGTTGTCTGTTCAGAGGTGTTGATTATCCTCTGTAGAAGGGAATTGGATAAGAGATTTTGAAGGAACACATGGTGTCACCTGCTAATGCCCAGCTCCCCTAAACTTTTTGAGGTGTGATAGACAGACAGACAAATAACAGAATAGTGATCAAAATGATGTAGACGACATTAATTCTCCCAATATTTTTTTTTTATGCCTGAACTGTTTTCAAATAAGACAAATCTTAACCCTTTCCCTCATATAAAAATCTGCAGAAGACGTCTTTGAAAACATCTAGGCAAAATTATAGATTTTCTCATTAAGTGAAATTATTGTAGGATAGTGAACAATACAATGTGGCTAAAACGTCATCTGCTGCAGATGCGTCAAAATAGGTTTGTAAGTGGAAAATGGTTATGGGATCAATTTTTACCGTTCTTGACCTACAGGGTTATAAACCTGCAGCATAACTGATGCATCAGTGTCAGAATAAACAATTCATTGTCATATTTCACCAAGGAAGCAATGTTGTCAAACTTAAATACTATTGCAAATGGCATAAAACACCATTCAAGCAAAACAAACAAACCTGCAGTGTTTCATCCAGATGCTGAATCTCTTCTCCAAGTATCACTTTGGTAAGGGACTCTCTGATTTGTGTATATGTATCTCCACACAGCACATATCTGTCACTAATTTCGAGTCTCTGTAAATATACAACACCCTGGCATGTTACTTATCACTAACTTTACATATTTCCTCCATTTATCTAGATTTATAATTGGAAAATAATGAATTTCAAAACATTTAAGTGAACTCCTTGATTCAAAATAGTTGCGTGTAATGATGCCTGAATTGATTTTAACAAAATTGATTGATTGTTTGGTGGGTTACGCTGCTTTCAACAATGTTTCATTAAATCACGGCGTTTCCTGGGAGAGTTACCAGTACTACTGTATCCTGACACCAGCCAGTCGTAATGCTAATCCCGCAACCCTTTGCGCCAAGAAGAGCAGCCATAACTTCCATTTTTAAAGTCTTTGGTATTACCCGCCAAGGGATTGAACCAGCTACCTCCTGCATCGGAGCCGGACGCTCTTCCACTACTCGACCGAGGTGGTCCTTTGAACAAATACAGTACCTCCTATTTAATTTGGTCAGGTAGCCAAGAGGCCTCAGTTTGCTTTGAATCATTCACCCTTTCCCACATACAACAAATCTGAGGCAGACAACTTTGAAAACATTTAGCAAAAACAATGTTAAATTTCTATAAAAGAACTTTTTAGTATTGAAAAAAGATGAAAACATTGTTGCAAAAGGAGAAATTGCTTTAGATGCTTAAAAATGTGTCAGCATGCCTGAAAGTGCTAAAGATGAATGATAGATTTTTACACAATTGATTAAATTTTCCTGCTTATGGGAGAAACAACAAAGACTTGGAAGTGTGATTTTGAATAGTAAAAAGAACTGTAGACAATCCATAGTCCCAAGTAGGAACAATAGCATTGGAGATATGGTCATGACGAGCCCTTTCTTTAAATGACAGTGATCTAATTTTGCAACACATTCTCTTTCCAAGATGAATCTTCTAACCAAATTTGGTGACTCCAGGTGTGATAAAATAGGAGATATGTCTTTGGGAAAAAAAAAAAAATTGAGAACTTTTTTTAGACTACTATTTTCCTGATTACAGATAGAAGCTACTTCTAACAAGGAAAAGAACTAAAAATTAACACTTCCATTATAAAGCTTTATATTAGTTTTGCTTTCAAAGTCGTCTACTGCAGTTTATTATGAGAAAGTGTGAAATTACTTGATTTTCTTGGCTTCCAATCTTCCCAATCCACATTAAAAAGCGTAATTCACTTCTGCACACTTCTTGGTAGACATCTATCCCAAAACGTCGACACATATATTTCACCAAGTAAATTCTGAAAGAAGAAAAAGAGTGTTTGCTCAATTAAAACTTTTAAAGATTACATCTTGCATCTTACAGGTTTTCCTTTGACCTACTATACATGTTACTTTGAAATCTTATATTTTGTGATATCTGCAAAATGAACAGTACTATTTAGATTCAAAGTTGAAAACGTTATGGGAAATGGAGAAATTGCTCATTTTTAGCAATTTCTCCTTTTCTCGTAATGTTTTCAAAAGTTGTCGGTTGCACCTACATATATCAGATAAAGGATAAAGCCATGGTTAGGAGATGAATGACACTAGTCATAGGTTTTCTTTGTAAATAGAGGCTGAAATAAGACAGACACGGTCTTTGTCCTACAATATTACTCAAGTAAACCCTATGTTGTGCATACTTAACCCTTTCCTACATGCAGACACATTTTGACTCGTCTACAGTGGATGACATTAGAAAACATTGACTGAGCAATTTCTCTTTTTGCCACAGAGTTTCAAATCAATTCTATCGTTATAGTTTTAATCATAGAGAACTCATGGTCCTTAAATAAACTATTGTTTAACATGGAACACATGGGTAATTGCTAATAAGTCATTAGCGAAAGTATGACCGACAGTAAGGGAAAATATGACCAACAGTTAGTGAAAATATGACCAACAATTAGCGAAAATATGACCGACAGTAAGTGAAAACATGACCGACACACAGACACCGGAGAAGTGATCCCTATATGCCACCTTATGAAGGCCAGTGACAAAAAAGCAGAAATATACCTTGGATAGTCAGTTTGTCCATTTTCACACAAAGTCTGAGCAGCTTCTATCAACCTTCTAACATTTGTTTCAATAGTTCCTCTCTTTTGTTGAACAAGATCTGCTAAAGCCTTTGCAGCTGCTGCAAGGCCAATTCTAGCTTCAGCTAGTCCATACAACTTCTCAACACCAAGTCCATCAGTTAAAATAGTTTGTCTAGCTCTCTTAAGGCATCTTGTACTTTCAGCTACTTTATCCACACTTATGCTTAGTTTTTGACTCAATATATCCTGTGAGAAAAAAATTAAACTAATAAACATGACATACACACTACTTATATAGAACCTAGTTTGGTATCTTTCTATTTGAGTCTAAGTCTTCACTTGTTATTCCTTTATTCATCTCAAAAGTTAGAAAATGCTTAACCCTTTCCAAAACACATACAGCAAATCTGCTTATGATATACTAGATAAGATGGAGTGAACAGGTCTTTTCCCCCACATTATTTCTCTTATTTCTGTACAAAATCCTATGTTGTAGGTACTTAAAAGAATCGTCTTACTGAGATGAATCTTTTGAGTACCCACAACATAGGGTTTGAGTGTCAAATAAGGATTTTAGAACATGAAAAATGTCCGTTATCTAGAGCTCTGCAAGTATTGATAAATAAAAGCTTAATTATTGAATAAAGTTGCAAAAATCACATCTTTTTCTGGCAAAGGAAGTCTGGCATTTTCTCCTTTTTCAACAATGTTTTCAAAAGTTATATGCTGCTGATGCTTCAAAAAGTAAAAACTTGCATGTGCTTCCCATCAAAATATAAATCTCACACAACTTGACGTCTTGCAATGAAATTACAAAATTTCCCACTTTGTATAATGTGAAACGCATACAAGACTTTTTTATGTAAATATGTTTGTTTTTCAGCAGAGGGTCTGGTGGCATCTCCATATTGGTATTATTTTAACCCTTTTCAAAATAAAGATGCCTCTGCAACAGACGACTTTTGAAATCATTGTGGAAAAAGGAGAAATTTCTACATTTACCTCAATGATTTCAACTCTATTCAATAATCATACTATTATTTATAGAGATTTTCTATATATAGGACCTTGATAATTTCAAAGTCATTTGCTGCAGATTTATTGTTTGTGGGGAAGTGTTAACCTTATCCCTCATACAAAAATTCTGCAGCACACGACTTTGAACATATTTTGTCAAAAAATAGAAAATCTCTATAATTGAACGGATAACCTATGACTAAAAGTGGCAAACATTGTGGCAAAAGGAGAAATTGCTTGTTTTGAGCAATTTCTTCATTTGTCACTATATTTTCAAAAAGCTGTATGCTGCAGAGGCGTCAGAAAGCGTCTATATGAGAGAAAAGGTTAAAGTTAATACCACAAAGTAGTGCTACTTATAAACTCAAATAATCAACATTTCTGGAAGGAATCTAATAAAGGGTTACTCAAGGAACATTTCTAAAAATTTGAAAATCGGCCTGACACTTTCGGAGAAGAAGATTTTTTAAGTTTTCACTATTTTTTTTTTTTGGTTGCCATGGAAACCAGAATTATGGATTGATAAAAACAAATTGAAGGAATTTAAGAGAGAACATTGAGAGGATGCTTCCTATGAAGATTCAATCAAATTGACCAAGTGGTTAGGGAGAAGAAGTCGTTTAAAGGAAATGGTTAACGCACGCAGACACACACACGACGGACAATTCGCCATGACATAAGCTCAACTGGCTTTCAGCCAGTGGAGCTATAAATAGAAAATCTCTAGAATTGAATGGTTAGCCTATGACTAAAAGTGGAAAACATTGGGCAAAAGGAGAAATTGTTTGTTTTGAGCAATTTCTTCATTTGTCACTATATTTTCAAAAAGCTGTATGCTGCAGAGGCTTCAGAAAGCGTCTATATGAGAGAAAAGGTTAAAGTTAATACCACAAAGTAGTGCTACTTATAAACTCTTTCTAGAAGATAAAAATAAGTAAACAACCAGCCCACTAGTTGCCTACAGATTATATGAATATTGTATTCTATAATCCAATTTAAAACAATTTGTCACAAAGTGTTTGTGAGTTAAAATATATAAAAGTGTATTTAAGGAAACAATAGCAAACGCTCATCTGTTCTTCTAAGTCGACAAAGGGACATTTCTGAATTATTATTAAATCCAGAGATATGTGACTTGGTGTTGACATGTGTATTGTTCCTAAGAACATGTGTACAAAGTTTCATTTGAAAATGTTGAACAATTTTGGAGTTATGAGGTAAGGTTAAAGTTTTGTTAATACCAGACGACGCTGACAAAGACGCCAATGGTATCAAAATAGCCCAACTTTTTTTCTTTGAAACAGATAAACTAAAAGTGATTAATATAGATACCTGTGGTTGATTAAATAAACAGGATTTTTCAAATATCTGACGCATTCTAACATATGTGATGCATATGTGTTACAGCTGTAACAAGAATGACCTAAATACAGGGTTTGGGTCAAGGCCAGTATTAAAGATGGTCATCTGCTTGGTAACCTTCCTGCTCTGTAGTTTATGAAAGCATGACAGACAGACAGACAGACAGACAAACAAACAGACAGATGGATTGACAGTCAACACAGAGCTGATCCCTATGAGTGATTCTGCCAAGGTAGGAAATAAAAAAGAAATTCTTACTTCTAGACACTGAACCACAAGCAAGCTAAGGTCAGTATATCTTTCATTCGTAGCAGCTTCATTATTTGGGTGTTTTAACAGTGCATCAGCTTGCTGTAGGTATTTACGCATGTTTCCCATAACCTTTTCTTCACTGTAAACAGCAACACAATGAAGATATAGCAAAACGTTTTTATCCCTCTATTATCAAACCCATATATGCAAACAGAAGTATTTTTTTATATCACTTTCTCATATTCACATACATTCATCTGCAGCAGATTGATCAGAAATCAGTTTCAACAGGGAAACAATTACAATCAATATTTGTATATTCAGGTTAAATTTAAATCGAACAATCAGCCTCATCTGGACAGACCAAAGCTATTTTTATACAAGAGGGCCATGATGGCCCTTCATCGCTCACCTGATTTTTTTTTTTTCCACTTTAGCCATATAAGCCCCACAACCTGGCGGCTATAGTTTTTGACCAATCAACATGGCTTGAAGGAATCTGATAGAGGGTAGTTTTTTCGTTTTGTTGCCATGAAAACCAGAATTCTGCATGGATCCCTCAAATTTGAAGGAATTCTGGTGAGGTTATTGAGAGGATGCTTTCCGTGAAGTTTCATCCCAACTAACCCACTGGTTACTGAAGAGAAGATGTTGACGCACGACGAACAGAAGGCGATCACAATAACTCACCTTGAGCACTTTGTGCTCAGGTGAGCTAAAAAAGAATGTGAACCAAGGAGATATTGCACGTCATGAGCATTATCTTAATATCCAACAATGTTTTCAACGTCTCTTGCAGAAGCATCTTAAAGAAGTTGGTTTTAGGCAAAGATTTAATAATCCTTTCCAAGGTAAAATAAAATCTTCAAACCTTGTCCGCATCAACAGCTGTAACAAGAATGACCTAAATACAGGGTTGGGGTCAAGCCCAGTATTAAAGATGGTCATCTCCTTGGTAACCTTCCTGCTCTGTTGTTTATCATTGCCTTTGGTTGTGTAAGTGATGTATTCTAACAATCTGTCAATCACTTCATCGGTGGGTGGGGTGTTGTCATAGAAACACAGTTGTGACACCACATCCATGAAGAATGTGTTACATCGTTTTTGGTAGTCAGTAAGCTTCTTCTTTTCAGTCCTGTGATATTGTAAGGAGTCAATCATAACCCATATCCATCAATCAAGTATAATACAATTCCAATTATAAATTAAACAAAGTAACAAAATTACTACACCATTATGCTTAACCCAATCAGATATTTTGTTACTTTGAAATTTAAAATAATTTACAAGTTTTGAATTTAATTTATTTTAGAATAGTTAGTGACTTCTTGTCCTGGGTAAGATTTTGGTTATACTCATTCACTTTTGTCAACCAATCAATATGACTTGAACATATTTTGTGGACAGTAACTTATGAAATAATTATGCGAAATTATCTTAAGATCGGACCAGTAGTTTTAGAGGAGAAGAATTTCAAACTTGTTTGATGCTGCAGGTAAGATTACCACTAAAGGAACTTTTCTGTGAAGTTTTGATAAAATACGCCCAGTGGTTTAAGGGGAGATGTAGATTAAAGAAACTTTTGACAATGGTGGGCATCACACGTTGACAAACGTGGGATACAGGATGATCATAATATCTCACCTTGAGCAATTTGTGCTTAGGTGACTTAACAATAGAGCCATGATGCTCAATTATCACTCAAATGATCATTTGCACCAAATAAATTTATTCTAACAGTTGTTTTAAGAGAAGATATTTAGAGTTCTTTATAGCTTACAGACAGAAAAATTGCCCAGCTCCCTGCAAGGGTCTTATTTTAGCTAAATCAGAATTCTGCATGGAAAATGTTTATTTTAACTACTTTTTTAGAGTACTGTAAAGTTTACATGGAAATGTAAGAGGAGAAGTCCTTTGAATAATTGCTGAAGAACAATCAACAATGAGCGTTGGGAAAAGTTTTACATTGAGCAGCTATATAATGTTGAATAACTTGCATTATAAATACATTCAAATATAGCTCATTGATAACATATTCAGGTCTGCTAAAATTGATACAAAATGCCTACCTCTCTGGTGCCTAAAAAAGAGATCGGTTTCAGAAAGTTATCATACCCAGGATAAGAGTGTCTTTTAAGTCACATATCGCTTTGCCACATACAGATGCTTTCAGATCCCACTGCTGCATACAACTATCCCAAACAATGTGACAAAGGAAAAACTCTGCAAATATGTTATCATAGTTCTCTGCTGCAAAATATAATTGTTGTATGTTGGAAAGAGATATGTATGGTCTTTTCAATAGGGGTGACTGTATTATAAAAAAAACTCTTTTAATTTTTATTTTCAACTTAGAAAAAGATCTTACATGTTCTGTGTTTGTCTCTCCAATGCCCAGTTTGATGGAATGTTTGCTTGACATTTAAGACAGCTATTATCTCCCATTGCCATAATATTCTGGTAGCATTCATCACAGAATATATCTCCACAGGGAAAAACGATTGGTGGTCCTTCTATGGCAACATCACAGTAACAGCACATTTCCTGATTTCTGTTGATATATAAAAATAAATTGTCATAATCAAGGATATGTGTCTATTCTAGCTGTACTTCAGTTAAACCGTTCCCTCATACAGAAGCATTTTGATTTATTCTGCAGCAGACAACTTTGGAAACACTGTACCAATGAGATTTTTCATATTTTTGCCAATATATTTTCAAAGGCATTTGCTGATTTTTTGTTTTGAGAAAAGGTTTAACTTTTCTGTTTAAAGGATTGAATGAATGATTATATGGTCATATTGGGCACTGTGATAATGGAATAATCTTTAAGCAGGCTAAAGAATCATGCTGACCATAGCACATCAGTATTGCATGTAATATTCTATCATATTGCTATCACGAAAAACTAAACTCATAAACTCTAGTTTGACCTCTATTTTGGTTCATGAAGATGACAAACATATGTGTTGTCATTCTGATTTTGATTGCAGTTAGAATTACATGTATTCCCTTATTGATGAGGGATAATAAATGCCAAAAAATTGGAGAGAATTGATTTATATAACAATGTGCCAAAATGTTTTCAAAAGTCGTCTGCTGCAGAGGTGTCAAAATGCGTCAACATATTGGAAAGGGTAGAATACAGTCACTTCCCTAAAACTTTCAAATCAAACATTTCATCCATCCCTTTTGCACACGCATACATGTTTTGAAACATCTGCAGCACATGATATCTGAAATAATCTTCTCATATTGAGCAATTCTTCCTTTTGTCACTTTTCAACTCATATCAATAATTATACTTTCATTTACATAAACAGAAATGTTTAATATTATTTTCTAGATGTTTTCAAAATGTTCTGCTGTATGTGGGAAAGGGTAATTTCATCAAACAATTTGCATCAAACAACCATTCTCCCGCTTACTCACCCGAGAAAAGTTTTTATAGCTTTCACATTACAAATTTTCAGGATTTTTTCTATTGCTACCAAAGATTTGAGTTCTTTCAGATTTGCCTCATCTGTGAGCACCTGCAAATATAAAAAAGATTATCCTGACATGTAATAGCCATACATTTCAGATCAGTATGACATTGACACTCTGATTGAGAGTGTGACTGGAATGACATTGGAACAGTTTGTGAGGGGATTGGATTTTTGTGCTGTGAATGCAACAATGATAATTTCCAATCATGAACGATTCGATTCAATTATATGGAAAGGTTGCAACAATTTATCTATCATTATTTTCTGGCCCAATTTATTAAGAAGTCTGATATTTGTTTATAATTTTGCTTTTAAAGACATATCTAACACAAGATGGTAAAGAGAATCTAATAAATACTACATTAAAATAGTTAAATTCAAAATTAAATTTGTAGATCAGTTATTTTTTCTTTTTTTTTTATCAAGAATGTTTTGTAGAAAAGGCTATGTGTTGATGGGGTACTTTGGAGACAATATAAATTATCTTTAAGATTGAACAGAATCTAAGCAAGGTAAAAAACAATACAGATTATGGCCCTAGCTATAATCTCATTTATTTTGGGGCTGACAAAACTTTGTTGGTTGGGAGATGCTTTTGAATTGGGTTTTTGGAGTTTTGGGAATCGTTTTCTTCCGGGTAAAATCATCTGCCTGTTATGATAAAGTCTAGACTACAAAGCGCTTGCAGTCACTATTGGATTTGATTAAGCGTCTAATCACCTGTTACGCAAAGTCTCGGACGCTTCAAAAATTTGAGAATATTCGGAATACTCTGCATTTTTCCAATCAGCTTCGAGGAACCATGCACAATTTTTTTTTCGGAAAAATGATTTAATATCCAAAATCATCGGCGATAATTTTGGAAAGAATATGCCGCGGGGGAAAAGAAGAACAGACGAATAATCCGTGTGGAAGGGAACAGGAGAAAAAATGGGAGTTGTTGTGATCAATAGAATTGATGGAGTCGGTTTGTCTCGCATCATTGACGATCTTGTCACAGGCAGGATGTGGTGAGTATTGTCATTTTAGGCGATCCTATGTCAGTCTGGTGTATTTCAAGAACAAATTTATTACCAAAACGCCTAGACGTCTCGTATTGAAATATTTAATGATGGGAAGAAATCGCGATTTGAGTCGGATGACATTTCTGCCCATATACCTGGACCGTGCAATGTTTCACCGTCAAGGAACCCAATTAACCTCGATATTTTAAAAATTAATCTTGTTGGTAGCCGCAACTTCACTTAATAACTGTGCTCATAGTTTTCCTTTGTATTATTCTGGATCACGATTACTGTAAGCAAATTCAGCTAGGGAAACATGTGGTATGCCAAATGCAGTATGAGTTACGGCTGGTAGTGTTTCGGGCCCATTTAAAAATCGTCTACTGCCAAAAGCAGGGTATATCCGCTAGCTCTCTTCCCCGAAGAAAAACCATTGAATTTAGGCTGATACACAGGTTATTCACAGAATGACTTTATATACAGTATCCTATTCTTTGCTCGGTTCAAATCATAAGCTTTGATGAAGCTGTCGTTATGGTACACAATCCTAATACTTTACCTAGATGATTTATTGTTTTTGGGAAAAAGGGAACTGGGCATCGTGCTTCCATGATGTCTGTTTTCTGTCACAAAATGGGTTTGCTAGGATTGGTTTGAAACCTGGGGATATACTTTTATCAAAAAATGTACTTTTAAGAAGCTATTCCAGCAGATAATAAGTGAAATTTAAGTATACACTTTCAGCAACAAATGTACTTTTAAGTAAATGCAGTTCATTATAATTGGATCTTTTAACTTTGATTGCTAGGCTATCTTGCATTCCTTTCTGCCACAGATTGATCAATTGAATCTAAGGTTTGAAAGCCTCATTTTGATCTTTAGGCAGAATCGGGTATGGAAGACGACCCAAAAGATACTGGGTTGTATTATAAATGAGGACTTTCAGTCCACATGCACATTGGCCCACATGCCTTGATGTAACAGGACCTCACTGAGGACATATCCGTTTCAGCAATTTCCAGATTTCCTTGATATAGACGGCATGTTTGACTTTGAGGTTGAATATCGTTTTTATGGCTGTGCAGCCAACTTGTTAGGCTGCTTAAGATTGCAAAGATTACTGGTGCATTTAAGAAAACCTAACGGTGATATTGCGTTTAAGACCCTTGCATTTTATTTGTAAATGTTTGGAACTAAATAGTGGTCCGTTTCCCTGTAGGTTGTAAGTGAAAACGACTTGCTCACACGCATTAGTCTAAAGAAATTCAAGGTATGCCGTTTTTTAAAAAAGGAAGCATCGAAGTGGGGAATTGTAGATGTTAGGAAATATGTAACTTATCTACTCAGTATGACACAGTTGGTTTGTTTGAGCTCTTTTACAACCCTTCTAGAAATTTTTCAAAATTGAGTGCGGTGGTAGGGTCATTGAAGTTATCGCTTGCAGGAAGCTCTGCCAGTCTTCATGCCATTTTGCAAATATTACAGGATACCCATACTGTTTTGAGGTTATTCTCCTTTCGCTGTTTCCGCATACTTGCCAGGGATTGTGGTTTCAACAAGAAACCTTGAGGCTTCCACTAACTGCATGCCTACAAGAAGCCCTGTGATTCTTTGTGCCATTTCGCAAAAAATGCGAAAAAAATGCAAAAAATGCAGGATACCATAATTGTCTCATTCTTCCTTTAGCCAAATTGCACTAGTCATTTCCTACTGTTCTGAGATTGGTTATTCCCTGATTCGTGCTTTAACCGTAATGCTTGCCGTATCTTGGACTTTGCTTAAGATGATGCAAATGGTTACCCATTTTCACGCTCTTAATTTAGTGGTGTACTAACAAAAGCTATATGCTCATTATGTTTACCTACTCCTTACATCCGTCTTAACGTAATGCTTCAGCTTGGTTCACAAGCCGCACCATTCCTTAGTTTATTTACAGATGTTTGGATCATGGGTGATCTCTGATTGCCAGAGTGGAAGGATGAGCTAATTCAAGCAGGTCACATGGTCTGGGTTTGTATGATTAAAAGGTGTCAGTGGTATTTGCTGAAGCCGACTGCTTCCCAAGTGAAGCCGACTGCTTCCCAAGTTACAGTTTATATCACCCGTCACCAACAGTCAGTCATGATCATAGTTCTCCTATCCTAGATGGGAATGATCTTGTTGGTACTACACAATGGAAACTTATGAAGTACATGAAAGTAGACTTCTATTATATTGCTTCTACAATCCCCTCTGTTTTTATTGCTTGGTGAGAAATCTGGCCAACCCGCAAGGGGAGGGGTTGCTCACGATGAGCAATATTTCTCCTTTTGTCACCATGCTTTCAACTCAATCCAATAATAATTCTCTCATTTGTAGACATTTTCCACATATTAGCCAATCTGTTTTCAAAGTTGTCTGCTACAGAATTGTTGTATGTAGGAATGGGATAACTTATCATCATCATACATTCTTTCCGACATTTAACAGAGGTCGCTGTGACACGTCGCTGTGACACGTGTCGTTCGTCTTTTACCAGTGGACTAGCAGTCTATGTGGAAAAGCAGCCAGTTGCTTGGAAAAGTAGGTTGTATGGAGTACTGGTGTGAAAAAATCCAGGAAACATGAGTAGGTGAACTGGCTGCAGTGATATGACTGACTAGCAGTCTATGTGGAAAAGCAGCTAGTTGCTTGGACAAGTATGTTGTATGGAGTACTGGTGTGAAAAAACATATGAGTAGGTGAACTGGTTTAACGGTGTTAAACCCAAATCAATTAATTGGTGAGAAATCATCATGGATTTCCTGGAGAGCCCTAGAATCTAATCAATTGAGCTTTTGGGGGAAAAATAAGTAACAAAAGAAACACATTAATACAACTGGATATCAGATTGTGAGGAATTTATGGAATGGTAGATCAATTATATGGGAAATTGATACCAATAGGAGTAGGTGAACTGGTTGAACGGCGTTGAACCCACATCAATTAATTGGCGAGAAATCATCATGGATTTCCTGGAGAGCCCTAGAATCTAATCAATTGAGCTTTGGGGGGAAAAATAAGTAACAAAAGAACCACATTAATACAACTGGACATTAGCTTGTGAGGAATTTATGGAATGGTAGATCAATTATATGGAAAATTGATACCAAAATAAGTGGACTTGTGAGGCTGATAGATAGGCCGCTGAATGGGGGAAAAATTTATACTAAATTTTCTGTGGCGGATTCTAGCGGCCAGTGAGTGGGCGGCATAGTGATCTAGCATACCTAATAGTCAGAATTCATTGTTATTTATACCTCCAACGTCGACCTCGAGGCTTGGACTCTGCATCAGTCAGGAACGGGGCCTCGGGTGTCACGGACGAGGAGCTGGGAACTGTGAGGGGCTATTATGCATGGCATGTCAAGGATGAGGAACCTTGCAAGGCGGCTTCTCACAGGATTCCAACAATCCTAAGTTTAATTCATGGCTTTGTCTATGGCACGCACCATTGATAAATTATCTATAGGGGAGAGGGATGCCCAGAACAGGCAGGGGATGTCTTGTATTAGCGTATCCCTCGCGGAACCCACTTTTAGGCCTTTTATAATTATGGAGGAAGGAATTAATTAAAGTACATACTGTTGTGGACTGGAAGGAAGGGATTAAGAAATAAAAACTTACTTTGGAAAGGAATAGATTAATAAACAAGGGCACCGCAAAGCGGATGCATCCCCTCGGCTTTCGATCATCACATTGAGTTCTCTTGTGATCTAAATATTTATGTCCAATTTTTGACTTCGATCTTTGACCTATGACCTTGAATCAATAGGCTTCAAAATATTGTCACAAACTAACTGTATGCCAAGTTTGGATAAGATTTGCCAAGGAATGGTCAGTGTAGAGTGGTGACAAGGTTGCCACAGCTGAGATATATTGTAAGTTCAATCAAGTTCAATTTTGGGCATGACCTTTGACCTATGACCTTGAAAACCAATAGTCTTCAAGACATATCATAAACTAACTGTATAATAAGTTTTATTAAGATCGGTCAATGAATGGTCAGTGTAGAGTTGTGACAAGGCTGCCACAGCTGAAAATATTGTAAGTCCAATTTTGGGCTTGACCTTTGACCTATGACCTTGAAAATCAAAAGGCTTCAAGATGTTACCATATACTTACTTTATACCAAGTTTGGTTAAGATCTGTCAAGAAATGGTTAGTGTAGAGTGATGACAAGGTTTGTTACGGACAGAAAATATTGCAAGTCCAATTTTGGGCTTGACCTTTGACCTATGACCTTGAAAATCAATAGGCTTCAATATGTTACCATATACTTACTTTATACCAAGTTTGGTTAAGATCTGTCAAGAAATGGTTAGTGTAGAGTGATGACAAGGTTTGTTACGGACGGAAAAAATTGCAAGTCCAATTTTGGGCTTGACCTTTGACCTATGACCTTGAAAATCAATAGGCTTCAAGATGTTACCATATACTTACTTTATACCAAGTTTGGTTAAGATCTGTCAAGAAATGGTTAGTGTAGAGTGATGACAAGGTTTGTTACGGACGGAAAATATTGCAAGTCCAATTTTGGGCTAGTCCAATTTTGGGCTTGACCTTTGACCTATGACCTTGAAAATCAATAGGCTTCAAGATGTTACCATATACTTACTTTATACCAAGTTTGGTTAAGATCTGTCAAGAAATGGTTAGTGTAGAGTGATGACAAGGTTTGTTACGGACGGAAGGACACACATACATACATACATACATACATACATACGGACGGTCCCGTTACTATATCCCTTTCTCGCTTACTTCGTAACCGAGGGGATAATAAAAGCTTAATTTGGAAAGGATTGGATTAAAAATAAAAGTTTAATTTGGAAAGGATTGGATAAAAAATAAAAGCTTAATTTGGAAAGGATTGGATTAAAAATAAAAGCTTTATAAGAGTATGTACAGTCTGGAATAAAAGCATAATGATTGCACTTATTAGTTACATATAGTTGGTGCGTGCAACTGCATAACAGTCTAATGATCACTGTGCCGTCCTCCATGATGGCTGAATACCACTTGCGTCCAAATTATCTCCACAATAATAGTGTTAATAATGTGTGTTGTTATTATTTATTGTCTGGGAATAAATGTGTTGTATTTGATGATTTTACTTTTATGTTATTTTATTGCGGCGTCATCCTAAAATAATGCACAAAAGAATGAAATGGTCATTTAGAACAATTACTACAGTGTGCTTAAAATAAAATAAACTGCTGCAGATTCATCATTGGCGTTTAGGTGAACAAAGACCCGATTTTTGCCTGATTAGGCTCACTTACTTTCCACAAGGGCATACACTGTTTGACAGTGATGGCTTCCTCTGCTTCAACAACACACACATGTTCCAGGAACAGTTTGATGACAACAACTCTGTTCCATAAACATCTAAAATAATACAACAGAAATCATATCAACAAAAAAATGGGATTAATTAGTGTACTGTTTTTAAACTGTCACCAGGGACATAGATAAGATTATCTACGTCCCTGCTGGCACAGTGTATATCATCACAAGTGACGATACCCCTTTTGTATTGATACCGGATGTAATTTGTCAGTGTTTTCTCACAAATAGCTAGCCTTCAATTAGACTCAATTTTATTGACAATAAAAGTACATCCTCTAATGATCATCATGCAAACAGTTTTTAATTTTTATCTTTATATTTTATATGAACTAAGTTATCTACACAGAGAGCTCTAAAGCTGTAGATTGGTCCCAAATGAAATATTCATATATGTCTGTACAGTCACAGGGTGTGGCTTCCGTTTCGTTTCGTTTCTTCTTTTTCTTCCCCTTGCAACAACACAAAGTTTAAACAAATTCAATTATTAACTGGATTTGTGTGATAACAAAAATCTGTCATGAGAATGAGATGATATCAAATCATATCAACTTGTTATTCAAACTCGTTTTCAGACCTCATTCTTGTGACATAATTTTAATATCACACAAACTCAGATGATTATCCTCTACAATGGACAGTAAAATGCTTGGTTATTGTTGTTTTGTGAAATATCAGCACTTTTTAAATACAAGCACAATTGGATAAGAGAAACATAAATGTACAATGATAAAATTTTGTAACAGTCTTTGTAAATCCAACTTTACCTGGCTCTATGTACGGATCGATGACTATGAGCCCCATAAATAGACTCATCCTCAGCATGTAGACGCAAAACCTTTTCAATGACAGGACGGAAAGTGTGAACTTTGTTTAACCATTTAGATCTGCTGGCAGCTTGATCCAGTTCTTTCTTTGTTGGTGTAAGATGTTCTATCAGTAGACACAGAGTGGAAAATGTCTGCAATGTTAAAATAAGCCAAATAAACCATCAGTACATTGCAGTCACACTGTGGCCCCATTCAATTGATATCTGTCTGGAAAATGTCTGCAATGTTAAAATAAGCCATATAAACAATCAGTACATTGCAGTCACACTGTGGCTCCATTTTATTGGTATCTGTACTGCTACACATTTGCTAAAGAAGAATATAGTAAAAAACTTTCTTTGCATGAACATTGCATTTCCCTTCATTAATGGACCGTATTGTTTCTCCAACCTTTCTTACTTGTTCAAAATAGTGTACCCAGGTTTCAAAAACATTTTCAAAACATTTATGTCATATTTTGCGAAGACTTTTAACAACTTTTTTGCAGTGTCTAAACTTACACTTTCCAGACTTTTTTTAATATTAAATGAACCATTGATAGAGAAATACCACCAATTTATGCAATATCAAACACTGTTTAATCTAGCATCAATTTGAGAATTTGGTAATTAAATTTCATTTTCAATCTCCTAACAATCTGATAAGAAACCTTACTACACCCATAAACACAAAAAGATTGGCAAAAAAACCTTTCACAGAATAAACAGGCAGACAGCAAAACACTATGCAAGACCAAATCTCTTCATTCAGAGTCTTGGTTATTCGTTTTCAAAACAGTGGGCAACAACTGCATAAATTGAAGAGACAACATTTCTACAACCAAGTTATTCATTGGAAACATGTTATTACTTGTGTGTAGAAATTGGATATAGATATTCAGCTGATTAAACAACGATGTCAATTTCCTCGTAGACATTGAGAGTAATCACAATACACAATACATTTCCAACACCTTCGTGATGAGTTGATAATCAACAACTAACCTCTTTCTCACATAGAACAGTTCTGCAGCAGCTGACTTTGAAAACATCTAGACAAAAATATGGAAAATCTTCATACATGTAAATGAATGTAGAACCAATGAATAGATTGGGAAACATTTCGGAAAAAAAAGATATTGCTCATTATGAGCAATTTCTTCTTTTGTCACAATGTTTTCAACAGTCTGCTGCAGATGCATCAGAAAACGTCTGTATGTGGGAAAGGGTTAAAACAAACAAATAACCATCTTACAAATTCCTCCTCCTGGAACATCACATGGTCAGGGTTTTCTTGTTTATGTTTAACAATGGTAGCACTACATTCTGGCCAGACCATGTTCATTGTATGGAAATAGGAGAAACTGGGAGCCAGTGTCTTGTAAGAGTCATGGATACATAATAACAGCTGGGGCAGGGTACCATAGCCACACTCGTTTGCCATTTGGTTATAAAGATACCTAATGGATTGTGTGACCAGCTGAAAGAAAATCACATTCATTAATTAATTTTAAGCTATTTCTGGTATTCAATTTAAAATATTAACTTTATTGCGTAAAACATTTATACATGTTTAAATCAACATACAGTTTAACACAAAGTCATGAATTTTGTAAAGGAATAAAAGAAAACATACAATTTTCAGTAGAGCAAAGTAGTGATAATTGTGGGTGGATAAAGTTCTAATTAAGTTTGCCTCACAATTAAATCTACTTTATGCATTTATAATTGTTTTGGATGTTTCAGACATAAGGTTGGTAAATCTTTGAATAGTTTGCCATTTCAAGTGCTTCTCTCTTAAGTTTGAGTATTTTGGACATATAAGAAGGAAATGATACTTTGATTCTATTTGATTAAAAAGATAATTTTTACAGATTCAAGTGTTACATGGATTATTTGTAAATCTACCTCGTGCTATAGCTTAATTATGAGATGACGTTCTAAAGCTTGCTAACGCTGTTCTATATTGATTGATTAGATTTTAAACTTGTCTTTCTCTCAGAAACAAAACAATAGCCTGAAAATTAACAAAACAATAGACTGAAAATTGACTATCTTGATTGTCATTTAAACAAAAAAAATTGTTGAATTAACATAAGTCTTGTCTTTTTCAATAAGACAATTACCTTAAGTAAAGTATGGATTTAAAGGCTGTCTCTGTCTCCTATACATGTATATATTTCTAACAAACTTACTCTTGTATCCCCTGCTCACCGAGTAAGAAGTTAGCCGTTAACATTATTGTACAATTTTCAGCCGAACCACATAAGCTTATCTCCCTCAGAAGTACCAAGAGGAGTAGTATAACTAATTTGTTCTAAAAAATTTCCATGGTCCGGACAGGATTTGAATCAAGGGCCTCAGGATCACAAGATCTGGTTCTTACCACTACACCACTATCTCTGAATTACCTGAAATTCTTCCTCGGACAAAGCCTTGTAACACATACACACAAAATCATGAAGATAGGCGTCTGCCATTTCTGTTACATGGTTGCTGTGTGAAAACGTGGTCAACACTTTTCCAACAGGGGTTTTCTCAAACACTCCTGTGTAGAAGTCTACTGTTTCCTGTATTGATGGTTTTTCTGGAAAGATAAACATTAACTAGAGATTGCTTTTTTGAAAAAGCGCTTGTCTCCCCATTTGTGTGGTCGTAGGGGAGGAAAAGAAATGATGGAGATGAATTTTTTAGTTTTGGACTGGAGATGAAGCAACAGTGACAATCCTCAGTTATTGAGCGGAAACCATTTTTCAGCTGAGGGTTACCATGACCTTGGTCTTTGACCTAGTGACCTCAAAATCAATAGGGGTCATTTGCTGCTGGTGACCAACCTGCACACCAAGTATGAAGTTCCTGGGCCCAAGCAATCTTCAGTTATTGAGCGGAAACCATTTTTCAGCCAAAGGTCACCGTGACCTTGACCTTTGACCTACTGACATCAAAACCAATAGGGGTTATCTACAGGTTAGGACCAAGCTGCACACCAAGTATGAAGTTCCTGGGTATAAGCGTTCTTGAGTTATTGAGTAAAACACATTTTTCAGCTGAAGGTTACCGTGACCTTCGACATTTGACCTTGTGACCTCAAAATCAAACAAATTCCATAAAGGTCATTTACTGGTTAGGACCAACCTGCACACCAGGTATGAAGTTCCTCAACATAAGCATTCTTTAGTTATTGAGAGGAAACCATTTTTCAGCTGAAGGTTACCATGACCTTGACCTTTAAGCTTTGACCTCAAAATCAATAGGGGTCATCTACTGGTGGTGACCAACCTGCACACCAAGTATTAACTTCCATGGCCAAAGCATTCTACAGTTGTTAAGCAAAAACAATGTTTCAGCTCATTGTCAATGTGACCTTTCAGCTCAAGGTCACTGTGACCTTGACTTTGACCTCAAAATTAATAGGGTCTTCTACTGGGCATGGTCAACCTGCATATCAAGTATGGAGTTCCTCGGCCCAAGCATTCTTCAGTTATTGAGCGGAAACCATTTTTTACCTCACAAGGTCACCATGACCTTGACCTTTGACCTTCTGACATCAAAATCAATAGGAGTCATCTACTGGTCATGACCAACCTGCATACCAAGTAGGTAGATCCTATGCCCAAGCGTTCTTCAGTTATTGAGTGGAAACAAGTGTGACAGATGTGACCTTGACCACTGTGACTTTGACCTTTGACCTAGTGACCTTAAAATTAATAGGGGTCATATGCTGGTGGTGACCAACCTGCACATCAAGTATGAAGTTCCTGGGCGCTAGCAAAAACTATTTATCAGCTCATTGTCACTGTGACCTTTCAAGCTCATGGTCACTGTGACCTTGACTTTAGACGTACTGACCTCAACATCAATAGGGGTCTTCTACTAGGCATGGCCAACCTTCATACCACGTATGGAGTTCCTCAGCCAAAGCGTTCTTCAGTTATTGAGCGGAAACCATTTTTTACCTCACAAGGTCACCATGACCTTGACCTTTGACCTTCTGTTATCAAAATCAATAGGGGTCAGCTACTGGTCATGACCAACCTACATACCAAGTATGAAGTTCCTACGCCCAAGCGTTCTTCAGTCCCTGTAGCTCAGTTGGTAACGACGCAGGCTGTCAATCCAGGGGTTGTGAGTTTGAATCCCGGCTCGGCCAACTTTCTTTCCGACGATTGACAAAAGTCATTACGACCTGCGTTATTCGTCTTCCACCAATGGGCTAAGTCTATGTGGAAAATCAGCCAGCTGCTTGGGAAGATTGTTGTGTGGAGTACTGGTGTGGGAAAATCAGGAAACATATGAGTAGGTGAACTGGCCGCCGTGATATGACTGAGAAATTGTTAAAAACGGCGTTAAATCCCAATCAATCAATCAATTGAAATTTAAGAGCATTTTCCACTTTTGTCACATTGTTTGTAAGTCGCCTGCATTGAGGGCGTAAAAAAAATCATCATTACCATGGAAATTAATAAAATACATCTATAACTTAATGGAATGAGCAGCCAAATTACCTTCAACACCAGGCATAGGTGTTCTCAATATCTCAATCAACTGTTGTTGTATTAACCAGGAAAATGGCATCTTGGCTTTGAAAATATGACCTTCACATCCTGTTGTCATGACAACAACCTCATGGAGCTCACTCTGTCTGTTTGGTGAGCTAAGGTCAGAGTACTTAAAGAAATGTAAATCATAAATGAGTACATCTTTATCCATTAGCCCTTTCCCACATACAACACATCTGCTACAGTAATCAGTGATGAGAGTAAAATACATTGTCGTGAAACTGCACTTCATGATATTTTCAAATCAACTGTTGCAGTTGCATAAGATTGCAATTGCATCGGGGAAAGGGTTAAACAGATATTGAAAGTAATTCCCTAAACCCCCCTTTCCCACCTGCAGATGCATCTTGGTGCATCTTTAGCAGATCACTTTCAAAAATATATTGAAAATTTTTATCTTTTTTTCCAATGTTTATACTTTTATTTATAGATATTTATTTAGATATTTCCAAAGAATTGTTGTATATAATTATATTGGAAAGCGTTAAGAGAGAAAAGTATATGACTAACATGACTAAAAATGTATTTATTTTGAGTCTAGATCTGGTAACATTTTTAAAATATCCAAATAGAATGTAACTATGCATGTTAACTTGATTATGAACAAGTATATATATTATATCAGTCATAACAAAATGTACATGAAACTACAGATGTTTTAAATCATTATGTTCCATCTTACAACAAATTTGCAGCAGACAATTTTAAAAACATCTTGGCTAAATCAATTATGGAAAATCTCTATAAAGGAGAGTATAATTATTAAATTCAGTTAAAATTGTTTTCAAAATACCTCTCCTGCATATGTGGCTAACAGCATTTGCATGTTAGAAAGGGTTTTATAATACTGCTTACTGTTTTTCTCTTCTAAATACACAATCAACATTTAGAAATATGAACATAATTATGGTAGAAAACAATGTGGAAAAAGGGCTAGGTTGTCAATCCTTTCTCGCCTGCAGACATATTTTGATATACTAGTAGAAGATAACTGTTTTAGGCAAAAAAAGAAAATGCTCAATCATTAGCAATTTCTCCTTTATTTTATTCAATAACTATACTTTCATTTATAGAGATTTAGTCATTAATAAACAAGATATTGTTGAGAAATCATCAAACCGGGACATGGAAATAATATGCACATTTCCTCGTGTCAGTGAAGCTTTCCATAAAGTTTTATAAATTTCAAGTCAGTAGTTGCTGATATGTCATATTATATAGAAATTAAAAGAGCAATAACGAAATTCATCGAACCGGAAAATAGTGATAATATGTACATCTCCTCTTGTTAGTGAAGCTTCCCATTAAGTTTCATCAAATTCAAGTCTGTAGTTGCCGAGTTATAGCCGGACAAAATTTTCCTATGTCATATTAGACAGAAATTAAAAGGACGATAATTCATCGAAATAAATTCAGGGAGCATGAATATTACTTTTAACCGTAAAGCTTCAGGCACATTCAGTACAGCAAGCCACATCTCCTGTTTCCATGGTGACTGATTGTCCTCCAAGATGTCTAGATTTTGGTTTGCATCTAAATGAGCTATAATTCCAGCTAGGATTGGTGAAATCTTTGATTCCAGAGTCTGTAAGCATGACCGCCTGTAAATAAATATTGAGAAATTCATGCTTGACACATTACATTTTAGTCAGACTTTAAATAGGTAGAACAAAATATATATGAAAGCTGGTTCTAAATGGTGACCATTGGAAGGAAATATATTTTTAGAATCAGTGACCTTGACCTTAATAACACCCAGGACAATCTGTCTGTATTTACAATTTCCTTAGAAAAATTCAATATGGAAAAGTCTAAGAAAAACATGTAGGAAAACTGCTATGCAAACAGTCATATTTTCAACAAAGAGGTTATAAGATGTTAAAAAAGAGCAAGTTGGCTTTCATTCGCATAGTCAGCAAAAAAGTTATCCTTTATAAGAAAGGTGTAGTAAGCCCATGGAAGTAGTTTTTTTAACATAGATCTCTACCTCAGCTAATTTCAATAAAGTGTCCCAATATAATACCTAGCTGATTAGTAGTCAAAGTGATTTAAAGTTGACCCAATAAAGTTCAAACAATTACTATCTAAACTATCTAAACCATGCCTTAAATTTTAATTGTGTCTTGCAAAAGAAAAACCCACACTCCAAAGTTTTGAAATAAATTACATTTATGATCTTATTACTTAATAACTCATACAGTCGGTTTGAGAACATAACTATTTTTTAGAGGCTTCCATGATGCCAAACACGGACATCCCTGATCCAATTGCATTTCAGTGTTTGCCAAGCCCCAAAGGTCCGTTATGTGATGTTGCCCTTCGCCAAGCCCTGAAGGTCCGTTATGTTATGTTGCCCTTTTCTTAGGCCTATACTCTCACCTGAATGTTCCAGCCTTTTGAATATTTTCCTGTCTGGCTGCTTCATTAGTCAACCAGTTCTCAGCTCCGTATACATTTTTATCCTTCTCTTTCAACAGACTGGCAATCAGGGAACACATGCCTTGTAGGAACAATTCATAACCTTCAAAGTACAGAAAATAATTTGAGATTACTCATGGAGAATCTTTTCATGACATATATTGATGGTAACCATTCAACAAGCCAAAATGTTTTTTGGTAATTATGGCTTCTTTGCAGAATCTAGAGTTGGAAAAACTTTTTCATCCTACTTCAACCCTTTCCCACAACCAATTATTCTGTAGCAGATGACTTTGAAAACATCTAGACAAAAACATGGAAATTCTCTATGAAAGTATAATTGATAAACAGAGTTTAAATCATTTATGGCAAATTGAGAAATTGCTCATCATTAGCAATTTCTCCATTTGCCACAATGCTTTCAAATTTTGTCTGCTGCATATACATTAAAATATGCCTACAAAAGGTTAAGGGTTAACATATACAATCAATCAACCAATGGAAAAAGCATGAAAGAACCAAAAGATAACATGTTGAAATGCCATGGGGTTTACAGAGAGTCAACAAGATACTCTCTGTAGAAACTGGAAGTGAACTTATAAAGCATTCAAAACAGAACATATACCTTGTAAATGTCTTCCATGGAACAAAGTCAGTACCAGTGCAACTCGTTCTGTAGTCCTTTGAGTGTTCTCACTTTTATCCTTTAACATTGATAAAGCCTCTTGTGTACATGATATAATTAAGTTTTTCACGTTAAGACTTTTTCCTGAACCAGTCTGAGTGTGTAAGACCCCATTTTCCTTCCCTGCCATTTCAAATCCTATGATTACATCTTCCATATCTAGCGGCCCTTTAGTTGCTACTATTTCAAGGTGATGGCTACTTGAAGCAACTGGTTCTCCCATCTCCATTCCTTCCATTTGTTTTGTAGGGATATTTTCTTCATCTTGCCAGTCCATAGTTTCAGATGTGTCTCTACAAATAAAATCAATACAGTCTGCAAAGTAAAACAAGAGTTGTCCGCAAGACAGCATGCTCGACTATTTGGCCATTTGATACTATAGTCAATAGTTGTTACTGAGATAGTGGCTTGATAGTATTGTACAATAAATCAAGTTGGATAAGTCTTGTTTGAATAGCATCTGCTGTTTGTGAGAAAAGGCCTTGCATGCAAAACTTTAACCCAAATTTCTAACTTCAACAAGAACCATAATTTATAATAAATTCAGTCAGGAGTTACCTAACCTGATTGTTTGATACCTTTAAAGACTATATCGAAGCCAAACAAGGGCCATAATTTGTACTAAATTCATACAAGAGTTATCTAATTTGACTGTCTGCCTTGAAGACATGAATGAAGTTTCAAGTCAATATCATTAGTGGTTACCGAGATATATCCATGATAGTACCTTGCATGCAAAACTTTAACCAGAATTTCTAAGTAAAAAAAGGGCCATAATTTGCATTATATGCTGGATAGAGTTATCATACTTGATTGTTTACATAGGTGTGATGGTTGGGAATGGTTGTATAAAGTTTCAATGCAATGCATCAAGTAGTTACTAGGATATGGACTCTAAATGTAGATGCACGCAAAACTTTAACCAGAATTACTAAGTAAAACAAGACCTCAGGCTGAGGGTGTCTCGCCCTTCTAGGAAATTTGATCTAGTGTTTGACCTACCCTATTACCCGATTTTGAACTTGGCCAAAAAGGTGATTCTAACATTTGACCTAGAGACCTAGTTTTTGACACCTCAAATTTGACCTATTTGTGAACTTGACCTAGATTTGATGAAGACAAATCTTGTGGTTAAATTTTGTGAAGTTTGAACGAAGAAAGAGACTTCTAGAGTGATCAGAAGATTATTCCAACATTTGACGTAGTGATCTTATTCTTGAAACCCAATGACCAAGTTGGAGACAATTGTTGTGATTAAATTTCATGAAGATTAAATATCAAACGTGAATTCTAGAGTGTTCACAAGGTTATTCTAACAATTAACCTCGTGACATAGTTTTTAACTTGAGATTTGATGGAGATAAATGTTCTGATAAATTTTCATGAACAATGAATGAAAAATGTGGCTTCTACAGTCAAAGTTAACCAAGGTTCAGTTTTGGCAAACTATGACCTTGACCTTGAAAATGTTGACATTGAATAATGTTCCATGACCCAACAATACATCTGACAAAGTTTCAGAAAAATTCCAGCAGGGGTTGCTGAGATATAACCAACGTTAAGTTAGCTAACCAAGGTCAAGTTTTGACCTTGACCTTGAAAATGTTGACATTGAATAATGTTCCATGACCCAACAATACATCTGACAAAGTTTCAAAAAAATTCCAGCAGGGGTTGCAGATATATAACCAAGGTTAAGTTTTGAGGTTAAGTTACCTAACCAAGGTCAAGTTCTGCCAAATTATAACCTTGACCTTGAACAGTTTGATGTTAAATGATGTTACGTGACCCAACAATACATCTGACAAAGTTTCAGAAAAATTCCAGCAGGGGTTGTGGAGATATTACCAAGGTTAAGTTTTGAGGTTAAGTTACCTAACCAAGGTCAAGTTCTGCCAAATTATAACCTTGACCTTGAAAATGTTGATGTTGAATGATATCCCATGACCAAACAATACATCTGACAAAGTTTCAGAAAAATTCCAGCAGGGGTTGCTGAGATATAGATATTTGTAAAAGTGGCCGCCGTCGCCTGGATCCCTCACCTGATTTTTTGTTCACTTTAGCTATATAAGCCCTGCCCCCTGGCGGCCATAGTTTCCTACCAAACAACTTGGGAATATGATAGAGGGTCACCCTAGGAACATTTCTACAAAATTATTTGAAAATCGGCCTGACACTTTTGGAGAAGAAGATTTTTTAAGTTTTCACTATAGCCATATAATGCAAAATAGCCCTGCCCACTGGTGGCCATTTTTTTTTCGACCAATCAACATGGCTTGAAGGAAACTGATAGTGGGTCACTTAAGGAACATTTCTACAAAATTATTTGAAAATCGGCCTGACACTTTCAGAGAAGAAGATTTTTTAAGTTTTCACTATAGCCATATAAGGCAAAATATCCCCGCCCCCCCCCCCCCCTGGCGGCCATGTTTTTCGACCAATCAACATGGCTTGAAGGAATCTGATAGAGGGTCATCCAAGGAGCATTTGTACAACATTATTTGGAAATCTGCCAACCAGTTTGGGAGAAGAAGATTTTTTAAGTTTTCACTATAGCCTGTTTTTTGACCAATCAACATGGCTTGAAGGAATCTCATAGAGGGTCATCCAATGAACATTTCTACAAAATTATTTGAAAATCTGCCAACCAGTTTGGGAGAAGAAGAATTTTGAAGTTTTTTTCATTTTGTTGCCATGGAAACCAGAATTCTGCATGGATCCCAAAAATTTGAAGGAAATCTGGTGAGGTCATTGAGAGGATGCTTTCTGTGAAGTTTCATCCCAATTGACCCACTGGTTACTAAGGAGAAGAAGTTGACGCACGATGGACGATGCACGCCGGACAAAAGGCGATCACATTAACTCACCTTGAGCAAAGCTCAGGAGAGCTTATAAACAAGAGGGCCATGATGTCCCTGGAATCGCTCACCTGATTTTTGTTTTCACTTTAGCTATATAAGCCCCGCCATCTGGCGGGCATAGTTTCCGACCAATCGACTTGACTTGAAGGAATCTGATAGAGGGTCACCCAAGGAACATTTCTACAAAATTATTGAAAATCGGCCTGACACTTTTGGAGGAGAAGATTTTTTAAGTTTTCACTATAACCATAAAAGGCAAAATAGCCCTGCCCTCTGGCGGCCATGTTTTTTGACCAATCAACATGGCTTGAAGGAATCTGATAGAGGGTCATCCAAGGAACATTTCTACAAAATTATTTGAAAATCGGCCACACACTTTTGGAGGAGAAGATTTTTTAAGTTTGCACTATAGCTATATAAGGCAAAATAGCCCTGCCCCCCCTGGCGGCCATGATTTTCGACCAATCAACATGGCTTAAAGGAATCTGATAGAGGGTCATCCAAGGAACATTTCTACAAAATTATTTGAAAATCGGCCTGACACTTTTGGAGGAGAAGATTTTTTAAGTTTGCACTATAGCCATATTAGCAAAATAGCCCCCCCCCCCTGGGGGCCATGTTTTTCGACCAATCAACATGGCTTGAAGGAATCTGATAGAGGGTCACCCAAGGATCATTTCTACAAAATAATTTGAAAATCGGCCTGACACTTTGGGAGGAGAAGATTTTGACGAATTTTGAAGTTTTTTTTCATTTCGTTGCCATGGAAACCAGAATTCTGCATGGATCCCAAAAATTTTAAGGAATTCTGGTGAGGACATTGCGAGGATGCTTTCTGTGAAGTTTCATCCCAGTTGACCCACCGGTTACAGAGGAGAAAATGTTGACGGACGACGGACAACGGACTTGCACAGGTGAGCTAAAAACACTCTCTATCAATTTTTAACCATTTCCCCCAATGCAGCAGATGACTTTGAAAACATCTTGGCAAAAATATGAAAATTCTCCATAAATGAAATTACAGATATTGTGTAAGAGTTAGAGACATTGTGACAAAAGCCTGCATTGCACATAATGAGCAATTTCTGCATCTTCCACACTGTCTTCAAAAGCTGTCTGCTGCAGACGCCTCCAAATGAAATGGCACCTAACCTTGGCTTTCTCAGACCAGTATTCCCCTCAACAGTTTTTCCAAGCAACTGGCTACTTTTCTAAATACATTCTTATAGCGAGTCAAAACATTGCTCTGGCAACGGGACTGTGCAAACAGATCTTATACCCCATAAAGGGTAAATGACTGAAGGTCCATTTTTCAGCAGCCAACGCTCAAAGAAGAAAGAAAATGTGTACAATTTATAGCCTTTATTGAAGGTAACTGTGTAAGAGACTAAAGAAGGAAAAGAGAATCCAACATAAGCTGTCAAGGAACACATGTTCAAGAAGCAATCAAATTGTGTCACCTGGCTCAACAGATATCATAGCTTTAACCAATTAAATCAAAGTTGAATGGGCAGATAGACACAAAGTTTGCAGGAGGTATGGTGTCCTTGTACTTACTGTTTCCATGACCTGATGTTTGTAGTCATTTGCATTGAAAACATCTAAATTAATTATTTAACACTGGATGATTTATTTATATTTCACTAAACAGTAATTGATAAGTACAGATTAGGTGGAGTAAACTTATAAATTCTCTCTCTTGTTACCCAACCAAAGCTTAAAGGTTCTCAAAAAATCATTTAACAACATATAAGCCCATTACTGTACTCTACCATGCCTGCCAAAAGTAGGGATCAAACCCAGGACGCCCGATCCTGATCCCAATGCTTACCATTCAAACACGGCAGATTCAAAATGTTGCATTCTTCACTACAAATAATGGATGTTACATGTATATAAAGTCAACATTATGGTTTCAGTGTTGTCAATGTTGATCTAATTAAGCCATGATATTTTTCAGTATTAATCCTTTCCCTCAGATGACAATTCTGCAGCAGACGACTTTGAACACATTTTATCAAAAAATAGAAAATCTCTATAATTGAACAGATAACCTATGACTAAAAGTGTTTTGAGCAATTTCTTCTTTTGTCACTATGTTTTCAAAAAGCTGTCTGCTGCAGAGGCATCAGAAAGCGTCTATATGATGGAAAGGGTTAACAAACAGTGAAAAGATCTTACCTAGTATTTCCCTCATCATTAGTTTCCATAGGAACTTGACCTTTGACTGCATCTTGTATAAGGTTGGACACAGATTTATTTTGCAGCTCTTTAATAGAAGGCATGTCAGTATCTTCAATCCATAGATCATCTATATGTACCGAGTGCCACACACCACACTGAAGTAAGTTTTACAAGAGTGGAACAGATGTTACGACTGCCAATATGTCAATGAATAAAAGCCTAAATGACAGATAGAAAACTAAGAAGTGATCCCTATGTTTTACCCTGCCAATCAAGGCAAGCAACAAAAGTACAAAACTATCAACAAGAGGGCCATAATGGCCCTGGATCCCTCACCTGATTTTTTGTTTTTTTCACTTTAGTCATATTAGCCCCACACCCTGGTGGCCATTGTTTTCTACCAATCAACATGGCGTTAAGGAATCTGAGAGAGGGTCACCCTAGGAACATTTCTACGAAAATCACTTTTGAAGGAGAAGATTTTTTAAATTTTTACTATAGCCATATAAGTCAAAATAGCCCTGCCCTTCGGCGGCCATATTGTTCGACCAATTAGCATGGCTTAAAGGAATCTGATAGTGGGTGACTTAAGGAACATTTCTTCAAAATTATTTGAAAATCGGCCTGAGTCGGCATTAAGTTTTTAATATAGCCATATAAGGCAAAATAGACCCGCCCCCTGGCGGCCATGCTTTTCAACCAATCAATATGGCTTGAAGGAATTCAATCGTGGGTCACTTAAGGAACATTTCTACAAAATTATTTGAAAATCGGCCTGACATTTTAGGAGGAGAAGATTATAAGATGGCTATATAAGAAGAAGAATTTAAAAAAAAAAATTATTTCATTGCCATGGAAACCAGAATTCTGCATAGATCCCAAAATTTTGATGAAATTCTGGTGAGATCATTGAGAGGATGCTTTCTGTGAAGTTTCATCAAAATAGACCTGGTGGTTACTGAGGAGAAGATGTTGACAGACGACACACGCCGGACAAAAGGCGATCATAATATTTCACCTTGAGCACTTTGTCCTCAGGTGAGCTAAAAAGGGGATTAATTCGGCAATATTTCATTAACCTTTCCCCGTCAGATACAAAATTAAGGACTGTTTAGAACATGTACACATTGTCCAAGAAGAAGATTTAATTAATTTGAATTGTTTTCAAAAGGCATCTTGATGTTAATAGAAACAAATTGCATTCTGCAGCAAACAACCATTGAAAACCTTGTGTCAAAATTAGCAATTGCTTATATTTTACAATTTCTCCTCTTGATACAATGTTTTCTTCTCTTTTCAGTAATTATATCTTCACTTTTTTGTAAGATGATTATTATGTAACATGTATATGAATATATATTGTAGATTTTATAATAACCTTTTACATGATGAACTAAATACAAACAATTTGTATTCTGGGCTAGAGGTTTTATATTACAATAAAGTCCATTATCATAGTTTGTTTCTATGGTAACAGGGACTATCAACTAAAAGTGCCAGAAAAACATTACCTGGAACCCAGTGTAACAGCCTCCGACTATATTTGGTAGTTGCACTATGAAAACAACATGGACGGGAGCAGTGAGGTCTTCTCTCACTTTCTGGTATTCATCCATGACACAGTATCTTGCACAGGCAACCAGATTGGCATTAATGTCTCCAGAATCACACTGAATGATGAGCAAGCATGGCTCCTGGGTCCTTGTATTCTGAAGATGTTGTCTTGAAGAAAAATAGTAGTTAATTTAATCATGGTTAACTTGAATTATCAATTACCTAAAACATAAACTTTTCTAACTTAAAACCTTTCTCACATACACATGCTTACCAACATTTTCTCATTCTCAAGGGGGAGTTTCATGATCTCAAAGTGGGAAATTGGGGGTTTGAAGGGGGAGATTTTCAGTGTGATGAATTTAACAGTAGAAATGTTCACGATAGAACGGAACTTATGCAGGAGACAATACTTTCAATATTTATAGGAAAATAATAAAATAGACTCATTTTGAGAATGTTTTCTATTTAACAGAATATTTTCAACTATATGTTAGCATTTAAATATTATTTTGGCATGTTTTCAAATTCATGCATTGATATTAAATAAACCTTTTAATTGTGGTTATCTAGAAAATCAAGCAAGTTGTCTGTTGTGTCAATGACTTTTCATATTGCATCCAAGAAAGAAAAATCTTAACCACATTTAAATTAGACCTACTTTTGAATGAAATACTGAGTACCAAAGGAATCTTTGTTAATCTAATGACACAGGGAGAAATCATTTAGTTGACAGACACACATTGTTTTTAACTTGTTGAAAGAAAGGGCCTTTAATCAGTGACAATTTGTTTGGAAGTGGATGTTACAAAATGGTTGTAGCAATTATCAGTGCACAATCTTTATGATTTAAAATTTTCGAAAATCGTGAGTTTTTACCTCACGATCGTGGGGTTACATTATTCAAATTGTGAGACTCATGATTGAATCTGGAGGGTTTATATGCTTGCATACAACAATTCTAAAGCAGACAACTTTCGAATCTATCTAAGCAAAAATATGAACAAGAGGGCCACGATGGCCCTGGATCGCTCACCAGATATATTCTTTTTTCACTTTAGTCATATAAGCCCCGCCCACTGGCGGCCATAGTTTCCGACCAATCAACTTGGCTTGAAGGAATCTGATAGAGGGTCACCCTAGGAACATTTCTACAAAATTATTAAAAAATCGGCCTGACACTTTTGGAGGAGAAGATTTTTTAAGTTTTCACTATAGCCATATAATGCAAAATAGCCCTGCCCACTGGCGGCCATGTTTTTCGACCAATCAACATGGCTTGAAGGAATGTGATAGTGGGTCACTTAAGGAACATTTCTACAAAATTATTTTAAAATCGGCCTGACATTTTCGGAGAAGAAGATTTTTTAAGTTTTCACTATAGCGATATAAGGAAAAATAGCCCCGCCCCCCCTGGCGGCCATGTTTTTTGACCAATCAATATGGTTTAAAGGAATCTGATAGAGGGTCATCCAAGGAACATTTTTACAAAATTATTTGGAAATTGGCCAGACACTTTCGGAGGAGAAGTTTTTTAAAGTTTTTTTCATTTCGTTGCCATGGAAACCAGAATTCTGCATGGATCCCAACAATTTGAAGGAAATCTGGTGAGGTCAATGAGAGGATGCTTTCTGTGAAGTTTCATCCCAATTGACCCACTGGTTACTGAGGAGAAGAAGTTGACGCACGACAAGTTGTGATCACAATAGCTCACCTTGAGCAAAGCTCAGGTGAGCTAAAAAGAGAACCAAATTGCCACAAAATATGCCCGTCAGGAAGGTTATGAATGGTACTCGATGCATTCACGAACTAGAACTATCACTAAAGGAAGTTCATACTCATGAAAGGGGCATAGTTTAGGAAAGGGTCATAATTTGTAATAAAAATTTATTTGAGTGATGCCTTTTAAGATACTCATTGATTGTATGATTTGTAAGCATGCATTCAAAGTTAAAGCATTAAAACATACATCAGTTAAAAAATGTGGCCTCTAGAGTGCAGAAAAGGATAAAAACAACATTTTTGGTAGATTGACCCAATTTAACAATATGTTAACCGACTATAGTATATACCAATGTTTAGATGCAGGTCAGGTTATGGGCAGTCTGAAGATTCTAAATGCTGAACAATTGTAGTGTCACATGTAGTAGCAGTACAGTTATGGTTGAAATGCTGTGTCACAAAAGGTTTGGCAATTTTCTTGATTAATTGACACTATTTTGGTTATCCATTTATCTATATCTAAATGTTTTGATCATGATTTTGAATCCTTAAATCCAGAGAAAATTCCGTAAATTAGTATTATATATTGTCAAAAAGCATGAATATGGTACAGTTTGAAATCCTGTTCAGTATTTAAGCAGAGTTAGCATTTCAATGATATCCAGATTAGTTTATGAGCTGAGTAAAAGGCTTCACAAGTGTCTGCAGCACAGTCTTCATTGGCGAAATTTGTAAAATTTAAGTCAATGGTGGAGTTGTAATCATTTGTTGGCTGCTGAATTAGTTGTCTGAAGTTGAGTTTGTCGACTAACGCAAAACGTTTTTATAACAAGAGGCCCAAGAGGGCCAGTATCGCTCCACGGCCATAAGGCAAAAATCAAATCTCCAAACAGCCCTGCCCCCTGGTGGCCATGTTTTTTACCAACCACCATGGCTTAAAGAAATCGTGTAGAGTGTCACCCAAGGAATAATTCTTCAAATTTATTTGAAAATTGGCCCGACACTTTCGAAGGAGAGGATATTTTAAGTTTTCACTAAAGCCATATAAGGCAAAATAGCCCCACCCCCTGGTAGCCATATTTTTCAACCATTCAACATGGCTTGAAGGAATCTGATAGAGGGTCAGCCTAGGAACATTTTTACAAAATTATTTGAATATCAGCCAGACACTTTCGGAGAAGAAGGTTTTTTAAGTTTTCTCTTTAGCCATATAAGACAAAATAGCCCCGCCCTCTTGTGGCCATGTTTTTTTACCAATCAACATGGCTTCAAGGAATCTGATAGAGGGTCAGCCAAGGAACATCTCTACAAAATTATTTGAAAATCAGCTGAACACTTTCGGAGAAGAAGATTTTTTAAGTTTTCACTATAGCTATATAAGGCAAAATAGCCCCGCCCCCTAGCGGCCATATTTTTCAACCAATCAACATTTCTTGAAGGAATCTAATAAAGGGTCACCCAAGGAACATTTCTACAAAATTATTTGAAAATCGGCTGGATACTTTCGGAGGAGAAGATTTTTTAAGTTTTCACTATAGCCATATAGGCAAAATAGCCCCGCCCTCTGGCGGCCATGTTTTTTTACTAATCAACATGGCTTGAAGGAATCTGATAGAGGGTCACCCAATGAACATTTCTACAAAATTATTTGAAAATCGGCTGAACACTTTCTGAGATGAAGATTTTTTAAGTTTTCACTATAGCTATATAATGAAAAATAGCCCCGCCCCCTGGCGGCCATGTTTTTTCGCCCAATCAACATTTCTTGAAGGAATCTAATAAAGGGTCACCCAAGGAACATTTCTACAAAATTATTTGAAAATCGGCCTGACACTTTTGGAGAAGAAGAATTTTTAAGTTTTCACTATTTTTTTCTTTTGGTTGCCATGGTAACCAGAATTGTGGATAGATAAAAAAAAAAGGAATTTAAAAGAGGACATTGAGAGGATGCTTCCTATGAAGTTTCAACCAAATTGGCCATGTGGTTAGGGAGTAGAGGTTGTTTAAAGGAAAAAGTTAACGGACGCACAGACGCACGGACGCACAACGGACGAATCGCCACGACATAATGAATTGGTACAAAAAACTTTACCAAAATTCTAAGTGGAAAAAGGGCCATAATTCTTACAAAAACCTTGACAGAGCTATGTTCTCTTGTCTGTCGATGGAGGTAATAATGATTAATAACTATTGTAAGTGTATAAGCTATCTCTCTAATGGATTTGCAAAAAAGTGTGGTGGTACGAAAAACTTAACCGAAATTCTAAGTGGAAAAAGGGCCATAATTCTTACAAAAACATGGACAGAGTTATGTACTCTTGACTGTGATGGTGAACTGTGATGGTGAATAAGTGTTGTAAGTTTCAAATCAATATCTGTAACGGTTTTGAAAAAGTATGGAAGTGGTACAAAAAACTTAACCAAAATTCTAAGTCGAAAAAGGGCCATCATTCTTATAAAAAGAGTTATGTACTCTTGTCTGTTGATGGACTGTTGATGAAGGTAATGATGGTGAATAAATGTTGTAAGCTTCAAAGCAATATCTGTAATGGTTTTGACAAAAAAGTGAATTGGTACAAAAATCTTAACCAAGATGTGACACCAATGCCGACGCCGAGGTGAGTAGTATAGGTAGCCTTATCTTCGAAAAATGTCGAGCGAAAAATGATATCTTACTGTATTTTGTTGCTGAACTGTTGCTCAGTGTCAAATGAAGACAATGTATCTAACAGCATGATCCTATCAAGAGGTATATTGGTCCTTTTAGAGATCTCTCCCTTGTGGTATGTAGCCAGTAACTTAGAATGAGTTGTCACCTGGATAAAAGAAAAGAGAAAATACATTCCAGTCTACACTCCTTATATCAAACTCTTGGGGACATTAAAATAGAATTGAAATTCACATTGTTTGATAAAAAATTGAGAGTAAACTTCCTAAACTTAGTCAGATATGTCTAACAAACAAGAGGACCATGAGGGTCCTATATCGCTCACTCGATTTAACAGAACTTCCTCTCCAATCCGACCTGTACAAATAACTGAATTTCTTTTCCAATCTTACTTGCACATATACCTGAATTTATTTACCAATCTTACCTATACAAATACCTGAATTTACTTTCCAATCTTACCTGTACAAATACTTGAATTTCTTATCCAACCTTACCTGTACAAATAACTCAATTTCTTTTCCAATCTTACTTGTACAAATAGCCAAATTTATTTTCCAATCTTACCTATACAAATACAAGAATGAATTTCTTTTCCAATCATACCTGTACAAATACCAGAATTACCTTACCTGTACAAATAACTGAATTTCTTTTCCAATATTTCCTGTACAAATACCTGATTTTTTTCCAATCTTACCTGTACAAATAACTGATCCTGCTCCTCCTTCACTAGTTTTTGATGTAGATAATCCACAATACTGTCATGTTTCTGTTTGTTCCAGTATATATCCTCAAGATCTCTCTGTTCCTCCACAGGGAGAGCACTCTTGTTTAATCTTACTACAGCCTGAGGTGTAGTAACCCATAGCAACAAGGCTTTTGCCTCTCTCAGTATCTGTGATGAAAAAAGGCTATGATAAATACTCAAATACTCAATTTATGAGAGATGTTTATTTCAAATGTACTCACATCTTAACAAGAGCTGTCGAAGGACAGCGCACTCGACTTTTTTGTGCTTGCCAATAAAACAAAACTTTTTTTGGTGATAGAGAAAACATAACTTATAAGTACTTTATCATATTATTTATAAGCAAAGTACTTTATAAGTTGAAAAAGAGTCATAATTCTTACAAAAACCTTTACTGAGTTATGCACTCTTGGCTGTTAGTGGAGGTAATGATGGTAAAAAGATTTGTGTATGTGTTAAAGCTATATCTTTAATTGTTTTAAAAAAAATTGATTTGGTATGAATAACTTAACCAAAATTATAAAACGAAAAAGGGCCATAATTTTTAAACAAAACTTGATAGAGTTATGTACCCTTGTCGGTTGATGGAGGTAATGATGATAAATAAGTATTGTAAGTGTATAAGCTAAATCACTAATGGTTTTTAAAAAGAGTGGGGTTGTACGAAAAACTTAACCGAAATTCTAAGGCGAAAAATGGCCATAATTCTTACAATAACCATGACAGAGTTTCAAAGCAATACATGTATCTGTAATGGTGTTGAAAAAAAATAAATTGGTACAAAAACTTAACCAAAATTCTAAGTCGAAAAGGGTCATATTTCTTACCAAAAAAATCTTGACAGAGTTATGTACTCTTGTCTGTTGATAGAAGTAATGATGGTGAATAAGTGTTGTAAGTTGCGAAGCCATATCTATAATGGTTTTCAAAAAAGTGAATTGGTAAAAAAAAAATAACCAAAAGTATAAGTAATAAAAGGGCCATAATTCTTACAAAAACCTTGACAGAGTTATGTTCTCTTGTCTGTTGATGGAGGTAATGATGGTGAATAAGTGTTGTAAGTTTCAAAGCAACATCTGTAATGGTTTTGAAAACAAGAAACCGCTGAAGACGGTAAGGCCGGATTGTCGGCAATTTGACCTTGAAAATTGACAAACCAAGGTCAAGGTCAAATTAACCATAGAAATCAATAGGACTTGTTACTGGTTACCTTCAGGCAAAGTTTCAAGTTTGTAACCCTTTCCAGTGCTGAGATTTTGCCTCAACCTGAAACTTTAACCAAAATGTTGACAGACAGACAGACGGACATCACCAATCTATAGACCGAAATTGCTAGAGCAATCCGGCAAAAAAAGAGAATTGGTACAAAAACCTTAACCAAGTTGTGACACCAATGCCGATGCCAAAGACGACGCCGAAGACGATGCCGAGGCGAGTAGTATAGCTAGCCTTTTTTTTCGAAAAGTCGAGCTAAAAATGAGGGCTTTGTGGCCCTTTATTGATTACCTGACATGAGTACTTCATCCAATAATCAGACAAGCAGCATCATAGGAGAAGAATTTAAAATTATTTTGTCAATTAACTCTTTCTGAATATTTTGTAGAGGGTCACCTGAGATAAACAAGAGGGCCATGATGGCCCTGGAATCGCTCACCTGATTTTTTTTTTTCACTTTAGCTATATAAGCCCCGCCCCCTGGCAGCCATAGTTTCCGACCAATCAACTTGCTTTGAAGGAATCTGATAGAGGGTCACCCTAGGAACATTTCTACAAAATTATTTGAAAATCAGCCAGACACTTTTGGAGGAGAAGATTTTTTAAGTTTTCACTATAGCCATATAATGAAAAATAGCCCTGCCCACTGGAGGCCATGTTTTTTGAACAATCAACATGGCTTGAAGGAATCTGAAAGTGGGTCATCCAAGGAACATTTCTACAAAATTATTTGAAAATCGGCCTGACACTTTCGGAGAAGAAGATTTTTTAAGTTTTCACTATGGTAATATAAGGCAAAATAGCCCCGCCCTCTGGCGGCCATATTTTTCGACCAATCAACATGGCTTGAAGGAATCTGATAGAGGGTCACCCAATGAACATTTCTACAAAATTATTTGAAAATCGGCTGAACACTTTCAGAGAAGAAGATTTATTAAGTTTTCACTATAGCAATATAAGACAAAATAGCCCCGCCCCCCTGGCGGCCATGTTTTTTTACCAATCAACATGGCTTGGAGGAATATGATAGAGGATCACCCAAGGAACAGTTCTACAATATTATTTGAAAATCGGTCTGACACTTATGGAGGAGAAGATTTTTTAAGTTTGCACTATAGCTATATAAGGCAAAATAGCCCCCCCCCCCCCCCCCCCCCCCCTGGCGGCCATGTTTTTTGACTTATCAACATGGCTTCAAGGAATCTGATAGAGGGTCACCCAAGAAACATTTCAACAAAATTATTTGAAAATCGGCCTGACACTTTCATCGGAGAAGATTTTTTAAGTTTTCACTATAGCCATATAAGGCAAAAAAGCAAAAAAGCTCCGCCCCCCCCTGGCGGTCATGTTTTTCGACCAATCAACATGGCTTGAAGGAATCTGATAGAGGGTCACCCAAGGAACATTTCTACAAAATAATTTCAAAATCTGCCAACCAGTTTGGGAGAAGAAGAATTTTGAAGTTTTTTTCGTATCGTTGCCATGGAAACCAGAATTCTGCATGGATCCCAAAAATTTGAAGGAATTCTGGTCAGGTCATTGAGAGGATGCTTTCTGTGAAGTTACATCCCAATTGACTCACTGGTTACTGAGGAGAAGAAGTTGACGCACGACGGACGACGGACAAAAGGCGATCACAATAACTCACCTTGAGCAAAGCTCAGGTGAGCTAAAAATACTTCTGCCAAATAGTCTTGAGAGTGGACGACAGTTGTACAGAGGTAGAGCGTCGGCCTCCTGTACCAAAGGTCCCGGGTTTGAATCCCGTCATGAGCGGATTCTGTCTTTGGGATATTTCCACACAAACGGTGCGAGTACTGGTTAAGTTTCAAGAAGCAGACATCAAGCATGATTAATATAAGCTTAAAGCTTGTTTCGCAATCAATGTAAAAAAAAAATAAGTTTAAAATAGTCTTGAGATCAGACAAAGAGTTTCAGAGCAGAAGAGTTTTTAAGGTTTGTCACTATACAACCTTTTTTTATGCCACCTGTATTTCAACAAATTAATATGGCTTGAAGTCTTAGGGAAGAGGGTCACCTAAGATATATTTTTCTTAATCATCTTGAAAACAGATTAGTGGTTTTAAAGTCTATGACTTTTTATAGTTTTGTCACCTTTCATCCTTTTGACGTCTCAAAAATATCTAGGCAAATCTCTATAAATCAGAGTGTGATTAATAAATAGAGTTGAAATAATTGAATATATTGTGGCAGTCTGCTGTAGATATGTCAAAATCCATCTGTACATGGATTAGGGTTAGACACAAAACTAACACCACTTAGGACACCAACCACAGTCATAGCATTCGTTGCAAGTCAATTGAAGAAGTCAGTGGTCGAGGGTCGAATCCCGTGATTAGCAGGTTCTGCTCAGGTTGTGCGAGTATTGGTTAAGTCTCATGAAAGCAGACATCAAGAGTGATTAATAAAAGTTTAAAGCTTGTTTCGCAATCAAAGTAAAATTAATAAGTTTAAACTAAACTTAGTAAGCCAATGGTGACAGCATAAGCTCACCAGAGAATCACTCTCAGCGATCTTAAAATCGTTTCAACCCTTTTCCTGTTGCAGATGCATTTTTGGCGCATTTGCAACAGATCACTTTTTAAAACATAGTATCAAAAGGAGAAATTGCTCATATAGAGCAATCCCCTTTTTTTTCACAATATTTTTAAATATATTCAATATTTATGTTTTCCCTATAGGAGATTATTCATGCTTAGACTAGTTGTTTTCAAACTCATCTGCTGCAGATGCGTTATAGGTTTAAAAAGGGAGATAAGTCAACAGCTTCAAACTATTCCATTCACATGCTTATAACAAACAAGAGGGCCATGATGGCCCTGGATCGCTCACCTGATTTATTTCTTGTGATTGGTTATGTCAAGCACAATAAGACATTTGAGACAAAAATAGAGGCTCATCAGTGCTCCATTGCTATCGATTTGGAAAAGTATTATGAAGTTTTAAGTAATGAAGACTTTATCGGGCCAGCACTTTTGGACAAGAAGATTTTTAAAGTTTTAACAATGCACATATAAGGAAAACAAGCTCCATGCTTTTAAACGGATCGGAAATATTTGAAAAATCTTGATAGAGGGTGCCCCAAGGAACATTTGTGCAAAATAATTTTCAAATCAGGCCAGGACTTTTGGACAAATAAATTTGTAAAGTTTTAACAATGCACATATAAGGAAAACAAGCTTCGCCCACTGGCGGCAATGTTTTTCAACGGATCGGACATATTTGAACAATCTTGGTAGAGGGTGCCCCAAGGAACATTTGTGCAAAATAATTTTCAAATCGGGCCAATACTTTTGGACAAGAAGATTTTTAAAGTTTTAACAATGCACATATAAGGAAAACAAGCTCCGCCCCCTGGTGGCCATGTTTTTCAACGGATTGGAAATATTTGAACAATCTTGGTAAAGGGCGCCCCAAGGAACTTTTGTGCAAAATAATTTTCAAATCCAGCCAGTACTTTTGGACAAGAAGATTTTTAAAGTTTTAACAATGCACATATAAGGAAAATAAACTCCGCCCCCTGGTGGCCATGTTTTTTAACGGATCAAAAATATATGAACAATCTTGGTAGAGGGTACCCCCAAGGAACATTTGTGCAAAATAATTTTCAAATCGTGCCAGTACTTTTGGAAAAGAAGATTTTTTAAGATTTGGCAATTTTCCCCTTTTCTGATGCCACAGCAACCAAAGTTCTACTTGGAATTAAATTATTTAAACAATTTTGAAAGAGGACCACCTAAGGACCATTCCTGTGAATTTATTTTGAAATCTGTCCATTGGTTTAGTAGGAGAAGTCATTTGTAGGAAATTGTTAACAGATGGACAGGCGACGAGTGATCTCAAAAGCTCACCTTGCACTTCGTGCTTAGGTGAGCTAAGAATTGAAATCAGAATATTTGGAATCGAAATGTAGGTATTTTACTGTTTCACAGGGACATCAAATTGCATAAGACATTTTCAAAAAATCTTAATAAAATTATGAAAAATCTCTATAATTAACAAGAGCTATCGGAGGACAAGCGCGCTCGACTATTCCACCGCTTATCTAAATTACTGAGATAATGGACTCTAATGTAGTTGCATGCAAAACATTAACCACAATTTCTTAAAGGGTGATAATTTGCATTATATGCAGGATAGAGTTATTTAACTTGATTATTTTAATAGGTGTGATGGTTAGGAAGGGTTGTATAACGTTTTAATGGAATGCATTAAGTAGTTAATAAGATATGGACTCATAATGTAGTTGCACGTAAACCTTTAACCATAATTTCTAAGTGAAACAAGATGTGTTTGTGAAACACTGATGCCCCCCAATGGCAACATCTAGGTCAAAGGTCAAGGTCGCCAGGTCAAAAATGTTGGTACTGACAGAAAGGTCATGTCACAAGGAATACACATGTGAAATATGGTAGCCGTACCTGTTATGGTTCAAAAGAAGTGGTCAAGGTTAAAGTTTTTTTCCAGCATGGCAACATCTAGGTCAAAGTTCAAGGTCGCAAGGTGAAAATTTTGGTAGTGACAGAAAGGTCATGTCACAAGGTATACACATGTGAAATATGGTAGCCGTACCTGTTATGGTTCAAAAGTAGTCGTAAAGGTTAAAGTTTTTATCGAAAATGGCAACATCTAGGTCAAAGGTCAAGGTGAAAAATTTTGGTACTGACAGAAAGGTCATGTCACAAGGTATACACATGTGAAATATGGTAGCCTTACCTGTTATGGTTCAAAAGTAGTGGGGAAGGTTAAAAAAAAATTGAGAATGGCAACATCTAGGTCAAAGGTCAAGGTCGCAAGGTCAAAAATGTTGGTACTGACAGAAAGGTCATGTCACAAGGAATACACATGTGAAATATGGTAGCCGTATCTGTTATGGTTCAAAAGTAATGTCCAAGGTTAAAGTTTTTTCGAGAATGGCAACATCTAGGTCAAAGGTGGTCAAGGTCGCAAGGTGAAAAATGTTGGAACTGACAGAAAGGTCATGTCACAAGGAATACACATGTGAAATATGGTAGCCTTACCTGTTATGGTTCAAAAAAAATGTTGGTACTGACAGAAAGGTATTGTCACAAGGAATATACATGTGAAATATGGTAGCCGTACCTGTTATGGTTCAAAAGTAGTGGTCAAGGTTAAAGTTTTTTTCGTGCAGACAGGCCAAAAACTACATCTAGGTCAAAGGTCAAGGTCGCAAGGTGAAAAATGTTGGTACTGACAGAAAGGTCATGTCACAAGGAATACACATGTGAAATATGGTAGCCGTACCTGTTATGGTTCAAAAGTAGTGGTCAAGGTTTAAGTTTTTTTTGTGCAGACAGACAGACGTGCAGATAGACGTGCAGACAGACGTGCAGACAGGCCAAAAACTATATGCCCTCCGAATCGGAGATTCAGGGGGGGCATAAAAACGGCAACAATTTGCATCATATGCAGGATAGAGTTATCTTAATTGGTTGTGTTTATAGTTTTGAAATTGGGAAAAATTAATCCACAATTTCTAAGTCCAAAAAGGGCCATAACTTGCATAAAATGCTGGATAGAGTTATCGTACTTGATTGTTTTCATAGGTGTGTTGATTGGAAAGAGCTGTATAAAGTTTTAATGTAATGCAGGAAGTAGTTACTAAGATATGGTCTCTTAATGTAGTTGCATGCAAAATCTTAACCAGAATTTATAAGTCCAAAAAGGGCCATAACTTGAATAAAATGCAGGATAGAGTTATTTATCTTGGAAATCAACATAGATGTGATAGTTGGAAAGGATTGCATAAAGTTTCAAAGCAATGCATGAAGTAAATACTAGGATATCGACTTTTAATGTAGTTGCATGCAAAACTTTAACCAAATTTCTAGTTATCATACTTGATTGTTTACATAGGTGTGATGGTTGGGAAGGGCTGTATAAAGTTTCAATGCAATGCATGAAGTAATTACTAAGAGATGGTCTCTTAATGTAGTTGTATGCAAAACTTTAACCAGAATTTCTAAGTAAAACAAGATGTGTTTGTGAAACACTGATGCCCCCCAATGGCAACATCTAGGTCAAAGGTCAAGTCGCCAGGTCAAAAATGTTGGTACTGACAGAAAGGTCATGTCACAAGGAATACACATGTGTAGCCGTACCTGTTATGGTTCAAAAGTAGTGGTCAAGGTTAAAGTTTTTTTCGAGAATGGCAACATCTAGGTCAAAGGTCAAGGTGAAAAATGTTGGTACTGACAGAAAGGTCATGTCACAAGGTATACACATGTGAAATATGGTAGCCTTACCTGTTATGGTTCAAAAGTAGTGGGGAAGGTTAAAAAAATAAATGAGAATGGCAACATCTAGGTCAAAGGTCAAGGTCGCAAGGTAAAAAATGTTGGTACTGACAGAAAGGTCATGTCACAAGGAATACACATGTGAAATATGGTAGCCGTACCTGTTATGGTTCAAAAGTAATGGCCAAGGTTAAAGTTTTTTTCGAGAATGGCAACATCTAGGTCAAAGGTGGTCAAGGTCGCAAGGTCAAAAATGTTAGTACTGACAGAAAGGTCATGTCACAAGGAATACACATGTGAAATATGGTAGCCGTACCTGTTATGGTTCAAAAGTAATGGCCAAGGTTAAAGTTTTTTTCGAGAATGGCGACATCTAGGTCAAAGGTCAAGGTCGCAAGGTCAAACATTTTGGTACTGACAGAAAGGTAATGTCACAAAGAATACACATGTGAAATATGGTAGCCGTACCTGTTATGGTTCAAAAGTAGTGGTCAAGGTTAAAGTTTTTTTCGTGCAGACAGGCCAAAAACTACATCTAGGTCAAAGGTCAAGGTCGCAAGGTCAAAAATGTTGGTACTGACAGAAAGGTCATGTCACAAGGAATACACATGTGAAATATGGTAGCCGTACCTGTTATGGTTCAAAAGTAGTGGTCAAGGTTAAAGTTTTTTTCGAGAATGGCAACATCTAGGTCAAAGGTCAAGGTCGCAAGGTCAAACATTTTGGTACTGACAGAAAGGTAATGTCACAAGGAATACACATGTGAAATATGGTAGCTGTACCTGTTATGGTTCAAAAGTAGTGGTCAAGGTTAAAGTTTTTTTCGTGCAGACAGGCCAAAAACTACATCTAGGTCAAAGGTCAAGGTCGCAAGGTCAAACATTTTGGTACTGACAGAAAGGTCATGTCACAAGGAATACACATGTGAAATATGGTAGCCGTACCTGTTATGGTTCAAAAGTAGTGGTCAAGGTTAAAGTTTTTTTTGTGCAGACAGACAGACAGACAGACAGACCAACCAACGTGCAGACAGACAGACAGGCCAAAAACTATATGCCCCCCGAATCGGAGGTTCCGGGGGGGCATAAAAAGGGCAATAACTTGCATAAAATGCAGGATCAAGTTATCATACTTGATAATCTACATAAGTGTGATAGTTGGGTAGGGTTGTATAAAGTTTCAATGCAATGCATCTAGTAAATACTGAGATATGGACTCTTTAATTTAGTTGCACACAAAACTTTAATCAGAAATTCGAAGTAGAAAAAGGGCCATAATTTGCATAAAATGCAGGATAGAGTTATCTACACAGGTGTGATAGTTGGGTAGGGTTGTAGAAAGTTTCAATGCAATGCATCAGGTAAATAAAGAGATATGGACGCTTAATTTAGTTGCACACAAAACTTTAACCAGAATTTCTAAGTAAAACTAGAACTATCACTGAATGTGATTAATACCCCCGAACGCCACCCTGATAGGAAAGGTTGTGAAATATTTAGAAACCCCACCTTAAAAGGACAATGTTATGGATCGGGTTATTCTTGTTTTGTTCATTTTTGGATAACAAAGGGCAATAACTCTGTAATTATGTAAATTAGAGTTATGGTTCTTGTACACTGCACTTCCTCTGATTATGCCCTACCGTTGTATGTAGTTTTATTAGATTCCATCTGTCAGTTATTAAATAATTCTCCGGACAAGAAAAAGTAACAAAGGGCAATATCTCTGTAATTATGTAAATAAGAGTTATGGTTCTTGTGCACTGCACTTCCTCTCATTATGCTCTACCATTGTATGTAGTTTTATTAGATTCCACCGGTTAGTTATTAAGTAATTCTCGGGACAAGAAAAAGTAACAAAGGGCAATAACTCTGTATTTAGGTAAAATAGAGTTATGGTTCCTGTACACCGCACTTCCTCTCAATGTGTTGTATCATCCTATGAAGTTTTAATAAATTTCAAGAATTAGTTTAAAAGTTATGCTCCGGATAAGACTCTACGAACAAGAAAGAGAAACAAAGGGCAATAACTCTGTAATTATGTAAAGTAGAGTTATGGTTTTTGTACACTGCACTTCCTCTGATTATGCTCTAACATTGTATGTAGTTTTATTAGATTCCATCTGTTAGTTATTAAGTAATTCTCCGGACAAGAAAAAGTAACAAAAGGCAATAACTCTGTATTTAGATAAAATAGAGTTATGGTTCCTGTACACCGCACTTCCTCTCAATGTGTTGTATCATCCTATGAAGTTTTATTAAATTCCAACAATTAGTTTTTAAGTTATGCTCCGGACGAGACTCTACGAACAAGAAAAAGTAACAAAGGGCAATAACTCTGTAATTATGTAAAGTAGTGTTATGGTTCTTGTACACTGCACTTCCTCTGATTATGCTCTACCATTGTATGCAGTCTTATTAGATTCCATGTGTTAGTTATTAAGTAATTTTACAGACAAGAAAAAGTAACAAAGGGCAATAACTCTGTATTTAGATAAAATAGAGATATGGTTCCTGTACACCGCACTTCCTCTCAATGTGTTGTATCATCCTATGAAGTTTTATTAAATTCCAACAATTTGTTTTAAAGTTATGCTCCGGACAAGACTCTACGAATAAGAAAAAGTAACAAAGGGCAATAACTCTGTAATTATGTAAATTAGAGTTATGGTTCTTGTATACTGCACTTCCTCTCATTATGCTCTACCATTGTATGTAGTTTTATTAGATTCCATCTGTTAGTTATTAAGTAACTCTCCGGACAAGAAAAAGTAACAAAGGGCAATTACTCTGTATTTAGGTGAAATAGAGTTATGGTTCTTGTACATCACACTTCCTCTCAATGTGTTGTATCATCCTATGAAGTTTTATTAAATTCCAACAATTAGTTTTAAAGTTTTGCTCCGGACAAGACTCTACGAACAAGAAAAAGTAACAAAGGGCAATAACTCTATAATTATGTAAATTAGAGTTATGGTTCTTGTACACTGCACTTCCTCTGATTATGCTCTACCATTGTATGCAGTCTTATTAGATTCCATCTGTAAGTTATTAAGTAATTTTCCGGACAAGAAAAAGTAACAAAGGGCAATAACTCTGTATTTAGATAAAATAGAGTTATGGTTCCTGTACACCGCACTTCCTCTCAATGTGTTGTATCATCCTATGAAGTTTTATTAAATTCCAACAATTTGTTTTAAAGTTATGCTCCAGACAAGACTCTACGAATAAGAAAAAGTAACAAAGGGCAATAACTCTGTAATTATGTAAATTAGAGTTATGGTTCTTGTATACTGCACTTCCTCTCATTATGCTCTACCATTGTATGTAGTTTTATTAGATTCCATCTGTTAGTTATTAAGAAATCCTCCGGACAAGAAAAAGAAACAAAGGGCAATTACTCTGTATTTAGGTAAAATAGAGTTATGGTTCTTGTACACCACACTTCCTCTCAATGTGTTATATCATCCTATGAAGTTTTATTAAATTCCAACAATTAGTTTTAAAGTTTTGCTCCGGACAAGACTCTACGAACAAGAAAAAGTAACAAAGGGCAATAACTCTGTAATTATGTAAATTAGAGTTATGGTTCTTGTACACTGCACTTCCTCTGATTATGCTTTACCATTGTATGCAGTCTTATTAGATTCCATCTGTTAGTTATTAAGTAATTTTCCGGACAAGAAAAAGTAACAAAGGGCAATAACTCTGTATTTAGATAAAATAGAGTTATGGTTCCTGTACACTGCACTTCCTCTCAATGTGTTGTATCATCCTATGAAGTTTTATTAAATTCCAACAATTTGTTTTAAAGTTATGCTCCGGACAAGACTCTACGAATAAGAAAAAGTAACAAAGGGCAATAACTCTGTAATTATGTAAATTAGAGTTATGGTTCTTGTACACTGCACTTCCTCTGATTATGCTCTATCATTGTATGCAGTCTTATTAGATGCCATCTGTTAGTTATTAAGTAATTTTCTGGACAAGAAAAAGTAACAAAGGGCAATAACTCTGTATTTAGATAAAATAGAGTTATGGTTCCTGTACACCGCACTTCCTCTTAATGTGTTGTATCATCCTATGAAGTTTTATTAAATTCCAACAATTTGTTTTAAAGTTATGCTCCGGACAAGACTCTACGAATAAGAAAAAGTAACAAAGGGCAATAACTCTGTTGTAATTATGTAAATTAGAGTTATGGTTCTTGTATACTGCACTTCCTCTCATTATGCTCTATCATTGTATGTAGTTTTATTAGATTCCATCTGTCAGTTATTAAGAAATCCTCCGGACAAGAAAAAGTAACAAAGGGCAATAACTCTGTATTTAGGTAAAATAGAGTTATCGTTCCTGTACACTGCACTTCCTCTCAATGTGTTGTATCATCCTATGATGTTTTATTAAATTCCAACAATTAGTTTTAAAGTTATGCTCCGGACAAGGAAAATCGCAACGGACCAACCGACCGACCGACCGACCACAGGGTGACTCCAATATACCCCCTCTAAACTTCGTTTATCGGGGGTATAAAAAGGGCCATAACTTGCATAAAATGCAGGATAGTTGTCTAACTTGATAATTTACCTAGGTGTGATGCTTGGGTAGGGTTGTATTAAGTTTCAATGCAATGCATCAAGTAAATACTGAGATATGGACTCTTAATTTAGTTGCACGCAAAACTTTAACCAGAATTTCGAAGTAAAAAAGGGCCATAATTTGCATAAAATGCAGGATAGAGTTATCTAACTTAATAATCTACACAGGTGTGATAGTTGGGTAGGGTTGGACAAAGTTTCAATGCAATGCATCAGGTAAATACAGAGATATTGGCTCTTAATTTAGTTGCACGCAAAACTTTAACCAGAATTTCTTAGTAAAAAAAGGGCCATAACTTGCATAAAATGCAGGATAGAGTTATCTAACGAAATAATCTACATAGGTGTGATGCTTGGGTAGGGTTGTATAAAGTTTCAATGCAATGCATCAAGTAAATACTGAGTTATCTAACTTGATAATCTACATAGGTGTGATAGTTTAGTAAGGTTGTAGAAAGTTTTAATGCAATACATGTAGTATTTAAGTACTTGCATGCAAAACCTTAACCAAAGTGTGACGTGGACGCCGACGCCAGGGTGTGTAGTATAGCTCTCATATTCTTTTAATAGTCTAGCTAAAATTGAGTTTATTGAATAGAGATGAAAACTCTAAGCCAAGGGCAAAAGGCAATTTCTACTTTAATCCTTATCGTTTTAAAATATCGTTTACTGCAGATGCATCAAGCGCATTTGTATGTTGGAAGGGGCATTTATCTTATATGGTTATCAATTCCTACCTCCTCCAAATCTATTTCCTCATGATCAGTATTTCTCCACGCATGTAATATGATGGCAGAACATGTGTCATCATGATAGCCCATAAAAACATCGCCAACTTTCTGTGAGGTTTTCTGGGGTCTTCTGCTAGAAAATAGAGTTCATTCACCCTTGAACCTTTGGTACTGGGATGTCTCTCAGAAATAATATCTATACATATATTATGAACAAGAGTGCCAGTATGTCTTTGCTGTGTTACTATCACAAGAGATAGAATTCTGGTATGAAATGACCACTTTTAAATAATCTCCATTGGGAATACTACTACTAGAAACTTTTTTTTTCTCATTTCTGTATATTTAAATAAAGTTTCTGTGATACAGAATTATGTATTATATAAGAACTATATTATGAGAGCTTTTACAGACTACCAAAAGTGGTTTAACCCTTTTCCACAAACAAGCGCTTTCTGACGCAGACAACTTTTGAGAACATTTTGCTCTTGATGTGCAATTTCTCTTTGGCCACAATATTTTAAACTTTATTCAGTAACACACAAAATTTCCGTGGAAGGCAGCAGTGTTAAAGAGTTAACATCTCATACCAAAGGTCAAGGATTCAATCCTGTGATGAGAGTGTTCTGCCTTTGCAATTTTTCCACACAAACATGTTTGTTGGAAAGGGGGGTTAATAATTACCCTATCTGATGATTATTATCATTCTGTGCAGAAAAAGATCTCGCCCATTGTTCAAGCCTCTTTGCCAATGTTTGCTGGTCCGGTGTCAACATCGTGTTGATAGTCAGAAAGTGTTTCTCAAGTCTGTTTATAAGTGGAATGGGGAACTTTTCATACACTGTTTGTTTTTCAGCCACAACGATTAACCTGCAAAATGAAGTAATATGTTTATCTCTTTCTCATATACAAACGCTTTCTGATGACATTTAAAAATATTGTGGCAAAAGGTGAAATTGCTCACGATGAACAATTCCTCCTATATTGCCATTATGTTTTCAAAAGTGGTCTGCTGCAGATGCGTCAGAATGTATCTAAATGTAGGAAATGTTAAAACAAGGCAATTATCGGTTTTTTCCCACTGTAATACACATCTGCAGAATTTGACCTCGGGTAATTTTACATGTAACACCTTGCTTGATGATCATTTAAACCTGTGTGGTTTACACACGACAGTTGTGTTAGGATTATTTGACTGTTAGATTTAAGGTCGCTGAACCGTGGATTTTTATTAAAATGGGAAGGGTTTTAGTGTCCGTTAATCGCAGACAGCAGGATCTCGCTTATTGCAGGTTAATTTATGACTAAAAAACATCGGGGGGAGTTCAATGTGGTCGCTTACACCAGGGGGTCGGTTATACCAGGTGGTCGGTAGTACAGGTTTGACTGTATATTTGAATCTATTATCTAGACCTTATTTTGACCATAACCACTTTAGTGTGTAAATTACCAACAGAAAGACCCTGATTAGAATGCACACATGCATGCAGGTCAATGGTCCCAAATTTCAATTGCCGACATTCTCATGACTTTGCATACATTGAAGAGACATTCCAAACTAGATGCCCACAGAAAACATCATGAACATGTCGAGCCCGCTAAAAAGTTTTTGTCACAGACATAGTGCTTTTCCATGCAATTGCAACACAGACTGACAAAGAGTTGACCTGTATGATAGCAGTAAGTTAAGGGCCTTCTGGGATACTGAATTGGTTGTAAAATGTCAAAAGTACAATAACCCAACATCCATATTATTCTGAAGTTTAACATACATCACTTTTAGTATGTTTTGTGTATTAGAGATTCAGGCATATTTAACATAGGAATAATTTTACACACTGACACATATGGGTTGGACAAGGTACAGTCCTATCAAATAATTCTCATTTCGACCTTTGACCAATAAGTGTGACCTTGACATTTGAGGTACAGGCCTGGGTCTTGTGCGTGCCATGCCGTCTCATCATGGTGAACATTTGTGCCAAGATTCTTGGAAATCATATGATGCATGCTTAAGATGCGGCCTGGACAAGGTTCGGACTGACTCATGGACGCACCTAACCGCCATTGTAACAGCTATGTCGAGCCCCTGCATGCGGGCTCAACAAAAATGAACAAGAGCCACACAGATTAAGGAAAATTGTATGCGTACCTGAATTTCTTGTGAACAGGACATTTGACACGATGAGTTCCGAGACCTAAATCTACATATCTCTCTCCGCCGAAGTAAACATAGTACTGATTGAGGGCATCATACAAACTCTCGTAGAGATTTTCCAAGTTTAGTAGTACAACTGTGTTACCAGTCTCCATACACACCTTGATCTTGTTAATGTTACGACACACCTGTAATTGGTCAATTCTTTTAACATGAACCTTTCCCACATACAACAAATCTGCAGCAGACAACTTTGAAAACATACCCAAAACAAGGAATCGGTGGAACCGAAGGATGCTCCCCATAAGGGCTTTGTCAAGTGATAATAGGCATTGTCTGATAGAACTAGTGATCATACCTATTTACATAATACAGACTTCATTAAAAGAAAATAATGAAAACGAGGGAGTTAATTTTTATTATTTATTATCGAGTTATGGTTCTTGTGTAATGCACTTCCTCTCTTTAATATCTATCTACATTTCAAGTTTCATCGAAATATCTTTCGTACTTTTGGAGTTATGGTCCTGAAATTGAAATATAAAGCCTAACAAGGGGAGATAACTTAAAAATTATTCACTATAAGTTATGATTATGCACTCTCTCTTATTGATATGTATGTATATTTCAAGTTTCATTGAAATATATTCAGTACTTTTAGATTTATGCTCAATGCAAATAAAGTGTGACAGACAAAAAAGAAAATAATAAAAACAAGGGAGTTTATTCTTATTATTTATTATCGAATTATGGTTCTTGTGTAATGCACTTCCTTTCTTTAATATCTGTATACATTTCAAGTTTCATTGAAATATCTTTAGTACTTTTCGAGTTATGGTCCTGACATGGAAATATAAAGTCCAACAAGGGAGATAATTTGAAAATTATTCACTATAAAGTTATGGTTCTTGTATTATGCACTCTCTCTTATTGATTTCATTGAAATATATTCAGAATTTAGATTTATGCTCAATGCAAATAAAGTGCTCTATTTGAGCAATTTCTTTTGTTGCCATGTTTTCAAAAAGCCGTCTGCTGCAGAGGCGTAAGAAAGCATCTATATGAGGGAAAGGGTTAACTTGAACCTTTCCCACATACAACTAGTCTGCAGAAGACGGAAAATATCTAGGATTCTTTTTTTGGAAGATTAGTCTTTCATTTATAAGACTTTGCAAACTTTTGCCAAGATATTTCACAGTTGAAACTTTGTGGCAAGATCCTCTCCTTCACATTCATGTTTAGTTTGAATAAAATGGCCAAGAGGCATCTCTACGAGCAGATTCTACCATTGTTTATTGCATGACACTCTTTATGAGACACTACAGTAAAGAACAATGAATTATTTCATGAACAAGAATTGCTGAAATACATCATGTAAACTCCAATGAATTCTTGTCAATTTGAAAAGTTCCAACAAACATTAAAAGTAAACGCATTTGACGAAGACGACTATTGAAAACATTGTGGCAAAAGAAGAAATTGCTTATAATGAGCAATTACCCCTGTTGCCAATTTGTTCAGCTCTATTCAATAATTCTTCTTTCATTTGTAGAGGTTTCTTTTTAATTTTGCCTCAATGTTTTCAAAGTTGTCTGCTGCAGAAGTGGTGGATGTGAGAAAGAGATAAAGTGGCATGCACTTAAAGTAAGCATTGTTATTTTCCACAAGATTTTTGCATAATACATTAAAAGACCCCTTGGCTGTACATGTAATTGACTGTAACATACCTGTGTATATTCCTGGTCACATCTAAAGCTACTTCCAAATATGGTAATGGGTTTGATATCTTTCTGTCTGGACAAGATCTGTTGTTGAAGTATTGTCAGAGATCCATAGTTCTCGGTTAGTAACAGCAAGTAGCGACTTTCACTGCAATAATAGTACATTATTCATTTACTAACATGAAGATGCATTTTGACCCATCTGCAGCAGACTACTTTCGAAAGCATCTTTTCATAATTAAATTTTTATGTGTGGAGATTTTCCCTTATTTTGCCCTGATGCTTATAAAGTTGTCTGCTGCAAATTTATGTTTATGTGGAAAAGTGTCAAACTTGTTATGTTATATTCTAACTATTTAGAATCGAAAACAATAGGTAATTGATAACAATTTGTTTTGACAAAGTAGAAAATATGATGAAAACAGAATAGTTGTAAATATATTTTAATTCTGAAGTATCTTAAAAACTGAGCACAACAAGAGTATTCAACAGAACACATATATCCCTTTGCCTATAACAGACAGACATACAATGGAGAAGTGATCCCTACCTGATACTCTGCCATTGAGGGTATATAACACATAACAGAACACATATATCCCTAAGTCTATAACAGACAGACATACAATGGAGAAGGGATGCCTAAGTGATACTATTCCATTTGAAGGTAACACAAACCATAACACATATATCCCTTCGCTTATAACAGAATTTTGTGAATTAAAAAAAAGATACATTCTATTGATAAACATAGAAGTTTCTAAAATGCTGCCCTTAGTACATACTCAAGTAGTTTCCTGAAACCAGGGCCAGGTGAAATCACAGGTGAAATCACAGCATCTGTTTACTGATATGACAATTGTAATGTCTTACCCATGTGATCTGTTTCTTTCAAACAAACAAGCTTCAATCAAGCCAGCAGCACTACAATCAGGGTCAGTTTCTTTTCTCTGTAAGTACAACATGGGACTTGCTATACAAAAACGAACATAATTGCATATGTGACCAGTGTGAAAATCAATTTTGTCATGTTAAACTAAATTTATGGATTAAAACTTTAATCAGCAAAGATAAGACTTGATATCTCAATGAAAATAAACAAATATTCTATTTATTCAATGCTTTCAAAATCTGCAGCAGATGTCTTCGTAAATATCCAGGCAAAAGTATGGCAAATTTCTAGAAATAATTTGTTTTTAAATTATTGAATGGAGATGTAAACAGTGTGACAAAAGGAAAAGAAATAAACCCATTTCTCCTTTTGCTGCAGTGTTTTCAAAAGTTGCGTATGCAAGAAGGAAATGTTTAAAAAATCTAAAAAAGTGTATAAGGTGTTTTTTTAAGCATTGTATGACATCAAATTATATAGTAAGCATGTTGGAAGAACACACTCTTGGAAGAACACCGCCTCTAATTGGTAGAAATGTCTATGGTCAGACAGACCCAAAATTCAAATGCAATTTAGCTTTATCTCTCAGCTATTAACCTGTGAAATATGGCTGGAATTAATCAAAGGTATCTTAAATTATTGGGAGGAATGCAAAGTTTTGCACCTTCACTAGGGGTCCTTCACTGCCCTATTATTAACGACATTACCATTCTAATAAACAAGAACTTTGTTGTAAACCTGGTTTAACCCTTTCACACATGCAGAAACGTTTGTGGTACAGGATTTTTGAAAACAATGTGGCAAAAACTAACTTGTTCAAAACAAGCAATTTCCCCTTTTGCAGTAATGCCTTCAAGTCTTCTAATATTTATATTTCAGTTTATAGAAATTTTCCATATTTTTGTCTAGATATTGTTTGGAGGATTGTCTTAGATGGGAAGGGGTGAAAAGTTAAACAAGAGGGCCATGATGGCCCTAAGTAGCTCACCTTAATTATACAATGTACTGCAATGTAAAACACATCAAGACAACTATTCTGAATGCAACCTCCACAGTGTTAATAAGATTTTCCTTCATTTGGCCTAGTGATCTATATTTTTTTACCTGATATTATTCCCACATGGACTAGATATCATCAAGACAACATTCTGACAAAGTTTCAACTTGCTCAAAGTAAAAATGCGACCTCTGGAGTTTGAACAATATTTTCCTTTATTGACCTTGTTTCTGACACAAAAAGACCCATATTCGAACTTGACCTAGATATAATTCAGACAAACATTCTGACCAAATTTCAAGCTGCTGAAGCAAAGAATGCGGCATCCAAAGTGTTAACAATATTTTCCTTCAATTTGGCCTAGTGACCTAGTTTCTGACCCTACATAACCAATATTCGAACTTTGCTTAGATATCATTTAGATAAACATTCTCATCAAATGTCAAGCTGCTGTAGCAAGAAATACATCTTTTACAGAGTTAACAAGATTTTCCTTCAATTTGGCTTAGTGACCTAGTTTCTGACCCAATATGACCCATATTCAACCTTGACCTAGATATCTTTAAGACAAACATTTTGACTTCTAAAGCAAAAAATGTGGCCTCTAGAGTGTTAACAAAATTTTTCATTGATTTGACCTAGTGACCTACTTTTTGTCCCAACATGACCCATGTTTGAACTTGACTTAGATATCATCAAGACAAACATTCTGATAAAGTTTAAACATGCTCAAATTGAAAATGTGGCCTCTAGAGTGTTAACAAGATTACCCTTCAATTTGGCCTAGTGACCTAGTTTTTGACCCGGCATAATCCATGTTCGAAACAAGAGCACCGCGTACGGCACAGACGCTCGACTGATAGAAAACAGAAAAAAAGCTGAGCTGAACAAAAAACCTTAACCGGACGACTACGCTGCCGCCGACGCCAGGGTCATGACAATAGCTCTCTTTCTTTCAAAAGTCGAGCTAAAAATGTGGCCTCTAGAGTGTTAACAAGATTTTCCTTTAATTTGACCTACTTTTTGACCCAAATTAACACATGTTCGAACTTGACCTACATATTATCAAGACAAACATTCTGATAAAATTTCAACATGCTCAAGTTAAAAATGTGCCTCTAGAGTGTTAACAAGATTACCATTCAATTTGGCCTATAGTGACCTAGTTTTTGACACGGCATGACCCATATTCGAACTTGTCCTAGATATCTAGTGTTAATAAGATTTCTCTTCAATTTGGCCTAGTGACCTAGTTTCTGACCCATATTCGAACTTGAACTAGATATTTTTAAGACAAACAAATCTGAAAAAATTTCAAACTGCTGAAGCAAAAATTGCGGCCTCTGGAGTGTGTTAAATTTTCCTTCAATTTGACCTAGAGACCTACTTTTTGACCCAACATGACCCATGTTCGAACTTGACTTACATATTATCAAGACAAACATTCTGATAAAGTTTCAACATGCTCAAGTTGAAAATGTGGCTTCCAGAGTGTAAACAAGATTTCCCTTCAATTTGACCTAGTTTTTTACCTCATATGGCCCAGTTTCCAACCTGTCCGAGATTTGATGGAGATGAATGTTCTGATAAACTTTCATGAAGATTGGATGCAAAATGTTGCCTGTAGAGTGTTAACAAGCTAAAATGTTGACGACGCACGCTGGACAAAATGTGATCACAATAGCTCACCTTGCACTTCGTGCATAGGTGAGCTAAAAAACTTAGAGAAATGTTATATAGGAGAATATTAACCCTTTCCCACATACAACAAATATGTAGCACATAACTTTGAAACCATGAAGGCAAAAAAGATACAAACACAATGAAAGCATAATTATTGAAAAGAGTTGAAAACATTATGACATAATTTGGAGAATTTGCTCATTGGAAGCAATTTTTCCTTGTGGTACATTGTTTTCAAATATTGTCTGTTTCAGAAGCGTCAACATGTGACTGCAAGTGGGAAAAGGTTAAGGCTTGCAAGTGAAATTTGGTATAGCTCATTCTTCATGCTGATATAAACATTTTTTAAAAGTGAGAGAAACAGTTGCTAACCTTATCTTTAATGGCCAGTATACCAGTAAGTTTTTCTTTAAAGAACTTTTCTGGATCCACTTTTTGTTGTTCCAAACCACCAAAGTTTCTTCTGATTGCATGAAGCATTTCATGCCAAGTAGGCATTTGTTTGGACTTTTCAGCAAATGAACAAACCATCTTTACAAGACTGTTAAATAATTTAGGAATATTTTACTTCAATAAATATAAATGAAATTTTTTAACCAAATCATTTTAAATATATTACATGTAGTATCATCTTCAATTAAGATGAGAACATATTTTAGAATATATCTTATTTAATCATAAAAATGACTAAATCATGGAACCAAACTGGCAAAACATTGTACTCAGCTAATCATGAGAATATGGTTTAACGTGAGCTGTCGGAGGACAGCGCGCTCGACTTTACAATGCTTATTCACTTAAGCACTATTTCAGTATATTGCCTTTAAGTACTATTAAATGATAGATACTCTATATATAAAAGCAACTGAATAGATACATACATTTAAATATATATAATTTAAAAAATTCAATTTACTAAGTCAATCAAGGGCCATAACTCCATAGTTAGGATACAGTGGAGTGATGTAACCTAATTGTGTGATGGTCCTTAACAAATGTGTGAAGACTGATTTGAATAAAGGGTATTGGAGTTATAAATGAAAATGCCAGCTTGCCCTAAAACATTAACCGGACACCGACACCGGGGCCAGTAGAAAAGTCCTCATTTTTCTATGAATAGTCGAGCTAATAACGAAACTTTAACGTTGAGCTAAACGCAAATGTTAAAACTGACTGAGTCCAAAATTGGCAAAACCTTAAAAAAGGGTTTTCCAAATGTTTAAAACCAAAACCTGTTTGATATGTTGAAGAATTATATTTGATAATTGAATGATCACAATTAGAAAGGAATGTAACCAAAAATTATGAATTTATTTCAAACTCTCAAAATCGAACAAAAATCATGTTTTTTACCCAAAAAAGTCACATACAATGTGAATAAAGGTATTATATGTAATTATATTCCATTATATTAATATGAAAGCCCTAACACAAGTACTTATTGAGAAAAAGTAAAAAAATAAATGAAGATGCCAACATGCCCTAAAACTTTAACCACCCAAAATCATGTTTTTTACCCCAAAAAGAAGGTCACACTCAGCATCTTCAGCATTCAATGTGAAGAAAGGTATAAGATGTAACTATATTCCAAATATGAAAGCCCTAAAACTTTAACCGGACGCCGACGCCGGGGCGAGTAGTAAAGCTCTCATTATTCTTTGAATAGTATAGCTAAAAAACAATAATGAGCATGAATGAGCAAGTGCATGATAAAAGGTACAAGTGAACAGAATAAGAACATACTCATCATGTCCACCTGCTCAGTCTTATCTAAATCTACACAAGTTGACTCAATCTTCAAACAAGCTTGTGTAAGTAATATGTGAACAGTGTAGATTTTGATCAATCTGCAGATGAACAGGCTGACTGGATATACAAAGGAAAGGTCTGAAAAAAGCATATCAGGCAATACATTGATATCAACTTATTCATTGCTCACATTTACATAAAAAGTTGTCTTTTGCAGTTTAAATTAAGGAAGGGGTTACATGTTATGTGCTTACCATTTAGACCTTTACATCACAAACACAATGTTTCAATAGTTACCTGTAAAAGTCTCTCAATCCATAGAATTCTCTCATTTTGGTAGAAGCGCTCTTAAATACATCAAGATATGAAATACACATGGGCTCTATCAATGGCTCAATACGTCTTAGTACCTTTCTCGCACAAATACCCCTGATAATAAAGAAAGACCATGATGATTTTAAATTATCATTATTAATACCTATTCTGTAACAAATTGTTCTAACAAATCAACTCATCGTATTTACTCAATTATCGACTACAAATATTTTCCCACATGCAATCGCAATTTGACACATTTATAGGAGACAGTATTTGAAAACATATTGACAAAAAGATATAGTGCGAATGAAGAGTAAGTTCTTCATTTACCACAATGTTTTCAACTCTATTCAATAATTAAACATTCATTCATAGAGATTTTCTATACTTTATCTTTCGGGTTTTAAAAGTTGTCTGCAGTTAATTTGTTGTTTGTTGGAATGGGTTAAACATGAGTTTTAACCCAAGCAAATTTTATTTATTTAATTAGTATTTGATTTTGTTTCCATGACAGTTTAGACAAGACAAGTATACTAAAACTAGGTCTTTATATTTAAACCTTTCTAACATATAATAAGTTAACATATGATCAATCTATAGGAAGGGATTTTGAAAAACATTAAGTAAAAAAAGGGGACACAGTCTACAAATCAAAGAACAATTATTGAATCAAGTTTAAAAAAATTGTGGCAAAATGAGAATTTATGAGCAATTTCTCACGTTGCCAATTTTTTCAAAATCCATCAGAAAGTATCTGTATGTGGAAAAAGGTTTATATGATAAAATTGAACACCTGCTTGTGGGAGACCTTTAAATTTATTTTTATTTTAAACATGAGATTTTTGGAGCACAGCCACCTTTTACCAGTTATCAAAGAACATTATACTTGAAAAAAAAAAAAATGCTTATGAAAGCTCCTGGTAAATGTTTTGCAACAAAAGCGTTAATATTTCTATAGGTGCTACCTATTTACAAAAAAACATAAATTTGTTTGTTAACGAAAAATTAGAGCATACTTTAGCCATAAATATTGAAATTAAAATTGATTGACTAGATGATGATAATGTTTAATTTAATAATAAAACACAGAAGATAATTGTGTGCTTTCTTCTTTATGTTATGCTTTTATTTACTAACACCATGTAGGGATTAGTTAACCCTTTGCCACGTATAGTCGCTTTCTGACACCTCTGCAGCAGACGACTTTTGAAAAGCAATTTCTCCTTTTGCCACAGTGTTTTCAACTTTATTCAATTATAATATCATTATTTATAGAGATTTTTCACACTTTTGCCAAGATGTTTTCAAAGTTGTGTGCTGCTTATTTTTTGTATGTGGGAAATGGTTAAAGACAAACCTAAACATTGAAAATAATAACTTATGTTTAGAACAGTGAGTTATAACAGGATATAATCCCCTGTTTAATCTCAACAATCCATCCATATGCCCGTAATAAAAGGCTATATACAAATCTAACCTTGCACTGTTCATCAATTCCTCAATAATCCATCCATATGCTCTTAATAGAAGGTTATATACAAAACTAACCTTACACTGTTCATCAATTCCTCAATAATCCATCCATATGCCTCTAATAAAAGGTTATATACAATACTAACCTTACACTGTTCATCAATTCCTCAATAATCTATCCATATGCCTTTAATAAAAGGTTATATACAATACTAACCTTGCACTGTTCATCAATGCCTCAATAATTCATCCATATGCCCGTAATAGAAGGTTATATACAATACTAACCTTGCACTGTTCATCAATTCCTCAATAATCCATCCATATGCCTGTAATAAAAGGCTATATACAATACTAACCTTGCACTGTTCATCAATTCCTCAATAATTCATCCATATGCCTGTAATAAAAGGCTATATACAATACTAACCTTGCACTGTTCATCAATTCCTCAATAATCCTTCCATATGCCTTTAATAAAAGGTTATATACAATACTAACCTTACACTGTTCATCAATGCCTCAATAATTCATCCATATGCCCGTAATAGAAGGTTATATACAATACTAACCTTGCACTCACTGTTCATCAATTCCTCAATAATCCATCCATATGCCTGTAATAAAAGGCTATATACAATACTATCCTTGCACTGTTCATCAATTCCTCAATAATTCATCCATATGCCCGTAATAAAAGGTTATATATAATACTAACCTTACACTGTTCATCAATTCCTCAATAATCCATCCATATGCCTGTACTAAAAGGCTATATACAATACTAACCTTGCACTGTTCATCAATTCCTCAATAATTCATCCATATGCCCATAATAGAAGGTTATATACAATACTAACCTTGCACTGTTCATCAATTCCTCAATAATCCATCCATATGCCCTTAATAAAAGGTTATATACAATACTAACCTTGCACTGTTCATCAATTCCTCAATAATCCATCCATATGCCTTTAATAAAAGGTTATATACAATACTAACCTTGCACTGTTCATCAATTCCTCAATAATCCATCCATATGCCTTTAATAAAAGGTTATATACAATACTAACCTTGCACTGTTCATCAATTCCTCAATAATCCATCCATATGCCTTTAATAAAAGGCTATATACAATACTTACCTTGCACTGTTCATCAATTCCTCAATAATCCATCCATATGCCTTTAATAAAAGGTTATATACAATACTAACCTTACACTGTTCATCAATGCCTCAATAATCCATCCATATGCCTTTAATAAAAGGTTATATACAATACTAACCTTGCACTGTTCATCAATGCCTCAATAATTCATCCATATGCCTGTAATAAAAGGTTATATACAATACTAACCTTGCACTGTTCATCAATTCCTCAATAATCCATCCATATGCCCTTAATAGAAGGTTATATACAATACTAACCTTGCACTGTTCATCAATTCCTCAATAATCCATCCTTATGCCTGTAATTGAAGGTTATATACAATACTAACCTTGCAGTATTCACCAATTCCTCAAGATCTGGGACCTCTCTCTGTACTAAAATACCTCTGTTCATTTTAGCAGGGTCAAGGGCCCAGTTGGATATACCAATGAAAGCGACCTGTATAAAACATAAATCAAATTTGAAATATTATAGTAATATCAAACCTTTTCTTTCAATGTTTCTTTCCACACATAGGACACAGGTGTCCACACTTTTAGCCTTTGTCACAAAGTCAAGGGTCATTACATTGCGAAGAAAAATGCATGCTTTGTAGGCTTCTTTTATTTAAGTAATTCAAAGGCCATTAATTAATGGACAAAACAACAAACAAAACCGAAAGTGAACAACTTCCCATATAGGTTTACATTCCTGTAAAGTTCTATAACTCAGGGTCAAAAAGTTTTGGAGATATGCTCGATACAATAATACATGCTCTATATACTATTTTTTAAGTTTGTCAAGGGCAACAACTCTGCACATATTTGGCAAAACAAAATATGAATTATCAAATGCACAACTTTGATGATCTGGCCCATACAGTTTTGCTTGACGAAAGAATGCATGAACAGACAAAAACAGATGCTTATAATAGGAAGCAATATAACCATGACATCAGAATGTTATATGGCATTTGGCAAGAAGATGATAGATGAGGTATGGTCAACTGTTATACATATTGGCATATACAACTCCAAAACTTTATATCAAGTTAATTATGTACTTAAGCCATAATCTTAAAATCTCAGATTATTCCTTGTATTTAACCCTTTCCACATAAAACAACTGTTCAGTAGACGTTTTTGAAAACATCATGGCAAAAATGTTAAACATTTCCATAATGACAGATTAATCTTCAAATAGTTGAAAACATTGTGGCAAAAGGAGAAATTGTTCACTAACAAGCAATTTTATCTTCTTGAAACATTTCTTTTTAAAAGTCCTCTGCTGCAGATGTTTCAAAACACGTCTATTATATTGGAAAGGAATAACACCTGAGGAGAATGAATATCAATCAAATAATTCAGCAAAAAGTCAGAATCAAAACAGTACAGTGTTTGGTCCTGATATTTTTCCGACAATTGTCAAAAGTCAATGCGACATGCGTCGTTCGTCTTCCACCAATGGGCTAAGTCTATGTGGAAAAGCAGCCAGTTGCTTGGGAAGATTTTTGTGTGGAGTACTGGTGTGAGAAAACCAGGAAATGCATGAGTAGGTGAACTGGCCGCCGTGATATAACTGAGAAATTGTTAAAAAACCCAATCAATCAATCATTGGTCCTGATATTAAATGTTAGGGTTGTCTCCCTTGAAAATTCATGTTGTTTATGGTGAAGTAAAATCTATATAATTGGAATTACCATTTTAAAGGGTTTGAAAACATTCTGGGCAAAGGAGAAATTTCTAATTTGAAGTAATTCCTCCCTTTCATACAATCATTTTAAATGTTGTTTACTTTAAAGGTATAGATTTTTACCTGTATCACTGAAAAAAGTAAAGTATAATGTTAAATTAGTTTTTGAGATGTCTCTCAAAACTTGCATAATGTAAAACATATATGTTACCTTCATGAATGGTTCTGGTTTCTCATCTCCTTGACAACCATCTTCCAACAATGGATGAAGAGTCTGTTAGAAAATATGTGAAGAATATAAATCCAATAGATCTTTAACTATGTATCTGACATAGATGCTTATTTATGCTTCTCAAGCAGACAACTTTTGAATATTAATCCAATAGTTCTTTAACTATGTATCTGACATAGATGCTTTTAGATGCTTCTGGGGCAGACAACTTTTGAATATAAATCCAATAGTTCTTTAACTATGTATCTGACATAGATGCTTTTAGATGCTTCTGGGGCAGACAACTTTTGAATATAAATCCAATAGTTCTTTAACTATGTATCTGACATAGATGCTTTTAGATGCTTCTGAAGCAGACAACTTTTGAATATAAATCCAATAGTTCTTTAACTATGTATCTGACATAGATGATTTTAGATGCTTCTGAAGCAGAAAACTTTTGAATATAAATCCAATAGTTCTTTAACCCTTTCCCTCTTATCTGACGCCTCTGCAGCAGACGGCGTTTAGAAAACATAGTGACAAAAGGAGAAATTGCACAAAACGTGCAATTTCTCCTTTTGCCACAATGTTTTCCACTTTTTGTCATAGGTTATCCATTCAATTATAGAGATTTTCTATCTTTTGACAAAATACGTTCACAGTCGTCTGCTGCAGAATTGTCGTATATGGGAAAGGGTTAACTATATATCTCACATAGATGATTTTAGATCCTTCTGAAGCAGACAACTTTTGAATATAAATCCAATACGTCTTTAACTATGTATCTGACATAGATGCTCTTTGGTAGAGTTGCGCGCATGCGCAAACGAGATCATTGTTACATGTTGAATTTTGAAGTCACGTGATGTAAATGCCCCCGAACACATACAAAAATAGAGCAAACAAATCAGACTGAATTACGAATGCAAACATATGCAAAAGTAAAATAAGTAAAATAAATTCCACTTATTCTAGGTATCCAAATAAAATTATAAAGTCTCTTAATGTGTAAATATCCTATTTAAGTGTACACTATTATTTAGATATCACTACACGAATATAGCACTGCAACGCGCGATTACCCTTTGTAAAGTGTAACCCTTTCTTCCCTCTCGGCAGAGATGTAAACATCTACTCGCCTGCTAGCATAAGCGAGTGGAATGAAGGATCGGGCTAGTACGAAATTCTAGGCGCTAGTCCATACATATTCGTTCATGTCCTTATTCATAATGATAGTATGCATTGCTAAGTCTTTTCTTTCTCTTTCAAGTGCATCCGTGTAGTTACATATAGAGGCAACAGGTGCTGTTTCTAGTAACGAAGCCCATCAAAGTCGTTTTAGTTATGCAATCGTTTTCAATAATAGGTAATTATACCACAAGCAGGTTTCCGCAAAAACATGAGTACAATCAACACTATTTTCATATTGCATGGTTTAATAAAATAAATGTTCCTGTAACCCTGTGAATCGATCATTGCCGTTTCGTTTTGACAAATTTGACGATTAACGATGACTTTTGCATTTTGGATAGGTGCTTTTAACAAGGTCCGCATCTAAATTCCCAACTTCTACTAAGAAAGAGATTTCATCAAATCATTTGAGCGCTTTAAATTACGACGACTTGCAAAAACGATTGCGAGTCAATGTTCTAAACACTTGTTTATAAAGCGTTTAGAATACTTTGATTATAATAGGCAGAACGAAATCTTGCAAGAATGAAGAAGAGAAAAATTTATCATTTCTTTCGGCCAAAATTAGGTAAATGACCCGCGTATATTGGTTGTTACAACATAACTGATTCATCCTTTTATTCTAAATTTGTATTACACAGTTTAACATTTGATTTTGACAGTTTGTTCGTTATGATTTTGACGCGATTATTTTGTTCATAAAGTTGACTTGAGTTGGTGATGGAAAGATTTTTAAAAAGTTAAGTTAAGCTAAAACATGCACAGGCAGGCGAGTGGTGCATCACTCAATTCCCAATCCTGCTTGCCCTTTAACAAATCACAACCCACCCCCACAATATATAAACTCTGCAGCAGAAGAATTTAAATAAAATCTGAGCAAAGATACAGAAAATCACATTAATTGGAAGTCTAATCATTGAATAAAGTGGAAAACATTGTTGCAAAAGGAGAAATTGCTTGTTATGAGCAATTTCTTCTTCTGCATCAATGTTTTCAAAAGTACGTATGCAGATGGGAAAGGTTTAAATAAGAAACACTTTTTTTTAAAATCATAGTCAGTTGGCTATTCTAGTATATCTTAAATAATAATGAAAAAACTTTCAAAAAACAAGAAAAATATTTTTTACAATTTAATTGAAAATATATTTAATCAAAGTTGGGAAAGTATAGTTGTCCCTTTCTGTGCTTTTTTTATGAGTGTTAGCAGTATCAAATCACAGGAAAAACTTATGGGACAGAGTTGACAAATAACACATTGACACAATATCAGATTTAGGCTTTGTTTCTGTCAAACTGCTGAAGAAGACAACGCTGAGACACACATTTTGATTAAAAGTTTATTAAAAAAAACACGATCGCAATTCTTTCTTCAGTACTATCAGTACTTTGATTGATGCTTCTGAAGCAGACAACTTTTGAATATAAATCCAATAGGTCTTTAACTATATATCTTACATAGATGCTTTTTGATGCTCCTAAAGCAGACAACTTTTGAAAATAAATCCAATAGTCCTTCAGCTTATATATCTGACATAGATGCTTTATGATGCTTTTGGGGCAGACAACTTTTGAATATAAATCCAATAGTTCTTTAACTATATATCTTACATAGATGATTTTTGATGCTTCTTGGGCAGACAACATCTGATAACAAGAAGATATTGCTCAAAACCAAAAGTGTTCTTCTTTTTCATCTAAGTATCAAACCTCTCTTCACCTTGCTAGATAATACCATTGCTGGATAATATGTTTAGCATTATAACCCTTTCCCACATACAGATGCTTTCTGATGCCTCGGCAGCATACAACCTTTGGCTGAAGGGTTTTGTAAAGGAGAAGTTTTAATCTTGGAACAAATTGTGATTAAACATTTGCTCTCAACAAGAATGTTTAAAAAAACACAATCATTTCACTTGCCAAATATCCAATAACTAAAAGTTATTAAATAAGAGTGTTCAAAGAAACAAAATCATTTCACCTGCCAAATATCCAATAACTAAAAGTTATTAAACAAGGGTGTTCAAAGAAACAAAATCATTTCATCTGTCAAATATCCAATAACTAAAAGTTATTAAATAAGAGTGTTCAAAGAAACAAAATCATTTCACCTACCAAATATCCAATAACTAAAAGTTATTAAACAAGAGTGTTCAAAGAAACAAAATCATTTCACCTGCCAAATATCCAATAACTATGAATTATTAAACAAGAGTGTTCAAAGAAACAAAATCATTTCACCTGCCAAATATCAAATAACTATAAGTTATTAAACAAGAGTGTTTGAAGGATCACATGAGTAGCCTGCCAATATGTCAGTAGCTGAAACAGTGACTAACAGGTGCATGAACAGACTGAGAAACAGACAGACAGACAGCGGAAAAGTGATACATAGTGTTTCCTTTGTAGGTGCCACTATAGAAGCCTAGTTGGCTGACAGAATAGAGACAAGTGAACCCTAAGTGACATTATGACTATAAAGTTGAACTGATATACTGATACTATACCTTTAAAGGCATCCTTGGACTGTCCTCAGCCAGGCCAACTTCATCGAGCACCACAATGGAGACAAATGTGTCAAGATCTTTGTCCTTTTGGAACTGTGCACACTGACGGAACGTTCCAACAATTCCATCTGGGGTTGAAAGAGGGCTGCATTGAAATGACACCATCTGGGCCTTCACAAAGAAATGAGTCAAACTAATGGACATGTCTTATGTAAATAACATATAGTGTAAAATCAAGACGTTTATCAACATATTTCAATTCTAGAGCGCTACATAAAGGGCTTAATTTATGCTCTAAAATATTTAATTGTCTCTCAAACCTTATGTTCAGGAATTTCAAAAATAAGATTTGGTTTGTTAATCCGTTCCCAATTCTCCAGAAAATCAAACATCTCTTTAAATCAAAGTATATTTAAAGAATTTAGTTGAAATCAATGTACTCTTTTTGCTGCAATATTTTAAAAATCTCTCTCCTGCAGATGCACCAAAATGCGTCTGTATGTGAGAAAGAGTAACATGAAAACCTCACCTGCTTCAACTCTTTAAATAATGGTTCCCTTGATGCATTGCCCTGCATGGCATCTGAAACTATTGTTTTCGCCAGCGATTTAGAGCTCCCTGGTTTGCCCACCAAGAATAAGGGAATCCTAAGTTCTATACACACCACCATCATAAACAAATTCTCTTTAAGGGCCATATTCTTTGCAATGTTGTTCTCCAGCTGGACATTTTCCAAGAACACGTCTTGGCATCTATACAATAAACAAGTAACACAGCATATATTACAAACTAAAGTTAGTATGTTTGAATAAAAAGAAGATTTGCTGGGCATAATGGAAAGCGTTTCATGTTATAAAATATACCTGCACATTTCCCGGAACAAATACATGCAGATTAAGCTAAACACAACATAAAAATTCTCTTTTTGAAATTAGGTCAAATATGGTACCAAATATGGTAATGTGAAGTCACTGAAATATGATCCGACATCTCAAATTGACGGAATACACACTTTACTAGTCATGAGCACGTGCTCAAGATTTATGTATAATGGATAGCACAATACAACAAAAGCCCATCATATACAATCTAAGAACTTGACTATCACCGCTTCTCTATATCTTTTATTTATATGGGTTATCTGTGTCCTACCGATCGATTTGGTAATTGACTACAGACTCTGAGCTAAAATTTATTATGATTCTCACATATTGATTTCCTCCTCCATTTGATCAGGTCCACCTGGCAGGGCACATGGTGCTCTGAAATACTTTGCAATATGCTCCCTGTATATGTCTCTTGTCTTTAAACAAGCATGGTAACATACCCCTAGGGAGAGCACTAAGGAACGAGTTATATCATCTAATGTTCCTTCAATCTCCTACAATAAAACAGCAATTATCAGACATGTTGTTTTTAAAAACACTTCAAATGAGACTTTAAAATCTGAACGAATGATAGTTGAATTTAAATGCTGGAAAATGTCAGTATGACTGATGAGCTTGTGTAGAACGATTCCATACATAGAAGATATTTCATGAGTGTTTATTTATTATCACTTTTAATAAACAAGTTTACTAAGATGATATGCCGCCAGTCTTGGCGACCGTCACTTTCAGCTTAGTTAAGGAGTTTATTAAAGTGATAATAATTAAACACTAATGAGATATTCTATTTATCACATAGTCATTTATGATGCGTATTTAAATAAAAATGTACATCTAATTGATGGTTTTGGTGCCATAATGATTAACGTTATAACGTCAAACTGCTGATGTGATGTCATTTTTATAGTTTGGTTTCTGTGTTGTAACAGAGACTTGAGTGTAAGACTGGAAACCAAACTAGTAGTGTTATATGATGTTTATAATTAAAATTATAATAATAACTAGAAAGGTTGTTTTTATGAAAAAACATATGTCTCCCCATTGCAGTTTGTCAATGACTATTAAAATATTGAACAAGGGGAGATAACTTTGCAACGAAGTAGCCCAGAGTTATAATTCTTGCAAGGTGCACAACTTCACATTGCCATCTATCTATATTCCAAGTTTCAATAAATTCCTTTAAGTACTTTCTTAGTTCTGCTCTGGAGAAAGTTTACACTATTAAAATATTGAACAAGGGGAGATAAATCATAATTATTGCAAGGTGCACAACTTCACATTGCCATCTATCTAAATTCCAAGTTTCAATAAATTCCTTCAAGTAGTTTCTGAGTTCTGCTCTGGACAAAGTTTACACTATTAAAATATTGAACAAGGGGGAGATAACTCATAATTATTGCAAGGTGCACAACTTCACATTCCCATCTATCTATGTTCCAAGTTTCAATAAATTCCTTCAAGTAGTTTCTGAGTTCTGCTCTGGACAAAGTTTACACTATTAAAATATTGAACAAGGGGGAGATAACTCATAATTATTGGAAGGTGCACAACTTCACATTGCCATCTATCTATATTCCAAGTTTCAATAAATTCCTTCAAGTAGTTTCTGAGTTCTGCTCTGGACAAAGTTTACACAATTAAAATATTGAACAAGGGGGAGATAACTCATAATTATTGCAAGGTGCACAACTTCACATTGCCATCTATCTATGTTCCAAGTTTCAATAAATTCCTTCAAGTAGTTTCTGAGTTCTGCTCTGGACAAAGTTTACACTATTAAAATATTGAACAAGGGCAGATAACTTTGCAACAAAGTGGCCCAGAGTTATAATTCTTGCAAGGTGCACAACTTCACATTGCCATCTATCTATGTTCCAAGTTTCAATCAATTACTTCAAGTAGTTTCCGAGTTCTGCTCTGGACAAACAAAAGTTAAGAAGAAGAAGAAGAATAATAATAAGAACTAGAGATTGTAACTGTAGCAACAGTTACGAACGATTCCCTTGCCATTTTATTGAACAAGGGCAGATAACACAATGGCCCAGAGTATTCGGTAATGCGCTAATACACTTGCGAAAGTACTACTACTTGATTAGGGACACATGTACTAAGTTTCAAGTCTCTATCACTTGTCGTTTTTGAGTTATACAAGTCCGAAAAATCGACCAATCAGAAACGAGTATTCGGTCATGCGCTAATACACATGCAAAAATAGTACTACTTGATAAGAAACACATGTACTAAGTTTCAAGTCTCTATCACTTGTCGTTTTTGAGTTATACAAGTCCGAAAAATCGACCAATCAGAAACGAGTATTCGGTCATGCGCTAATGCAAAAGTAGAACTACTTGATAAGAAACACATGTACTAAGTTTCAAGTCTCTATCACTTGTCGTTTTTGAGTTATACAAGTCCGAAAAATCGACCAATCAGAAACGAGTATTCGGTCATGCGCTAATACACTTGAGAAAGTAGTACTACTTGATTAGAATCACATGTACTAAGTTTCAAGTCTCTATCACTAGTCATTTTCGAGTTATACAAGTCAGAAAAATCGACCAATCAGAAACGAGTATTCTGTCAAGCTCAAATACACATGAGAAAGTAGGTCACTTGATTGGGAACATTTGTACTAAGTTTCAAGTCTCTATCTCTTTTCGTTATCGAGTTATACAAGTTCAAATCACCCAATTATTAAAAAAATGAAAAAGGGGAGATAACTTTGCAAAAAAGTGGCCCAGAGTTATAATTCTTGCATGTTGTACAACTGCACAGTGCCATCTATCTATGTTCCAAGTTTCAATAATATCTGACCATTCGTTCACAAGATATCGCTCTGACAAAAATTGATTAAAATATTGAAAAAGGGGGAGATAACTTTGCAAAAAAGTGGCTCAGAGTTATCATTCTTGAAAACTACACAAGTTCACATTGCCATATATCTATGTTGCAAGTTTCGATCAATTCCATCAAGTAGTTTATGAGTATTGCTCTGGACAAAAATTTGGATAGCTGAAAGAGAATAATAATAATAACTAGAGATTGTAACTGTAGCAACAGTTACGAACGATTCCCTTGCCATTTTATTTAACAATGGGAGATAACAGAAACGAGTATTTGGTCATGCGCTAATACACTTGCAAAAGTAGTACTACTTGATTAGGAACACATGTACTAAGTTTCAAGTCTCTATCACTTGTCGTTTTTGAGTTATACAATTCCGAAAAATCGACCAATCAGAAACGAGTATTCGGTCATGCGCTAATACACTTGAGAAAGTAGAACTACTTGATTAGAAACACACATACTAAGTTTCAAGTCACTATCACTTGTCGTTTTTGAGTTATACAAGTCCGAAAAATCGACCAATCAGAAGCGAGTAATCGGTCATGTGCAAATACACATGAGAAAGTAATATCACTTGAGTGGGAACACTTGTACTAAGTTTCAAGTCTCTATCACTTGTGCTTTTTGAGTTATACATGTCCGAAAAATCGACCAATCAGAAACGAGTATTCGGTCATGCGCTAATTCACTTGAGAAAGTAGTACTACTTGATTAGAAACACATGTACTAAGTTTCAAGTCTCTATCACTAGTCGTTTGTGAGTTATACAAGTCCGAAAAATCGACCAATCAGAAGAGAGTATTCGGTCATGCTCAAATAAACATGAGAAAGTAGTATCACTTGATTGGGAACATTTGTACTAAATTTCAAGTCTCTATCACTTGTCGTTTTTGAGTTATACAAGCTCAAATCACCCAATTATTAAAACAAGAGGGCCATGATGGCCCTGGAATCGCTCACCTGATTTTTTTTTTTTTACTTTAACTATATAAGCCCCATGGCGGCCATAGTTTCTGACCAATCAACTTGGCTTGAAGGAATTGGCTGATAGAGGGTCAGTCACCCTTGGAACATTTCTATAATTTTTTTTGATAATCGGCCTGACACTTTTGGAGGAGAAGATTTTTTAAGTTTTCACTATAGCCATATAATGCAAAATAGCCCTGCCCACTGGCGGCCATGTTTTTTTACAATTCAACACGGCTTGAAGGAATCTGAAAGTGGGTCATCCAAGGAACATTTCTACAAAATTATTTGAAAATCGGCCTGACACTTTCGGAGGAGAAGATTTTTTAAGTTTTCACTATAGCCATATAAGGCAAAATAGCCCTGCCCCCCTGGTGGCCATGTTTTTTTACCAATCAACATGGCTTGAAGGAATCTGAAAGTGGGTCACTTAAGGAACATTTCTACAAAATTATTTGAAAATTGGCCTGACACTTTCGGAGAAGAAGATTTTTTAAGTTTTCACTTTAGCCATATAAGGCAAAATAGCCCTGCCCCCCCCCTCCGGCGGCCATGTTTTTCAACCAATCAACATGGCTTGAAGGAATCTGATAGAGGCTCATCCACGGAACATTTCTACAAAATTATTTGAAAATCGACTTGACACTTTCGGAGGAGAAGATTTTTTAAGTTTTCACTATAGCCATATACGGCAAAATAGCCCCGCCCCCTGGCGGCCATGTTTTTTGACCAATCAACATGGCTTGAAGGAATCTGATAGAGGGTCATCCAAGGAACATTTCTGCAAAATTATTTGAAAATCGGCCAAACACTTTCGGAGAAGAAGATTTTTTAAGTTTTCACTATAGCCATATAAGGCAAAATAGGCCCGCCCCCCCTGGCGGCCATGTTTTTTGACCAATCAACATGGCTTGAAGGAATCTTATAGAGGGTCATCCAAGGAACATTTCTACAAAATTATTTGAAAATCTGCCAACCAGTTTGGGAGAAGAAGAATTTTGAAGTTTTTTTCATTTCGTTGCCATGGAAACCAGAATTCTGCATGGATCCCACAAATTTGAAGGAAATCTGGTGAGGTCATTGAGAGGATGCTTTCTGTGAAGTTTCATCCCAATTGACCCACTGGTTACTGAGGAGAAGAAGTTGACGCACGACGGACGACGCACGACGCACGATGGACGACGGACGCCGGACAAAAGGCGATCACAATAACTCACCTTGAACAAAGCTCAGGTGAGCTAAAAATGAAAAGGGGGAGATAACTTTGCAAAAAAGTGGCCCAGAGTTATAATTCTTGCATGTTGTACAACTGCACAGTGCCATCTATCTATGTTCCAAGTTTCAATAATATCTGACCATTCGTTCACAAGATATAGCTCTGACAAAAATTGATTAAAATATTGAAAAAGGGGAGATAACTTTGCAAAAAAGTGGCTCAGAGTTATCATTCTTGAAAACTACACAAGTTCACATTGCCATCTATCTATGTTGCAAGTTTCGATCAATTCCATCAAGTAGTTTATGAGTATTGCTCTGGACAAAAATTTGGATAGCTGAAAGAGAATAATAATAATAAAAAACAATAGAAAAACAATACGATTCCCAACTCTGTTGGGGAATCGTAATAATAAGAAGAAAAAACAATAGAAAAACAATACGATTCCCAACTCTGTTGGGGAATCGTAATAAGAATAACTACAAATACAGCATGTCCCCCCTTTCGGAGAAGGGGAGACATAATAACTACAAATACAGCATGTCCCCCCTTTCGGAGAAGGGGAGACATAATAAGAAGGGAATAAAGATTTTGTTTATAGTGGCCGCCCTTTTGGTTATGCCTAGTCTTCCGGAGTCTATCCTGTTGCTCAAATATTTACAAATAAATACATATAAAAGTACAAGAGGGCCATGATGGCCCTGGAATCGCTCACCTGATTTTTTTTTTTTTTTCACTTTAGCTATATAAGCCCGCCCCCTGGCAGCCATAGTTTCCGACCAATTAACTTGGCTTAAAGGAATCTGATAGAGGGTCAGGTCACCCTAGGAACATTTATACAAAATTATTTGAAAATCGGCCGGACATTTTCGTAGAAGAAGATTTTTAACTTTTCACTATAGCCATATAAGGCAAAATAGCCCCGCCCCCCCTGGTGGCCATGTTTTTCAACCAATCAACTTGGATTGAAGGAATCTGATAGAAGGTCATACAAGGAATATTTCTACAAAATTATTTGAAAATCGGTCTGACACTTTGGGAGGAGAAGATTTTTTAAGTTTTCACTATAGCCATATAAGGCAAAATAGCCCCGCCCCCTGGCGGCCATGTTTTTTGACCAATCAACATGGCTTGAAGGAATCTAATAGAGGGTCATCCAAGGAGCATTTCTACAAAATTATTTGAAAATCTGCCAACCAGTTTGGGAGAAGAAGATTTTTTAAGTTTTCACTATAGCCATATAAGGCAAAATAGCCCTGCCCACTGGCGGCCATGTTTTTTGACCAATCAACATGGCTTGAAGGAATCTGATAGTGGGTCACTAAAGGAACATTTCTACAAAATTATTTGAAAATCGGCCTGACACTTTCGGAGGAGAAGATTTTTTAAGTTTTCACTATAGCCATATAAGGCAAAATAGCCCCGCCCCCCTGGCGGCCATGTTTTTCGAACAATCAACATGGCTTGAAGGAATCTGATAGAGGGTCATCCAAGGAACATTTCCACAAAATTATTTGAAAATAGGCCTGACACTTTCGGAGGAGAAGATTTTTTAAGTTTTCACTATAGCCATATAAGGAAAAATAACCCAACCCCCCCTGGCGGCCATGTTTTTTGACCAATCAACATGGCTTGAAGGAATCTCATAGAGGGTTATCCAAGGAACATTTCTACAAAATTATTTGAAAATCTGCCAACCAGTTTGGGAGAAGAAGAATTTTGAAGTTTTTTTCATTTCGTTGCCATGGAAACCAGAATTCTGCATGGATCCCAAATATTTGAAGGAAATCTGGTGAGGTCATTGAGAGGATGCTTTCTGTGAAGTTTCATCAAAATTGACCCACTGGTTACTGAGGAGAAGAAGATGACGGACGCCGGACAACGCACGATGGACGCCGGACAAAAGGCGATCACAATAACTCACCTTGAGCAAAGCTCAGGTGAGCTAATAATACACATATTTATATTGAAAAGTAATTTATTTAAGATAAAATTCTGGTAATTCATAGGTTTTGTCCAAGATCATTTGTGCAGCTCCTTTTGGAAAGTTATATATACATGTATATATTGTTTAAAATTTTATCACTACAATTACCCAAAATTGTAATACAGTTATCAATATGAAGCAGATCATATGCATGATAAATGAGTTTTTCGCACTTCTATATTGGGAAAGCTTTAAATTCGAAACAGAAGGTAAAGTAAAGAATTGCATTTTTTGAACATTTTTTCAATTTTGATTTGCCAGAAAAATCAAAGCAGTGAAGATTATTGCTATTTATTATTGCTATTGTTATATCTCTTGTATTACCAGGGACGTAGACAAAACGGATCAACTTTCCTTGTATTATTAAGAAGAATCCAAATTCCCTATCAAAAGTTCTTTGGCTTATCATAAATAACAGTATTATTATGTTATTGCATCTATTCTATTTTAAACAACTATTACCAGTTTTCAATATTCAATCAAAACTAGAAATACTGTGAGCAAATCTCACTGAAGAATACCCCCCGCTCCCCTCCCAAAGCATCGGATACAATGGTAAAGTTTCTACTTTGCTGTTGAAATTCCAAATGTCTTTCTGATCAAATAAATATCGAATGTTACATAATATTGATTAAATTTTTAATTGTGTTCTTGGTTAGACATGTTTGTTTACCATTTGTGTTTAAAATTCAAATCCAGACACTCAAATAGAAAAATATCATGTCACAATGGTATCTACATATGATGTGTAACCTTCATGTAAAGTTTGAACCAAATCCATTGAGCCGTTTAGGAGGAGTAGTGCTTACAAGAAATGTGGAGGTATGTGCACAGGAGTCCCTCGCAGGTAAACTCTAAGTTGAATTATCTCCCCTTGGAAGAATCCGAGGCGTATGATCTTCCTTCATGCATATCTACATATGATGTGTAACCTTCATGTAGGAGGAGTAGTGCTTACAAGAAATGTGGACATACGGACAGACAGGGTGATTCCTATATACCCCCCCAAATTTTGTTTGCGGGGGTATAATAAAAAGTACAGAAAGGGGTCAAATATCATGCAAAAAGCTTTGTAGAATTTAGTCCCATTTATGAACAGGAATGTAGATAAAAACAAATAAATACTCCTGTTTTTAAGTCCCATTATTTCACACAGCGATATTTGACGCCTGCTGTTGCAGACCACTTTTTAAAACATTGCTCAAAACCAGCAATTTCACCTTTTATTGCAATGTTTTCAACTCTTTATCAATATAAATCTTTCAGTTTCCAGATTGGTGAAATTGTTCATTAGATGATTGTTAAAAAGACGACTTATGAAAAGTCATGTGAAGTAATAGGTTAACTTGGGTTGCTTAGCGACAATCATACAATGTACCTTACAAGGAATTCAGTAAAAAAGGACCATAATTCATGCAACATTTGGTGTAGAGTTACCACACTTGCATTTACAAGAAATTCAACTGATCATGATGAATAAGTGTTTAAAAGTTTCACAACAATAATTTTTCCTAGTTTTGGAGAAGAAAGGTCACAATGTTTCCTGCTCCTAATGCTACAATATACATCTGTGTGTGTGTGTGTGTGTGTGTGAAAAGATAAAAAATACCCATACTATATGAGCTATAAAATGTTACCATGTTGTCATCATCTTCTACCTCTTCTTCCATGTCAGAATCCACGCTTTTATCTATCATGTTGTCCATTTTTTCAAACAAAGTTCTATCTTCCTGACTTTGTTCATAGAACCAACTCATGACTCTGAGAACTCTCTCCACATCCCTCAATGAAACAAAACTGCATTCATCCTGCAAAGAGAAGTTGAGACATCTGAGAGCTTCAGAGACCCAAACGACTTATTTTATAAATATAGTATTAGGCCATAACCATAACCAAGAGGCTTCCACAGTGCTTGTAAAAATGCACTGCAGACATGGAGGAACCAGATGAGACTGCATGGAAGTGCAGGCTTATCTAAAACTTACTTACCTGTGTAATATGTCCCGAACATCAGTTTTCAGTGGCTTAGCCTATTTTAACTGTGATTTATAAATACAAAATTCACATCAAATCAGCAGTATACAACTTTGAAAACATCCAGATAAAAATATGGAAATTCTGAGTATATGAAAGTTCAAGTATAATTATTGAAAAAGGTTCAAATTGTGAGCAACTTCTCTTTTTGCCAATATGTTTTCAAAAGTTGTCTGGTGGTTGTATGACCATAATGTTTTTAAAAGTCGCCTGATGAAAACATGGAAGAAAAAGTCTGTATGTGGGAAAGGGTTCAATACATTACCTTCTGATCTCTCATATAGTCCTGAGAGGCCGTCAAAATAGCACTCACTACTTCTACCAGATTGGGAATATCGGGGAGTTTGTTGTCTTTTATCTGTAATGATATAACTAGAACTGTCATTAAACGTTACGAAAATTCCTCCGCAAACTATGCTTATGGCATAAAATAAAAAGTCAAAGTACAATGAAAAATAGCTCTAGAATGTCTGAATGGGTATGCTAAAAAAACGTCCAGCACATCTACAATCCATTAATATCCATGTTTACTTAAATGCAAGGGAAGATAACTCTGGAATGTCTGAACAGGTATGATAAAAAAACGTCCAGCACATCTACAATCCATTGATATCAATGTTGTTTTAAATGCAAGGGAAAACAACTCTAGAATTCCTGAATGGGTATGATCAAAAAACGTCCAGCACATCTACAATCCATAGATTACCATGTGTTCTTAAGTGCAAGGGAAGACAACTCTAGAATGTCTGAATGGGTAATATAAACAAGAGGGCCAAGATGGCCCTAAATCGATCACCTAATTGATAGTAAATTAGTAGCAAATATTTAACTGCAAATATCTGGGAAAATTTAATCAGGGAGTGCAAATGAAACTGCAAAGGAGTGGACACTTTTCAAGAAACAGCTTATCAGTAAAGGCCATTTATATCTTGAAATCTAACAAGAACTTTAATAAGAATGGAATTATAAAGTTTTTGTCATTTTGCACCTTTCCTGATGCCGCCTTGCTGCCCTGTTTTTCAACGAAATCAATATGGCTTCAACAGTTTATTTAGAGGGTCACTTAAGGAACATTTCTACCACTTTATCTTGCAATCGCACAAGAAGATTATGGAGGAAAAGGATTTTAAAATTTGGGTATTTTTCTCACTTTCTGATGCCACAGCAACCAAAGTTATCAATGGAATTTAAATCTTTGAACAATTTTGAAAGAAGACCACCAAAGGAACATTCCTGTGATGTTTTGTGGAAATTGGTCTATTGGAATGGTAGGAGTCAGGTTATCATTTGTAGCTAAAAGTTCAATTTACCCCTTTTGTGATGACGCCTGGTTGCTATGATTGTGTAACCAATCAAAGCGGCTTAATCAAATTAAATAGAGGATCATTACAGTAAGATTCATATTATATTTTCTTAAAATCAGACGAGCACTTTCATAAAAATGGAATTTTTAAATTTTGTCATTTTGCCCCTTTTTTGATGCCGCCTGACTGCCATGTTTTTCGACCAATCAGTATGGCTTGAACAATTTTTATAGAGGGTCACCCAAGGAACATTTCTACCAAATTATATTTGAATCTGACAGGCAGATTCGGAGGAGAAGATTTTTAAAGTTTTGACATTTTGTCCCCTTTCTGATGCCGCAGCAACCAAAGTTCTCAATGGAATTTAAATCTTTGAACAATTTTGAAAGAGGCCAACCAGAGGAACAGTCCTGTGATGTTTCACGAAAATTGTACTTGGAGTTTGGGAGGAGATGATGTTTAAAGCTAAAAGTTAACGCCGGACGGACGGACGACGGACGCCGGACGACGGACAAAAAGTGATCAGAATAGCTCACCTTGAGCCTTCGGCTCAGGTGATCTAAAAAAAAACGTCCAGCACATCTACAATCCATTGATAAACATGTGTTCTTAAGTGCAAGGGAAGACAACTCTAGAATGTCTGAAAGGGTATGATAGTAAAACGTCCGGCACATCTACAATCCATTGATAAACATGTGTTCTTAAGTGCAAGGGAAGACAACTCTAGAATGTCTGAACGGGTAATATAAAAAAAAACGTCCAGCACATCTACAATCCATTGATAAACATGTGTTTTTTAGTGCAAGGGAAGACAACTCTAGAATGTCTGAACGGGCATGATAGTAAAACGTCCAGCACATTTACATTCCATTGATAAACATGTGTTCTTAAGTGCAAGGGAAGACAACTCTAGAATGTCTGAAATGGTGTTATAAAATAAACGTCGAGCACATCTACAATCCATATATAACTATGTGTTCTTAGTTCAAAATATCTTACTAATTGAAGAAGTTTACTTCATTTCATTTAAGTCTTACAAATGGAAAAACAGATCAATGGAGTCACCCATGATTCCAGTATAAGGTATACCCCCTGACATAATGTATAAGTGGAGGAGGTTTACATTTCACTTACTCACAGTGCTGAATGACACCATCATTATCATGGGTTTTGTTTATGCCATTTCAGTTCTGTGGCATAAACTCTTGGTCACATACAAAAAATATGCAGAAAATGAATTTTGAAAACATCTAGTCAAAAGTTAAGAAAATATCCATCAACAAAAGTGTTATTATTGAATAGAGTTACACATTATGGCAATACTGAAACGTGAAAAAATACCCATTATTTTATGATTCATAATTATTTTACCAACAGCTTTTAAACCAATATCAAAATGTTAGCGTTTATCAATGCTGGCTATGCAAGTAAATATGTGTGTTAATTGAATGGCAGTATGTGATTGCAAGACAGGTGTGCTGGGTACGCTTTAAGGGTCAAGCACTCTGTTAAAATATCAGAACACAATGAGCAACCTTATAATCGTTATGCGTTGCATCCTGCATTGGAAAAAGGAAGTTGTAATGGACCAATTCCCTGTTTTTTTTCTCCGTGACAAGTTGTGTAATAATTGCTTGGACAACACAACACAACTTTTCAGACAATTTGAAGGTTTCCAAATGTGGTTAAAAGTAGGAACACTTGGACACTGAAAGTCAAAGAACAGTGGAATCGTTGTTTAAAGACCACTCTTGAGTACAGAACAATATGGTCTTTGTTCACAGGTGGTCTTTAATTACAGGGTCATTTAGGCAGAAAATGAGTAATTGGGAAATAAAACATGTTGCTAAACAAAGGTGGTCTTAAGCACAGGTTTGACTGTATGTATGAATGAAAGTGGTGATTGAGATGTAATTTTCATGAAAGTAAATGATGTAATCATTGTGATGAATAATGTTCATAACATGTATAAAGAGCAATTTCTCTGCTTCTGCAGAGACATCAAAATGTGTTTGCCTGTGGGAAAAGTTTTAGACTTTTCACAATGAGCCATTAGGATTTTAAAGAGAATCTTTAGATTGTGGACTCTTGTGTAACCATTTGGAATTCCCTTCTTTAAGCTACATTTACGAAAAAGTTCTTGTGAATTTTGACTTAACTGACTAAATGTTGATAGTGCATAACAAGGTGCTAATGCTATCTGGTGTTGATATCTTTTTGTTCAGGTTAACTAAGAAATACTTACACAGCGCCTGACCATCTGTCTGATATACAAATCCTCCACTTGTGTATTTAATTGTCCAAAGTCCCAGACCAAAGGGAGAAGACTTTGAGGTAACGGCTGAACACGATACACAAGTTGTCTCATAGGAACTCGTCCAAGTTTGTCCCGGGTATTGTCAGCATCAACATGATATCCAAGTCCAGCCTGCTCTAACTTCTTGATCAGATCTTGAGAATGTCTACGAAAAGGAAGTCTTTATTAAATATTTATCTTCAATGTCATAGAAAACAATTGTGAATATAATTCAAATTATATGAAAATCAATCAATTTTGCCCAATTTTATATCCATGACATTTTATGTGTGACATGGAGTTTACAAGATAAATGGAATATTACAATCTCCACTTTTGACATGAACATTAATACAACCTGGCTCAGAGAAGTGATACATCTTTAGTCAAGGACATAATATTCTCTATATAGAGACTCATAGTGTAATAGTGCAATTAATATACAAGAGGACCATGATGGTTCTATATCGCTCACCTGATTTAATCAAACTTAAAAAGTTTTCATTGTTCTTTGTCTATACATATATACGGAAAACAAGCAACACCCACTGGTGGCCATGTTTATCATCCTATCAAAATAATTTGAAGTCTTAGTAGAGGGGCAACCAAAGATCATTCATGGCAAATGGACAATAATATTTTTAAAGTGTTTACCTTAACAAGTCTATGTAAAACAAGTGATCCCCAGGGTGGAGCCATGTTTGACAGGGTTATAATAATTTGACCAATCTTGGTAGAAGTCCACTAGATGAAGTTAGATTTCAAATATTAAACTTTTAGACAAGATTTTTAAAGTTTTTCCGTATACAAGTATATGTAAAACAAGTGACCTGGGTGGGGCCATTTTTGACCCCAGGGCTATAATTTGAACAATCTTAGTAGGGGTCCACTAGATGATGCTACATACCAAATATCAAAGGCCTGGGCCTTCTACTTTTAGACAAGATGAAATTTTATTTTTTTCCCCTTTATGAGTCTATGTAAAACAAGTGACCCCCAGGGACGGATAATTTTGACCCAAGGGCTATAATTTGAACAATCTTGGTAGAGGTCCACTAGATGATGCTACATACCAAATATAAAAGGCCTGGGCCTTCCACTTTTAGACAAGATGATTTTTCATTTTTTTTCTCTATATGAGTCTATGTAAAACAATATCAGGGGAGGGGTCATTTTTTGACCCCCAGGGCTATAATTTGAACAATCTTGGTAGAGGTCCACTAGATGATGCTACATACCAAATATTAAAGGCCTGGGCCCTCTACTCTTAGATAAGAAGATTTTTAAAGGTTTTTCCCTATATGAGTCTATGAACAAGTTCCACCCCCTGGCGGCCATGTTTTTCAATGGATCGGAAACATTTGAACAATCTTGTCAAAAGGTGCCCCAAGGAACATTTGTGCAAAATAATTTTCAAATCGGGCCAGTACTTTTGGACAAGAAGATTTTTAAAGTTTTAACAATACACATATAAGGAAAACAAGCTCTGCCCCCTGGCGGCCATGTTTTTCAACAGATTGGAAATATTTGAACAATCTTGTTAGAAGGTACCCCATGGAACATTTGTGCAGAATAATTTTCAAATCGGGCCAGTACTTTTGGACAAGAAGATTTTTTAAGTTTTGGTTAATTTCCCCTTTTTTGTTGCCGTGGCAGCAATAGTTCTGCATGGAATAGAATTCTTTGAATAAGTTTGAAAGAGATCCACCCAAGGAATATTCCTGTAAAATTATTTTGAATTTGGTTAATTGGTTTAGGAGGAGAAGTCGTTTGTAGGAAAATGTGAACGGACGGACGACGACGACGACGGACGATGGACGATGAGCGATCACAAAAGCTCACCTTGCACTTTGTGCATAGGCGAACTAAAAATGCCCCTGACACCAAACTGTGTGGGTGTAAAGAAAATGTGTTATAGGCAGTATCTCATTTTTTCACTATCTTCTTTCCAAAATTATCTTCAAAACAAAAATCCTTTCCCGCATACAACAAATTTGTAGTAGACAGCTTTGAATATATCTATAAATGAGAATGCAATGATTGAACAAAATTGAAAACATAATGGTTTTTTTTAAAATCTGCAGAGGTGTCAGAAACTGTTTGTATGTGGGAAAGGGTTAAGTCATCCAGATTTTTAAATTGTATTCTTTAGAAAGTTTCATTTTGGATGAGCCAAAAGACATTATAAGTGTTCTGTATGACGTATAAGGTTGTTTCCCGGTTGATAACTTTTCCCCAACATTTTAATTAGTCATCCGTAAATCTTTCAGTAAAAATGTTCAATGGAAATAAAATAAATATATTACAAAGTTGTGAAGGTATGGTAATGGTATGGTAAATGGTTTTTTTCATAATTTGAGCTTCCACTGTTAATAATTACTATCTGTTCTCAGAAATCTTTGAAACTAATTGGTAAAACTCTTGTTAAAAAGGACTATGAAATTCCTAGATATGTGAGCTCCTCTTCTTGGGAATGTATATTTTAGCCCATGATTACTACCTGATATACAATATCAGTGTTGTACATGTATTATGTAAACTGAACTTACTTTCTGTAGGGGTTACAAGCCGCCACCATTTTTAAATTCTCACAAAGGGTCAGTTTCCTTCCCTCCATACTCTTATCGCACATAATTTCTTTAATAAGGCCGATGGATTCTGTTGTGTTAGCCTCATCAAAGAACAAAACTGTGTACATATGAGGTCCTACTTCTTCAACATTTTTCCTTGCAATCTCTTCAGCTTCTCTCACCTTTTTAATGATGTCAGCATTCGTTGTTCCGCCATGAACCTGTTTAAAATTAGTACTGGAAATGTATTTGGCAATACCAGAAAACCATGATCTCAAAATCTCATTTTCTCACAATGTTTTCAACTTGATTCAATCATGATGTATTTCATTTATAGACATTTTCCATATTTTTTAATGGATGTTTTAAAGATCGTCTGCTGCAGATTTGTTGTATGTGAAACTTGCCAACAGGGTATTGAGTCATATGTTGTTTGATCCTTGGATATTTACAACATCTTTTATATTATTTTTATCATTTCAGCAATGGAGTTAATGTATTTCCTAACCCACCCTTAACAGTATTAGATACATGTTTATGGTTTAGTGTCCTTCAGCAGGGCACATAAATGAAACCAATTTGCTGTATGAGGCCAAAGTTTTTTGAAGCTGGTTTAAAAAACTTTGTAAAGTGAACAAATTAAGAAGCTTTGCATTACTTGACAATATCAACACTTAACCCTTTTATTAAAACGTTCTGTCTGCAGCAGATGCTCTTATAAAACATTTAGGTAAAAATTAGCAATTTCTCCATTAGCCACAATGTTTTCAATTTTATTCAACAATTTAACATTTAGTTGTTCCATATGTGTGCCTAGACCTTTCTAAAATGTTCTGCCACAGATTGTTTGTACCTTATTGTGACATGTTTACAACAACATTCTTTTGTATTGTACATGTAATTATTTTAATCAAATCAAAAATTGTTCTTCATTCATCTCATTGTACATATATTCATAAAGTCAAACAAAACTATATGATTGCCTTAATGAGTTCAATACTGTCAAGTAATAGTAAATATAGAACAGATTGTTACCTTCATCAAGATCATGTTTTTCACAGTTCCTTCCATGCCTGGCGGTACCTGTAAGCTACACATAAACTTCACTAGCCTTGTCTTCCCACATCCAGTCTCTCCCATAATGATTACAGGAATATCACATCTGTCAATTAAAAGGCAGCATAATCAATGAATTGAATTTACAGTGTGACAAGGAAAACCAAACGTCATATTTTTTCACATTAAGATGGTTGCTTCTTTACCATCTGCAACATATAACAAATCTGCAGTAGGTACCTTCGATTGATTCAAGTTTAAAGCCATTTTGAAGAGTTATATCAGTTGGAACTCACAATCGCCTGATTGAAAGCCCTTGTTGTTACATATTAAGTTATCATGACTAAACAGGTAGTTTTGAAAGTATATAGGCAAAATGCTCGTCGAAAAAGGGGCTTTACTGAATAATTATTAAAACCAGTTATGAGCAAGGTTAAACTTTCTATATGAATTTCTGTCTAAAAAGGGGCATTACTTAATAATTATTAAAACCAGTTTTGTGACTTGGTATAGACATGCGTATTGTTCCTAGGAACATGTGTACCAAGTTTCATTTCAAAATAATGAATGGTTTTGAGTTAAACTATCTAAAAAAATCTTCATTGCCACAATAGATATCACATTATGTGACTTTATTTTAAAAAAGACAGATATTTCTGGGAATAATTTTTAAAAGAGTTTTAATAATTATACATAAAATTGATAAAACTGATGGCCACTCATCAGAATATTTAGCCTTGTTAACATGAAAGTGCCATAAATTGCTGATAACAAGATTATTCAAAGGTTCATGTATGTTGTCTGCCACTAAGTGAAATCCCAAAGAGCAGGGGACACAAGAAGTCAAATTGAAACAGACAGATAATATGCACATCAGTGAGATGTTCCTTTGACTATCTACAATAAAGGGTTTAAATGATTTTAACCTTTTCCCAAATACAACAACTCTGCAGAACACGACTTAGAAGGAAAATGTTGTGATGTTGTTTTCAAAAGTCAACTGCTGCAAATGCGTCAAAAATCGTCTATAAGTGGGAAAGGGTTAATTAAGAGAGATACTAACTAGAATTGTTTTTGCAAAAAACAGATGTCTCCCACTCAAATATCTGTCAAAATCTCTCAAAACATTCCAACCTATAAAGCAGACAATGGGTTCTGCACATCGCCTTCATGAGGTGAACATGTGACCAAAGTTTCATGAAAAATCCTTCAAGCCGTCTTGGAGATATGGAGCGAACACGATTTGGGACGGACAGACAGACAGTCGAGACATGGGTTCTGCACATCACCTTGATGAGGTGAACATGTGACCCAAGTTTCATGAAAATCCTTCAAGCCGTCTTGGAGATATGGAGCAGACACAATTTGGGACAGACAGACAGACAGACAGTCGAGACATGGGTTCTGCACATTGCCTTGATGAGGTGAACATGTGACACAAGTTTCATGAAAATCCTTCAAGCTGTCTTGGAGATATGGAGCGGACACGATTTGGGACAGACAGACAGTCGAGACATGGGTTCTGCGCATCGCCTTGATGAGGTGAACATTTGACCCAAGTTTCATGAAAATCCTTCAAGCCGTCTTGGAGATATGGAGCGGACACGATTTGGGACAGACAGACGGACAGACAGTCGAGACATGGGTTCTGCACATCGCCTTGATGAGGTGAACATGTGACCCAAGTTTCATGAAAATCCTTCAAGCCGTCTTGGAGATATGGAGCGGACAGACCCCAAGGACAAAAACAGCATATCTCCCCTGTATACAGAGGGAGACATAATTACTCCATCTTATCTAGGCTTCTTCGGAATTAAACAACATGCAGCAAACGACTTTGAAAACATCTAGGCAAAAATATGGAAAACCTGTATACATGAACGTGTAATTATTGCAAAGTGTTTAAAACATTGTGGAAAAAGGAGAAAGTGCTCATTATGAGAAATGTTATGCCACAATGGTTTTAAAAAAAGTCGTCTGCTGTAGAGGTGTCAGAAAGTGTCTGTATTTTGAAAAGGGTTAAAAGGTTTTCTTACCTAAATCTCATATATATGGCCATGATTTTTTTCACATTGTCCGTGGTTAATTCATAGGTATCATCGGGGTCATGCACCATATCAATTCCCATCACCTTACACATCTTCAGTATCTTCTCATGTCTGTAATCAAACACATGCAGTATTATTAAACCCTTTTACAACATGGTTAATCTGTTCTTATTATTGTTGAAAAGTCATTTAAATGACTTCTAGGCATAAAATATTTTTAACAACAGCACCATTATGCAGAGCATCACCTTGCAACATAATTGGACCTTTCACCTTTGACAAGTGTGCCAGTACAGTTTTCTCTAAATAATGCTTACAATAAATTTAGATAATTGCCTCCAATTACATATACCTTTGACCCTGAAAATCAATAGGGCATGACTTTTCATCATTGGAACAAGTATGCCAAGTTTGAATATCATTAGTGGTACCATTTTATCTAAATCATGCTTACAATTATCTCTCAAGTGACCTTAACCTTTTAACTCGGACCATAAACAACATGACTCTTAATGGTCCTTACAACAAGTTTTACATGGCCACAAACACACACAGATACACAGGCTATATACCCTCTGCAATGCATTGTATTGTGGTGGAATAATAAGCCAATTTGTTTTAACTTATTGACAATGAGGTTATGAGCACAGCCTTACCTTGGGAGTTGATCGAAATTTTCACAGATTGGAACAAAATTACTGACTAAGGAATCATATAGATTATGTTGCATGATTCCTCCCTCTAGAATTTGTCCTGTTTGCTGGTCTATCAAGTTTCCAGACGTTCTCTCAATGTAGAAGCCAAGGAATGTGAAAGTAAAGTTGTCCGAGTTGAAGAATAGATAAGGATGAGGACTGAAAAAGTAAAAGGGTCAAATTTGATAATGGATTATATCAGACCCCAATTTGTACACATTTTCAAACATATATTCTGATGTCAAACAATATCATCCACTTTTTATCATCAATCATATATCAATAAATATACAATATATATTTTATTTGCCATGTCTGATACAGAAATAACCTCCCAATTGCATACTCTTTCTGCTGCCTTTGTTTGATATATGTGGGTACATAGCACTTGAGAAAAAATTCACATATCAAGCAACAAAATAAGTAAATAAAGAAGCTCTTTAACATTATATCATAATTATAACAGAAAAGATTTACCTGCTCTCCCATGTTCTCCTAAGTTGGTATTGATCTAGAGCCACATTTTCATCCTCAGCCCCTTCATCTGGTGCCTCTATCCCTTCCATCTGGTCAACACTCATTCCCGGTGATTCCTCACTCATTTTTAAGGATCTTGTTGAAAAGTCCTAATAAATACAAACATTCAGCCTAATTGTTCCTGGTACCATGTTAAATTTTTTGGGCAAAGATACTCAAGTCAAGCTTGCTTCTACTTTTAACATTGATTAATCCGGACACAAATGTGTGTCTTTGAGAATAATACCATATGGCCAGTAAAACGTTACATTCTCATTATTTTCCCTTTTTTGATGCAGCAGTAACCAAAGTTTCGCATGGAATTATATTCATTGAACAACTTTGAAAGAGGACCAACTAAGGAATATTCCTGTGAAACAATTTTGAAATCAGTCCATTTATTAGGAAAAGTTGTTTGTAGGAAAATGTGAACAGACAGAGGAGGACAACAACCTACAGTGAGTGATCACAATAACTCACCCAGCATGCAGGTGAGCTAAAATACCATGAACAAGGTATCACACTATACACTAAAACCTGTGTACAGGGTATGTGTTCCAAAACTAAACCTTTAGTACTTTGGTATCACATTATGAACTAAAACCCATGAGCAGGTTGTCCCCTTGGTACCTTGGTATCACATTATACACTAATACCTATATACAAGATGTCCCCTTGGTATCACACTTTAGACTAATGCCCATGAACAAGGTATCACACTATACACTAAAACCTGTGTACAGGGTATGTGTTCCAAAACTAAACCTTTAGTACTTTGGTATCACATTATGAACTAAAACCCATGAGCAGGTTGTCCCCTTGGTACCTTGGTATCACATTATACACTAATACCTATATACAAGATGTCCCCTTGGTATCACACTTTAGACTAATGCCCATGTACAAGTTGTCCCATTGGTATCACACTTTGGACTAATACCCATGTACAGGGTGTCCCAAAACTAAACCCATGGTACTTTGGTATCACATTATGAACCAAAACCATTGTACAGGTTGTCCCCTTGGTAACTTGGTATCACATTATACACTAATACCTATATACAAGATGTCCCCTTGGTATCACACTTTAGACTAATACCCATGTACAAGTTGTCCCATTGGTATCACACTTTGGACTAATACCCATGTACAGGGTGTCCCAAAACTAAACCCATGGTACTTTGGTATCACATTATGAACCAAAACCATTGTACAGGTTGTCCCCTTGGTAACTTGGTATCACATTACACACTAATACCCATGTACAAGTTGTCCCCTTGGTATCACACTTTGGACTAATACCCATGTACAGGAGTATCCCCTTGGTATCACACTTTGGACCAATACCCATATACAAGGTGTCCCAAAACTAAACCTTTAGTATCTTAGCATCACATTATACACTTAAACCCATGTACAAGGTGTCCCCTTGGTATCACACTTTGGACTAATACCCATGTACATGGTGTCTTCTTGGTATCACAATTTGGACTAATACACAAGTACATGTTGTACCAAAACTAAACCCTTGGTGCCTTGGTATCACATTATGAACTAATACCCATGTATAGGTTGTCCCCTTGGTATCACACTATACACTAATACCCATGTACATGATGTTCCAAAACTAAACCTTTAGTATCTTAGCATCATATCATACCACAAATTAAACATATTACTCCTGTTGTATTGATTACAAATTAAGTTTTTGGACATTTGCTTGGTACACCCTGTTTATGTTATGAATATCAACATATCTCTCAAATAAAATAATCAGTCCATTAAACCATTTTATTACCTTTGACATTTGGATCAGGAATCTCAACACAAACTTAGCAAATCCAGGAAGGTCTTCTGCCGCAACAGCTTTAACAAAAGCACTGCTTTCAAATCCCAGAAGTTGGGTGTTCAAAAACCAAACAAAATGGTGTAACTCAGCCCAGGAAGGGTCTTTCACCCCACAGTGTCTATAAGAAAAATATATTGCTTTCGTTAACCCTTTCCCACCAATAACTTACAGTAATGACATAAACAAAACAACATTTGAAAAATCCCTATAAATAATTATTGAACAGAGTTCAGTTGAGATTATTTTGGCAAAAACGTTTGACACAATGCTTTTGAAAGTTGTCTGCTGCCAATGCAAATGCCACTTTTAACATAAAGTGGGAACAAAATCAATATGTTGTCTCTTTCCCCATATTCAAAACCATCTGCAGCAGATAACTTTAAAAACATCTAGACAAAAATATGAAAACTCTCATTTAATGAAAGTAAAACCATTGAATTGAACTGAGTAGAAAGCATTTGTCAATAGAATGAAAACTAGGACTATGGCTGAGAATATTATTTTCTTGCTATAAACTTGTAACAAAATCAACATTCCATGCTTATTTGAATGGCCCTCTGTGACTTAATCTTAAGACATTTTTAACCATTGTAGATCTAGACCAGCCTGGACACTGTGCAGTCTGATCTGGTTCCACAGTTTGCCAAACATTTGTCCATAAGATTAAATGTATGTGTAGCCCGATTCTCAACAAAATTTATAATAATTACCCTAAAGTTGGTTTTCCCTGAGCACCACTTATTCATACATGTACATAAATTAATCTCTTTCACGGACACACACACACATATATATATATATATCTCTATATATAGAGAGAGAGATAGATAGACTTATATTTGTCCAAACTTATATTTGTCCTGACTGTTCATGTGTCCTAGACATTTTGACCTAGAAACATTTTACATTATCAAATAAATTGCTATATTTTGAGAAAATTAGTTCTATGAAAGAGCACAGCTTTAGAAAGGGTGTGTTTTTAATGTTCATAGTTTCTTATTTGACTCTCAAACCTTATATTGTAGGTACACAAAAGAATTGTCTCAGAGAGCCAATTCTTTAACAACCACAACTCATGTTTTTGTAAGGTTGTAAGTTATATAATGTGGGAATAAAGATCAGTTTACTCCCCCTTATCTAGGTATTTGTAATATGATAAGGAACCTTAATAAAGTCTGCAAGCACTGTTGTTGGGTTCCTTCTGTAACATCAGGCCTAACATCATTGAGTTCTCTGGCTTGGTCCAGTCGAAAGAGATACTGGTAGGGACGTTGAAAGATGCTACTACGAAACTGCATTTCATCAAACAGCTGATCATGTTTCATGTAACCTATATATCATAGAACACAAGTACATTGAGATAATCTAAATGAGCTTTGGGTCCTTAGAAAAATATGAAAAAAGACCTGTATGTGCTTCTACCATATATATTAACCCCTTCCCATATGCAACATAACTGCAGCAGATGACTGTGAAACATAAAGGTTAAGTAACAAGTAAGTTTATTATTCAATTAGAGTTGAAATATTGTGGCAAAAAGAAAAAGTGCTTATCATAAGTCAATTTTCTTCTTTTACCACAATGATTTCTAAAGTCGCCTACTGCAGATACGTCCACAAGTGGGAAATGGTAAAGCTTATACTGTTTGTTTAAAGCTACTGAAAGCTTCTGTGACAAAATTGGCACACAGTGTAGAGCCAGATCAGAGAGCATGGAAGCACAGGCTGGTCTGGATCCACAATGGTTGCAAATGCTTCTAGGCTTGTTATTGCGGAGCATCGCTCAAATGTACAAACTTTGATTAATACTGCTGGAAGGTATTTAAAATTTATATAAATATTCTTTACAGTGAAATCATAAAATAATCTGGTCAGTTACTTTACACAGGCATGCTTTCAAAGTATTATCAAGGTTTAAAGAAGAAATTTGATTTTGTATTGCAACATTGTGCTTAGCTAATCTACTCTTTTCCACGAACAACAAATCTACAGTGACTTAGAAAATATCAAGGTAAAACTACATGAATATAAGTATCATTATTGAATAGAATTAAAAACATTGTGACAAAATGAGAAATTACTCAGTATGAGCATTCTTTTTCCTATGCTAAAATGTTTTAAAAGTCATCTGCTACATATGTTTCAGAAATGCTTCTGCATAATTATGTGAAGAATTAACAAGAAACCGCTGGATTGTCGGCAATTTGACCTTGAAAATCGACAAACCAAGGTCAAGGTCAAAGTAACCATAGAAATCAATAGAACTTGTTACTGGTTACCATCAGGCAAAGTTTCAAGTTTGTAACCCTTTCGAGTGCTGAGATTTTGCCTCAACCTGAAACTTTAACCAAAATGTTGACGGACCTATAGACCGGAATTGCTAGAGCAATCCGGCCAAAAACTGACCATTCCTAATTATGGAAACTTACCATTCATGGCCGGCTGTTCACTATACACTTTAAAACTATCCTGGGGTGATCGGCAAGTCATGTCGGGTAGAATGTTAAACATCTGATGAACGTACTGCTCTTCCTCTTTCTGCATGGCAGATTTAAAGAACCATACAATAATTTAATATAACACAATTTAAAGCACTGGATTGATTAAAATTACTGTAGCAAATGAAATATAGAAGGGAAGCCACCAGGCAACATTCATTCATTGTTTTCCTCAACCCAATGGCTTCTGATAGCTACGCAACATGAAATTAGACTGAATGTACTGCTGTATTTACATTTTAGCTGTATATGAGTTATTAAAATTTATTTCAATATGCAAAACAACTCAAATAGCAACAACATTTTTGGGAGCTTCTTGAATCTTTTTTCGTTGTGCTAAACAAACATTTCTTTGAGTTTCTTTGAAGTTGTTCATAAGGTTACAAAAATAAAATACTTCATTGAACATCTTGGAAATGATCTTTTGCATGGTACAGTTCAAACTTTCTTAAGATGTCTTAATCATCAATATGTTCTCTTTAACTCTACCGAGGTGTCATGAGATTGAACACAAGCTCAGCCAGTAATTCTCCTCAAATATTGATAAAATTGTTTAAAACTAGCATCAATAATCTTTCTACTTGTATTTAATGAGCTTAAGATGTCTGTGTTTGAAGGTAAACAGTTATCTGGAGAGAATGTAGTGGTGAGCACTGGTAAAAGAACGTCGGAAAACACATGGTTAGACTGTCATGATATTACGTTAATTGTTGAAAACATGGTTAAACTCCAACCAATCATTCTTACCTTCCTATTATTGCTGAGAATCATCAGTGGTAAAGTCTCTATGAGGTAGAGATCTGTTGGACATCTTCGCCACACAAATCCAGTTTTGTCCGTCAAACATCCAAGCACCAGTAGGTTAAACAACAAATAGTCAACTCCCTCCTGAACCTTTAAATAAAATATACTCCTTTCCACCAAACAGACCTCATTTGATGCCTTTCATTCAAACATTTTTTAAAAGCATTGTTGGAAAATACAAATTGCTCTTCTATTCCTTTAAAATCTTCCCAGTGTTTTTATGATGTTTTTAATTTTATATCAAAACCATACCTTAAGTTGTAAGTATCACTCAACAAAATAAACCTGATCTCTGCCTTTGTGAAATGATGTAGATTCATCACGATACAAATATATATTCATTAAAATTGTGATTTGTGTGATGACAATAGACAAGGGTGATACAACAGAAGCAAAGTGTCAAAATTGTCTCCTTCATTTTTCAAAGCAGACAAAGTTTCCACCAATTATTTTTAATTCATTAGTTAAATTAATCCTCTTAATTGCTTTATGTTGTAATTCTTCTGTCATTTTCTCAAGCAGACAATTAAAATTATACATTAGGCAATTACTTAACCTTACCCACATACACTTAAACACGTCTGCAGCAGACGACATTTGAAACAAATAACTAGCAACTTTTCCTTTTGCTACAATGTTTTTGACGGTCTTAAAGAATCAATCTTATTTGTAGAGATTTTCTGTTTTTTTGCTTAGATATATTCAGTTGTTTGCTGAAGATAAGTTCTATGGGAAAAATGTTTAGGAATGACTGACCTCATGTGCTACATCAATGTGAAATAATCTTGTCTCCATGGTTCCTGGCTGTGAAGTATGCTCCAGTAAACGTGTTATCACATAGTGAAGGTCAATCACTTTCTCCTGTAGTGGTATGGTCGTGACCTTGACCTTATTTCCATTTAATCTTTTAAGGTCAGTTTCTCTCCGTGACTTATACAAAGTTTTCCCAACTCCTGCCCTCCAGGATTTCACAACTCTGATGGTTGATCTGTTTGAGAAAACAAGTGTTTCATGGAAAGACAGAAGACGGAAAAGTTATCCCTAAGAGTCACCTTATCAGGGCAGATAACACAAACATAGGCATATATATATATACCAACTACAAGTTAAACTAAAGGACATTATACATGAAGCAACGGTAACCAACTTAAACAAATATGCAGCAGATGACTTTTAAAACATAGTCAAAATTATGGAAACTCAATGAAAGAAAAATTTGAATAAAGTTGTAAACATTGTGGCGAAAGGAGAAAATTCACATTATGAGCAATTTCTCCTTTTGCCACAATCTTTTCAAAAGTTGTCTGCTGCAGAGATATCAGAAAGCCAAAATTATGGAAACTCAATGAAAGAAAAATTTGAATAAAGTTGTAAACATTGTGGCGAAAGGAGAAAATTCACATTATGAGCAATTTCTCCTTTTGCCACAATCTTTTCAAAAGTTGTCTACTGCAGAGATATCAGAAAGCATCCGTAAATGGAAAAGGGTTGAACAAACAATCACTGTCAGTCTTCCCTTTTCAATGACCGAGATAAAAAGATATGAAGGGTGAAGGAACTAAATGAAATATTTCAAGAGCTACCTATTAAAATCAACAAAAGACGCTGGCTTGATACCATTGACCGGCTGACTTTGCTGCAGTTTTCTAGCCAGATACTCCCTCAAATCTACAGGGCTCAAAGGAAGAGCTGGTCTCCGATGTTTGTCCAGGGATGCGACGATCCGAGATCTGTACTCATTGTCAGAGCCACATACTACCACAAGGCGATAACGATTGTCTGAAACAAAACATGATGGATTTAGTATTGGATTGCTCTATATTTATTTCATTGTCTGCAAAAAGATTTTTTGTATTTGGCGAAGATGTACCCAAATATCACTATAATACATCCATTTGCCACATATGGCATTTTTGTCCTCAGAATTATGAAGATGATCTTTAACCCTTTACTGGATAGCCCAACTGCCCATTTACCTATATTATCTCCATATAAAGGCATCTATCTGATAAACCAATAGTCAATAAACTACTGATAAAAGCCTGTACACTATCTCCATACAGGGTATTGGGAAAATCATAAGAATTTGACACCTGTCCTAATTAAACCCAACTATCTGTATAAAATATTGTAACTACATTTTATATGTCAGTATAAACATTGTGGGAAATTAAATTACCTTTACAGTGGTGTAAAATACACTATTTCAGCATGAAGAAAACTGAAGCAAAACAGGAGACGAAAGCAGGGCAATTTTTTTTTTTTTTTTTTTTTTTTTTCTTGAAAATGATGAATGTATTTTGCTCATGTCTACCTTTTCAAATATTTTTATTGCAAAAAAAAAAAAAAGTGAAATTACTCCAGAATATAACAACAGAAATTTCAAGTTGAATTTTTTAAAACCAGATACTCCGTAAAGGAAATATGTCTTAATTTCTACGAAGTTTTCAAAAGTCAACTCTGTGACATACAGGAGTAAAATTAGTAAAACTTAATGGAGAAATGACCCATCTTCCTGTCATGATTCAAAGTCGATTCCACGAGAATAAATGTAAAAACATCCCATATAAATATTTTGAATGTCTAATGTCCTTACGTTTTCATTTCTAACCATTTCCTTTTTGAAGAAATAGATAGGCAATAGAAAATTGTCAACAATAACCACTTATGTCAGCTGTTCATCCCTTTCCCCATAACAACAAATCACAGCAAACGATTGTGAAAATGTCGAGACAAAAATAAAGAAAATCTATAAACAAGAGTTGTCTGAGGACAATATAGCTCGCCTAGCTATCAGGGCCTATTTCAGAACAGTTATAGCATTATGTAAATTCACACAGTATCACCTATTGCAAGATAGGTCCATACATGTCCTTGTTGGCCTTTTAAATCTGTAAATTTGTTTACATACGATAAGCAACAGCATACACAGTGTCTGAGAAAAGGCCTTGCACGCAAAGGTTTGACAAAAAGTCCAAAAAGGGGCACAATTCAGTCAAAATCCATTCCAGAGTTATGGGACTTGACATACAAGGTCCCCTAATGATCTTGAATAAGTGTGTGAAGTTTCAAAGCAACAGCATACACAGTGTCTGAGAAAAGGCCTTGCACGCAAAGGTTTGACCAAAATTCTAAGTCGAAAAAGGGGCACAATTCAGTCAAAATCCATTCCAGAGTTATGGGACTTGACATACAAGGTCCCCTAATGACCCTGAATAAGTGTGTGAAGTTTGAAAGCAACAGCATACACAGTGTCTGAGAAAAGGCCTTGCACGCAAAGGTTTGACCAAATTTCTAAGTCCAAAAAGGGGCACAATTCAGTCAAAATCCATTCCAGAGTTAGGGGACTTGACATACAAGGTCCCCTAATGACCCTGAATAAGTGTGTGAAGTTTGAAAGCAACAGCATACACAGTGTCTGAGAAAAGGCCTTGCACGCAAAGGTTTGACCAAATTTCTAAGTCCAAAAAGGGGCACAATTCAGTCAAAATCCATTCCAGAGTTATGGGACTTATCATACAAGGTCCCCTAATGATCCTGAATAAGTGTGTGAAGTTTCAAAGCAACAGCATACACAGTGTCTGAGAAAAGGCCTTGCACGCAAAGGTTTGACCAAGCTGGCAACGCGGACGCCAACGCCAACGCCGGGGTGATAACATAAGCTCCCCTATTTCTTCGAATAGGCGAGCTAAAAAGGAAAGTATAATTACTGAATTAATTCAAATCATTGTGGCAAAAGTTATCTATTAAATTTAATGCATTTAGGCTTTCTCATTTTGCTGCAATATTTACTCGTCAGCTTTAGTTGCGTCAAAATGAATCTACATCTGTGAAAGAGGTATTTCCCAGTAGCTTACTTGATTGTCAAAACTGGTATACACCGGAAATGTTATCGGTCAAAGAAAGAACCGACATTGCACATGTGAGTAAACCCTTTCCTCTTTCAACAAATATGCCGACGAAATTAAAAACATCTTGACAAAAAATTCAAACTATTTAACCCTTTCTCACGTATAGAAAATTTCTACAGCAGAAGAATAGATTCATACAGGGTTGCTTCATTGTGTTTGCATGGAATCATAACATTGTGAGCAATTTTTTATCGTTTTAAATGTCGTCTGCTCCAGATTTTTTAATATGAAGAAAGGGAGAAATGAAGCACTGTTGTAAAGGTCATGTTTACTGCATGCGTCAGTAATTTTCCATTTGATCTGGGTTGCACATAGTTTACACATAATAATACCGTGTCAAATGAAAACCCGCCGTCCGATAGTTGGGAATATTCAGATCAATATGCTCTTCTGTTAAGACTGAGAAGGGTCACATAACAATTATCGAAGTCTTTGGAGAACAGTTATGACCAAACGCCGGCATTACAATTATATAAATTGATACCAGCTGTCTTAAGATTTGGAACAAAACTGATTGTCTATTTTTATGTGTCGTGACTCAATCTTTATATGGTGCATAGTGGCAATTTTAGAAAACCCTTGTGAAATAATTACATTTTACAATTACAAATGGAAACGGATATTATCATATGGACATTTTTCATAGGAATAAGGTATTTTCAAGCTTATCATTTCCCGACGCATTTCATTCAACCTGGGTACTGAATTTTTAAACACTACACATGTTTGGACGCTTTTTACTTACAAACTTTATATAGTAACACTATGATTTAAAGTCTGAGATCCCTTTGTAAATAAACAAATTGTATGGTGATACACTTTTGGAGGACCTTTTCACACGATAAATATACTTTTGAAGCATTCAAAATCCAAAGGCGTCGAAAAGCGTTTACATTGAAATCTATTAGAATCGATTAGGGTCGTCGAAAAGCGTTTATATTGAAATCGATTAGGGTCGTCGAAAAGCGTTTATATTGAAATCGATTAGGGTTGTCAGAAAGCGTTTATATCCGGTAAAGGGTTAAAATAGTGTATCAGACAAATGATGAAACCTTTTCCCTCATACAACAAATCTGAAACAAACTACTTTATTCAAATCTAGGCAAAGGTACGAAAAACCTATAGCTATGATATATTTATTGAATAAAATTGAAAACATCATGGCAAAAATAGAAATAACTCCTCATAAGCAATTTTTTCCTTTGGCCAAGGTGTTTTCAAAAGTCACATGCTACAAATTTAAAATAACTCATCTACATGTATTTGGAGTTCTCACCAGTAGAACTTGTCTCCTGTATGTACTGTTCCAAATGGCGCTCTGCAGCATCACTGACATCAAAGTCAAGACAATCAGCATTCATGAAACAATGGATCTTCTTACCTCCTCCAAAAATGGCTCTTCTCCAAAATATATCAACCTAAAACAGATGTATTGGATGAAATTGTTTCGCTTTGTACATAGGTAATTCCAGTCTCTTACTAAAGCACAACAAATGCCTAGCAGTACAAAGTAACATAAAAATACCCGAAAGTCACAAGTTCAATATCTACATGGCAGTGGAGCAATGGTACAGTGGTAGAGCATCTACCTCTCATACCAAAGGTCTCGTGTTGGAATCACATGATAAGCGGGTTCTGCCTTTGAGATTTTTCACACAACCATGTGAGTACAAGTTATGTGTCTCCATGAGGCAGATGTTGAACTTGATTAAAATAGGTTAAGGATTGTTTCATTTTCGATATAAATAAATAAGTTTTAAAAACTAAATATGTACAAAAGGCGTTTCTGTAGATTATTGTTGATAAATGGATGAAGCCTGACAAAAGGTGACCATAATAACTCAACTTGAGTACTTTGTCCTCAGATGACCTTAATGGGTCATGGATAAATTGATGGACCCAGAACAGAAATGTCTACATATACCATTAGCTCTTCCGGTCTAAATTGCTAAGACGTCCAAATTCCCTTAAGTCATATTTCTGTTTTGTCTCTGTTTTACAGAGATATTCTTCCACATGCAATATTCTTCCCCTGGTGTTTTCTATTCTCCAAGTTCCTGCTTATTTCCTGGATGCAAATGTCATTTATGTGATGGGAAATACCCATTTCCCAGAACAACACAACTTCTGACACCTCCATAAAAAAGCACATTTCAAAGTTTTACAATATTTTCCTAAGAGAATTACACAGCAGATGTTCCTTGAATTAACCCATTATGCAAACCAGTAATGTGTTGTTCCTACCTCATCTATTGTTGTGTGTGGTGTACACATGAGAATCTCATCTGATTGCGGGAGAGGTTGGTCTTTCTCTAACATGTACAGCGATAGGGCTGTATTTAACAATTCACCTATAATGAAAATACAGTCACACTTGTATTAGATTTCATCTCTGTTAAGTAGTCAGAAGAAGATTTATCAAAAATTGTTACCCTGTTACCTGTTTTAAGCAGCAAATTGTGATATTTCCCAGAGTGGCTGTCAAAGAAAGGTTTACCAGTATCAGCATGAAACATGCAGATCCACTTTGATGCATTTGCAGAAGAAAACTTTAGAAAACAACAAAAGAGATTGCTCATCATAAAGGTCCATTTATTTTATACACAAGCGAGTCAGTAGTAATGCTAACCACACAATCCGGAGCGCTATGGAGGCAAAGCCTTTACAACTATTTTTAATGTATTGTATTAGTTGACAATACTCACCTGATCTTGACCTTTGTAGAAAGATGCATATAATTATTGGGTTCATACAATTTCATCAATTTGAAAATATATGCCAGTTTTACATTTTTTCATAAAACAAATCGAAAATTTAATAAAAATACATGTACGCCGTAAAAGTTACTATATCTTTAGACGAAGATCAGAATCAGATCAACGTTGTTGTATAATAGATAGTCCAAAGTCCCTCAACAGTCAAAGGCAAAGGCAAGGTTACAGTGATCTACATGTGGCATGTGACATTACGTCCTAGATGTATCAGTACACTAAGTTTAGTGCAATATATGTCCATTGTTGCCTGAACAGAGTTTACAAGTAGGAATGATGGACAGACAGGTGGACCAAGTGCAGGGTGGGGACCAACAGTTAATCCTTATCCATAAACAGCAGATGACATTGAAAATATCTTGACTAAAATAGAGAAAATATTCATAAAGGAAAAGTAAACTAGAACTATCACTGAAGATGATAAATACCCCCAAAACAGCACCTTGACCTACATCATAACTTAATAAGTAAAAGGGCCATAACTCTGTAAAAAATAAAATGCAATTGTAAGACCTTTAGGATATACACATCTCCTTTTGTTATAGAAGCTTCATGTAAAATTTTATTGAATTCCACCCAGTGGTTTGTAAGAAAAAGGTCGGACAAAATATGGCTTCCGAACAACCGACAGACCGACACTGTGACTCCTATATACACCCTCTTCTTCGAAGGGGGTATAATTATTGCATAAGAGTTGAAAAACATTAGGCAAAAGGAGAAATTACTCATGATGAACAATTTCTCCATCTTCCACAATGTTTTCTCAAGTCATCTGCTGTCAAAATGTGTCTCCATGTAAAAAGTGTTAATTACCTTGTGGACATATTATAAGATTGGGTGATCCTTCTTGAAAGCCTGGTGGAAATTTTCTAAACACACGACTTGTTTCTGAAAAATAAAATAAGTTTATGAAGTCCGAAATATTAAGATCATACACATCCACAATAAGTTTCATGACAGGCAACAAAGAAGTGATCTTAAACCTTTCCCATATATACAGACGCATTCTGACACCTCTGCGGTAGGCACTTTTTGTTGTTTATTTGTTATTATTTTAAGGAATAAATTTTATTACCTCTTGCAGCCAGTCTTTTCAGAATCATTCCAAGGTGTTCCAGACTTAGATAATCTTTGATATTGGAGGATATAGAGCCAAGAAACTGTCCCCAGAAAGACTGGAGGTCGTCTAACAGGGAATCTGCACTGCTCCTGTAACAAATAGAACATCAATGTAGCCTTGTTTGGAAACATGTATATCTACATTGGCAATTTGGCAGCATATGTTTTGCTGGGTTACACTTCTATTGTTAGTCAGATCTTTATAATTCATATTCGGAAAGTGATCAATTGTTTATTTTTAAATAGTTTGTCAGTTATATCACGGCAGCCAATTCACCTAACCATGCTTTTATAACCCCGACTTTCTCACACCTCAACTTCACACAACTTTCTTCCCACACAACTAGCTACATAAACGTTTTTCAACACAATGTTATTTGCATACCTCGTCCCTGAATTGTTTTCAAGTTTTAATTTTTGTGTGCAAATCTGACTTAGTATTGACAAAAAAGAAGTATTACTGGCTTCATAAGATTTCAAACAAATTCTTTTTTATAACAAGACGAAATTGTATCTGCCAATAAGCTTCATCCAAGGCCTGCTAATTTCTAATTTATAAATAGCAAATTATTGTTAAACCAGTCAACATTTGTTGCCACTTCAGCAGAAGACAGTTCAGAGCATTGTTAGCAAAGTCATATAAAAATGTCTTTTCATTTTGAAACAGTGTCCATCTATGAAGGGAGATCGTGCCTATTCTTATACTGTTTTGAATTTGTATGGAATGGGGGATTTTTTTTACATAGAAAAAGAAGGGAAAAAGCCTAAATTTGTTCATGAAATAAATTTTCCGATAAAATTCGGCCCTTGTTGAATCCAAGATTCATTGGACACTGTTGAAGGAGTCTAAAATCAAATTGGCAATGAGATATATTCATACCCTTTGGTTCCATCAAGTCCTTGAATATTTTCTCTGATCAGTGATTGGATGGATGTGGTAGACTGGCTCCATCCCTCAAATCTAGGACTGGTTGTAGTTTGTGTCTGTGTTAGTTCAGACTCTCCTGCATCAGACTCCTCTACAGGGCTGTCATCATCCATTTCTTCATGGTTCATACACCAGACTATCCCTAAACAAGAATAAACATAAATTTGGCTGTAATGTAAAAGTTATTTTATTGTATAGCAAATAGTAACATGAGGGCCATGAGGCCCTGGAATCGCTCACCTGAGAATGGGCTATTTAAAACATAACTCTTTCAGCACCAATGGCAATATCATCAAGACAAACTTTCTGACAAAATTTCAAGCTGCTCAAGTCAAAAATGCAATCGCAATAGTGTCAACTAGATTGTTCTACAATTTGGCCTAGTGACTTAGTTGTTGACCTGACCTGACCCATATTCGAACTTACCCTAGATATCATCAAGACAAATATTCTGACAAAGTTTCAACATGCTCAAGCCAAACATGTGGCTTCCAGAGTGTTCACAAGATTTACCTTAAATTTGGCCTAGTGACCTAGTTTTTGACCCAACATGACCCATATTCGTACTTGACCTAGATATCATGAAGTCAAATTTTCTGACATAGTTTCAACATGCTCAAGTTTAAAATGTGGCTTCCAGAGTGTTAACAAGATTTTTCTTAAATTTGGCCTAGTGACCTAGTTTTTGACCGGACATGACCCATATTTGAACTTGGCATAGATATCATTAACACAAATTTTCTGACAAAGTTTCAACATGCTCAAGTTTGAAATGTGGCTTCCAGAGTGTTAACAAGATTTTCCTTAAATTGGGCCTAGTGACCTAGTTTTTGACCCGACATGACCCAGTTTCGAACTTGGCCTAGATTTGATTGAGATATATGTTCTGATAAACTTTCATGAAGATTGGATGCAAAATGTTGCCTCTAGAGTGTTAACAAGCAAATGTTGACGACGGACGACGAACTACGGACGACGGACAAAAGGCGATCACAAAAACTCACCTTGAGCACTTTGTGCTCTGATGAGCTAAAAATAAGAAAGTCAATAACAGTTACATATTCTTCCCAAACGAGTTGTAAAGTATACAAGGGCCATAAATCAATCTAATAATGGCAAGTCTGGACAAGGTGAATATTTCCACATCTCCTCATGGTACTTCATATTCCCGTTAAAGGTGAATATTTCCACATCTCCTTGTGATTCTTCATATTCCCATTAAAGGTGGATATTTGCCCATCTCCTTGTGGTACTTCATATTCATTCTAAAGGTGAATATTTCCATATCTCCTTGTGGTACTTCATATTCCTGTTAGTTTTAATACTTCCATTCAGCAGTTTCTGAGAAATAGTCCACTCACACAAATTGTTGAGTTGTCACAGGCAGAAAAATAAAGGCATCATTAATATTGCAGAAATTGAGTATTGAATCTCTTTTTGCGATTGAACACACATGTTAAGACTGTGGAGCCGACACACACAACACAAATCCAGAGCCAAGGATACAACATCTGGTGTTACATGTATCTACAGTGAGCCGAGAAATAGTCCAGACATGAAAGTTGTTGAGTAGTCACAGGCAGTTAAATTAAGGCACCATTAATATTGCAGGATTTGAGCATTGAATCTATTTTTCTGATTGAACAGTAATAGATTTAGACCAAATGTTGTCTTCCAACTCTACTATCAATGATAGATACATGTTAAGACTGTGGATCAGACACACACACAACATAAATCCAGAGCCAAAGATACAACAACAGGGGTTACATGTATCTACAGTGAGCCTGATAGGCCATTTTAAATTAGTGAACATATATTTCAACAATGGCAACATTACATACGACCAACAAGTAAAACTTTAAATATCTATGTAGCTAACTAACCGTCTTCAATTTGATCAGGTGTTATATGTTCAAGGGCTAATAGAGCCAGTTTTCTGCCATAGCCTGCATCCATCACTTCATCAATAAATTTTTGTCTTAATTCATCTTCATTTTCCTCTACATTTGATTCATCAATCATATCCTCCTCCTGCTCCACATTTCCCATGTCTGCATCTCCGTCTATTTCTGTTTTTGTATCTGTCATGGCGCCTAGGAGATCCTCTGTGAAATTTGTGAAAGCAGATAAATTGTCAACAAAATCCATTTACGCACAGATCAACAAAGATGTTGCAACAAAAGCAGAGCTCTAGATAATGGACATTTTTCATGTTCTAAAATCTTTATTTGACACTCAAACCCTATGTTGTGGGTACTCAAAATAATTGTCTCAGTCAGATGATTCTTTTGAGTACATGTACCCACCCACAATAAAGGGCTTTGTTAAGTGACAAGAGAGATATTATGGGGAAAAGAACAGTTTACTCACCATTATCTAGTCATCTTTTATGATTAACATGAAGACTATAGAAATACAAATTCACTTCAGGTGACTTTAAACTGTAAACAAACTTCTGTGACAGTTAACCCTTTCCCACATACAACAAATCAGCAGGGTCAGATCAGTTTCATAGAAGATATAAGTGTCCCCTGCTGCTGATTTGTTGTATGTAGGAAATATCTAAAAAACAGTCTCACATTGACATGTTTAATGTTACTATTTTATCCTGCATCCCCTGGACACAATATTTGTTTTCAAAGTCCACTGCTGCAGATTTCCGGTATGTGAAAAAGGGTATAGTTGACAAGAGCTGTCAGAGGACAGTGTGCTCGACTTGTTCGTGCTTGCCAATAAAACAAAACTTTTTTGGGTAACAGAAAACATAACCAATTACTTTATCATACTTTTTATAAGCAAAGTACTTTATAAGTCATTGAAGGGTCATAATTCTAACAAAAACTTCACTGAATTATGTACTTTTGGCTGTTGGTGGAGGTTATGATGTTAAAAAGATATTGTAAGTGTTTAAGCTATATCTCTAACTGTTTTGATTATTTTTTAATTTGGTATGAATAACCGAAATTCAATATCGAAAAAGGGCCATAATTCTTAAAAAAACCCTTGAAAGAGTTATGTACTCTTGTCTGTTGATGGAAGTAATGATGGTAAATAAGTATTGTAAGTGCATAAGCTACACTCTTATGGCTTTGAAAAAAAGTAGGATGGTATGAAAAACTTTACCAAAATTTTAAGTCGTAAACGGGCCATAATTCTTACAAAAACCTTGACAAAGTTATGTACTCTTGTCTGTTGATGAAGGTTATGATGGTAAATAAGTATTGTAAGTGTATAAGCTTTATCTCTAATGGTTTTGAAAAACAGTGGGGTGGTACAAAAAACTAAACCAAAGTTCTAAGTCGAAAAAGGGCCATAATTCTTACAAAAACCTTGACAGAGTTATGTACTCTTGTCTGTTGATGTAGGTAATGATGGTAAATAAGTGTTGTAAGTTTTAAAGCAATATCTTTAATTGTTTTGAAAAAAAGGGAATTGGCACAAAAAACTTAACCAAAATTCTAAGTAAAAAAAAAGGGCCATAATTCTTACAAAAACCTTGACAGAGTTATGTACTCTTGTCTGTTGATGTAGGTAATGATGGTGAATAACTGCTGTAAGTTTCAAAGCAATATCTGTAATGGTTTTGACAAAAAAGTGAATTGGTACAAAACACTTAACCAAGTTGTGACACCATTGCCGACGCAGATGCAGACGCCAGTAGTATAGCTAGCCTTTTCTTCGAAAAAGTCGAGCTAAAAAGTACATTCTATTCAATGTTTGTTTCGAATGGTACAATAAAAGAGAAGCCATTTTAATTTACATGACCATACCTGGAGTACAGTTCCTTTTAACAGCAGACAAAAGTGGGTAGATCCGGATTGAGGGCTGGTCATCAGTGCCCATCTTGACCAGCTCTCTTTGCAATATGACCAACTGGTCAACAGTGAAGAAGTTTAGATGTAGATAGTGCTCCCTTTTTTCCTTGATATACATTAACCAGTCTTCAAGACATTGTTCCATGAATTTTGCAATCTTTGGTATTATAGCAACAAGGTCTTCTGTTTCACTTCTCTTGGCCTAGAAAAGGGAGATCATCAGCAAATAATATCATATTGAATTTGATTTATTAATAGAAAATTCATAAAATGTATGTAGTTTTTTGTTTCATTTCAAAAATGTAATCCATCAAAGTTAAATGCTGAAAACCATATTTTATTCTAGCATTTAAATGTCAAGTCTGAATGTGTGGTGCTTTAAGATAAATTTAGAAGTATTTTACACATGTAGAGACAGTATTGCTCGCCAAATAGTAAATTCTGCACGGGGAGGGTTAACAAATTGAAAGAACGAAGATACTATATATACTACCTTCAATGTTGGTGAGCCTTCACCTTGTCCAAATTCTAGGACAGAACAGACTGGTTTACTTCTGTCACAGAGAAATCTCGCAGTCCAGTCTCTAAACAGAACACAGCCTGCTGAACATAGTTTTACGTTTACATTGGCCAGTCTTATGACACTGTCAAATATCTGAAAAGAAAAAAGAACCAAGCCTTGATCTTATGAGAAATAACAACCTACATTAAGCCTGTTCCGCTATTTAAGCCTTTCCCACATGGAACAAATCTGCAGCAGACGACTTAGAAAACTTTAACCCTTTCCAACATACAACAAATCTGCAGCAGATGAATTTGAAAACATACCCGAAAACATTTCGAAACTCCCTTGAAATGAAAGTACAATAATTGAACCGAGTTGAAAACATGTTGACAAAAGGAGAAATTACTTGTTTTGAGCAATTTCTACTTTTGTTGACATGTTTTTTCAAAATGAGGGAAAGGGTTAATTCACATCAAGGCAAACATTTTGAAAATCCCTTTAGAAAAAATGTACCACTTTACTCATTTAGCCACAATGTTTCTGAAATTAATCTACATCTGCATGTGGGAAAGAGTCAAAGGATGTTTCATGGTTTCAATCTCGCTGGCAACATTTAATGAATGCGAAAACCTAATACTTATATAGAAGAAAAGGTATACTTACTGAAGTAAATCTATTCACATTATCTGATCCCTTTTCAGCTTTGCCTGCCACAAGCATCAGTCGACTTTGTAAGTCCTGGAGATTTTCGAAGGTGTAATTTCTTATCTGTCTCTTCCCTTCTACTTCCGACACTGTCAACTTTAAAGAACTAGGTAAATCCTGGCAAACAGAAAACTAACTAATTAAATCGTCCTTGATAGAAATGAATAGGCCAGTCTTCAGCATTATAAAAAGAGATGAATTTCCCATTACATGCATTTAACCGTTTACAACAATGTTTTCTGTTTGTTTCTTCAAAATTATACTTTTCTTTACAGAATTTGGAATAAATTTTGTCACACGAAGATTCAAACAATAGTGTGGCAATCCAATAAACACTTTTTATATTATAATATGCAATTCTACAAGATACAGACATGTCATACATATAAACAGGAGAGCTTTTCGTAAGACAGCGTGCTCGACTGTTTAGTGCTGGACAATAAAACAAAACTTTTTGCAGTAATAGGCAAGACAAACAAGAGCGCCAAATGTCACAAAATACGCCCGTCCTGTTTTTTTGAGACCAAGTATAATGGTAATTGGTTGTACGTCAGCCAAACTTAGAGAGCGGACACTGTAAGTACAGTTTTGGCCATTTCGAGGGACATAATTGTGTAGTGACTAAGATAACGTTGTAAATTATCAAACGTAACCAAGATATTCTGCCCATAAACATATTGTCTAAATTTGGTGATGATCGGATAAAGGCTTTACAAGTTATTTAGCTGACAAGACCAATTTTAGGTAATTTCTATAATTAAAGGGCAATAACTCTCTATCGACTGGAGCAATATGGCTAGTTATCGAACTTGTCTAAGATATTACGCCAATACACATTCTGACTAAATTTGGTGATGATTGGACAAAAGCTCCCAAAGTTATTGAGCTGACAAGACCAATTTTAGGTAATTTCTATATTTAAAGAGGGATAACTCTCAATTGACTAAAGCGATATGGCTAGTTATCAAAATTATCCGAGATATTATGCCAATACACATTCTGACCAAATTTAGTAATGATTGGATAAAGGCTTCTAAAGTTATTGAGCTGACAAGACCAATTTTAGGTAATTTCTATAATTAAAGGGCGAAAACTCTCAATTGACTTAAGCGATATGGCTAGTTATCAAACTTGTCCGAGATATTATGCCAATACACATTCTGACTAAATTTGGTGATGATTGGGCAAAGGCTTCTAAAGTTATTGAGCGACAAGACCAATTTTGGATAATTTCTATAATTAAAGGGCGATAACTCTTGATTGACTTAAGCGATATGGCTAGTTATCAAACTTGTCCTAGTTATTAGCCCAATACACATTCTGACCAAATTTGGTGATTATTTGACAAAGGCTTCTAAAGTTATTGAGCTGACAAGACCAATTTTGGGTAATTTATATAATTAAAGGGAGATAACTCTTGATTGACTAAAGCGATATGGCTAGTTATCCAACTTGTCCGAGATATTATCCCAATACACATTCTGACTAAATTTGGTGATGATTGGACAAAGGCTTCTAAAGTTATTGAGCTGACAACATACTGGACGCCGCCCGCCCGCCTACCCGCCCGCCCGTACACCGCAGGTAAAACTATAATACGATCCGTTTTTTCAAAACGGGCGTATAAAAACCACCTTGAAGGAGTTACCTTCTCTTGTCTACAGATAGGGGTCATGATGGTAAACAAGTATTCCAAGTTTCACAGCAATATCCTAAAGGTTAATTCAATAATTGGATTTTACTAAGATTCAATGAATTTTCTAATTAGAAAAAGAGCCATAATACTGACAAAAACCTTCACAGATTTATGTTCTCTTGTCAGTTCATGGAGGTAATGATGGTAAATAAGTGTTGTAAGGTGCGAATATTTAACCAAAATTCTAAGTCGAAAAAGGGCCATAATTCTTACAAGTTATCTACTCTTGTCTGTTGATGGAGATTATGATGGTGGACAAGTATTGTAAGTTTCAAAGAAATATCTCTAATGGTTTTTGAAAACAAGAGGGCCAAGATGGCCCTTAATCGATCACCTGAATATTTTTAGAGTGTTTACCTAAACGAATCTATGTGGGGCCATTTTTGACACCAGGGCTATAATTTGTCCAATCTTGGAAGAGGTCCACTAGATGAAGTTAGATTTCAAATGTCAACTTTAAGACAAGATTATTTAAAGTTTGTCCCTATACAAGTATAATATTATGTAAACAAGTGACCCGGGATGTGGCCATCTTTTTACCCCAGGGCTATAATTTGAATAATCTTGGTATAGATCAACTAGATGAAGCTACATACCAAATATCAAAAGACAGGACATTCTACCTTCAGACAAGAAGATTTTTAAAGTTTCTCCCTATACGAGTCTTCATAAAACAAGTGAGCCCCGGGTTGGGGTCATTTTTGACCCCAGGGCTATAAATTGAACAATCTTGGTAGAGGTCCACTAGATGAAGCTACATACCAAATATCAAAGACCTGGGCCATCTACTTTTAGACAAGAAGATTTTTAAAGTTTTTTCCCTATACGAGTCTATGTAAAACAAGTGGACCCTGGGGAGGGGTCATTTTTTATCCCAGGGCTATAATTTGAACAATCTTGGTAGAGGTCCACTAGATGAAGCTACATACCAAATATAAAAGGCCTGGGCATTCTACTTTTAGACAAGAAGATTTTTGAAGTTTTTTCCCTATAAGTCTATGTAAATCAACTGACCCCAAGGGAGGGGCCATTTTTGACCCAGGGCTATAATTTGAACAATATTGGTAGAGGTTCACTAGCTGAAGCTACATACCAAATATCAAAGACCTGGGCCTTCTACTTTTAGACAAGAAGATTTTTAAAGTTTTTTCCCTATACAAGTCTATGTAAAACAAGTGACCCCCGGGGAGGAGTCATTTTGACCCCAAGGCTATAATTTGAACAATCTTGGTAGAGGTCCACTAGATGAATCTCTGTACCAAATATGAAAGGCCTGGGCCTTCTACTTTTAGACAAGAAGATTTTTAAAGTTTTTTCCCTATACAGTCTATGTAAAACAAGTGACCCCCGGGGAGGGGTCATTTTGACCCCAAAACTATAATTTGAACAATCTTGGTAGAGGTCAACTAGATGAAGCTACATACCAAATATCAAAAGCCAGGACATTCTACCTTCAGACAAGAAGATTTTTAAAGTTTCTCCCTATACTAGTCTTCGTAAAACAAGTGACCCCCGCCCGGGATGGGGTCATTTTTGACCCCAGGGCTATAAATTGAACAATCTTGGCAGAGGTCCACTAGATGAAACTACATACCATATATTAAAGGCCTGGGCCATCTACTTTTAGACAAGAAGATTTTTAAAGTGTTTTCCCTATACGAGTCTATGCAAGTGACCAAAAGTGAGGGGCCATTTTTAACCCCAGGGCTATATTTTGAACAATCTTGGTAGAGGTCCACTTGATGAAGCTACATACCAAATATCAAAGGCCTTGGCATTCTACTTTTAGACAAGAAGATTTTGAAGTTGTTTCCATATACAAGTCTTTTTAAAATAAGTGACCCCCGGGCTATAATTTGAACAATCTTGGTAGAGGTCCACTAGATGAAGCTACATACCAAATATCAAAGGCCTGGGCCTTCTACTTTTAGACAAGAAGATTTTAAAGTTGTTTCCCTATACAAGTCTATGTCATTTTTTACCCCAGGGCTATAATTTGAACAATCTTGGTAGAGGTACACTAGATGAAGCTACACACCAAATATCAAACGCCTGGGACTTCTACTTTTAGACTAGAAGATTTTTTAAATTTTGGTTAATTTCTCCTTTGTTGTTGCCGTGGCAACCAGAGTTCTCAATGAAATTTAAATCTTTAAACAATTTTGAAAGAGGGCCACCACAGGAACATTCCTGTGAAGTTTGGTTGAAATTGGTCTTGTGGTTAAGGAGGAGATGTTTAAAGCTAAAAGTTAACGACGGACGACAGCCAGAAAGTGATCAGAATAGCTCACCTTGAGCCTTTGGCTCTGGGTGATCTAAAAAGTGAGGTGGTACAAAAAACTTCTAAGTGGAAAAAGGGCCATAATTCTTACAAAAACCTTGAGGTGGTACGAAAAAACTAATCAAGGTGTGACACCAGCGCCGACGCCAAGGTGAGAATTTCTTCAAACAGTTGAGCTAAAATTTAATGAAATGAAAGATAATTTTGCTCTTCCTCTCATTAACATTCACATATACATGTACAATTTGATTTAACCCTTTCTCACATACAAGAAATCTGCAGCAAGCGACTTTGAAGACAATGAGGACCAAATAAGGAATTTCTCTAATCATGTCAGTAAAAGTTTTTAAAATTATTGATTCAAGTTGTAAATGATGTGACAGAAGGAGAAATTGCTAGTAATGATATCCTTTTACCAAAATATTTTTTAAAAATCGTCTGCTACAGAGGCATCAGCTAGTGTCTGCATGTGGAAAAGGGTTAAATACAGTTTGATACTATAAGCGAAGCTTTGTAAAAGACACTTGTATCAAGGAGATCAAAACTGACATATGATTGCCTGGTATAGCCTGTGAAATTTGGCAAAATTTCACGCTACTAGAACAAATATATACCAATGTATTATCATCTCCTGCTTTATCCTTGTAAGCTTTTCTTCCCACTGTGTAAATCCCATTGGCATTGATGGCATCTGACTGAACAAGGGAGGTCACTTCAACTGATCCATGAGCCTTCTTTATATCCTTCAACCATTCAAGGTTACGATTGGTATCAATCTAAACAGTAAGAGATTCTATTTATTGTTCTCTATCCATACACATGTTCATATCACAAGAATTGTAAAATGCTTCTTCAGCTTACAACTTTTTACACATCTCATATAATTCTGTGATTCTACAGGAAGCCAAGCATTATGCCACAAAACAAAGTTTTCAACACTATCATATTACACATCTTTTTTTAGCAAGGAACCTTGACCTAGACCCAAAATAAGTTAATGTTGTAAACAGGTCATTACTCTTTTGAATTTTGTAGGAATTCGTCCTAATCTAATACCAAAACAAGATATTCTGCATAGACACTAGACAAATTTTTAAATGGTAATCATATTGCTGATCTAGACAGTGACTTTGAACGAAGCAATCCCTTGATCAATCAAAAACTAGCTTTCTTCTTCAAATATTGACCTTTGAAAAATGGTTTGAATTAACAAAGGTAACTGTTAATAAGAAAGCGCTGAATAGCTATATGGATGAATTGCATGCAGCCGATATCCCTTGAGAACAAGTAATGCTGCAATGGTATTTTATAATTGCTATAATGTAAACTTAGCTGTATGTCTAATGTCTAATATTAGATACCATTTCTTTGTGTAAAGGTTCTTTTTATTGTCTCATAACTTATATACTATATTACAATTATTCTTCAAATGTAAGTGATTAAAACCCATTACATGTAAAAATAACAGTTTAAGTATCATAATTGAAAGTCATCTACTGCAGATAAAAAAGGAAATAGTGTGAAACAACTCATTTCAGGAAATTGTACTTTTTGCTACAATTTGAAAGAATAAGATTTGTACATGCAAGCACATCTTACAGACTTTGTTGTTATAAAATAATTATTATAATTAATCTAAAAAGTTCCAATTATACGCCCAGAAATGAGCGAGTTCAATAGAACACAATGTGACAGTATTTTGTTTTATTGGAGTTTTACGCCGTTTTCAACGTAATTTCAGTTATACCACAGCAACAGTTTACTTTATTCATGATCCCTGGGTAAACAAACAAGGAAATATACCTTGCCCATGGGCACTCAACCATGACCATCAGGCTGTGAGTGGGACAATATGTCAATAAGTGAAAATGAGACGGACAGATAATGGAGAAGTGATCTCTATGTTAATCCCTGTACAGGCAACCATACAAATAGATTACTATACCAGTTTCAGTGGTAAATTAGGATCAGCTGCCAACTCTTTCCAGACCAATTTACAAATGTCCAACAATTCTTTATAGCTTGCTGTGTCTTTCAGGTCAAAGATCAACGGTGCATAGCCTGTCACCGCCGAGTGTAGACACTGAACTCTCTTGATGCTCATTGGTTCATCACCAGCTGACATGAATGCTAGGTCGACAAATACTTTCAGTTCTTTCAGACCAGCTGAAATATTGATTGATTATTTGTAGTTTCAATGGTATTTCATTTATATCACTATAGTAACTAACATGTGTTTCCTGACTTTCTCACGCAAATACCCCACACAAAAATCTTCCCAGGCAACTATCTACCTTACATTTAGATTATTTAGATGACATATGATGTCAAAAATCCCGCTACAATTAGATGACTGTAACTCAAATACTTTTGGAGACACAAAATTTCCACTCTTTAAGCTAATTTAAATTAAGTCAAGGGCTTTACATAGGGACATAATCATACAAAACCTCAGGTGTACAACTTCACTTGCTATTTACTTTTTGAGATATGCATGTCATACATTTTCTATACTTTAGGGATAATTCTAAATAGATCTAAACATCAGATCTGCTGAAACTTGGTTTTTGAAAAAAAAAATCTGGTTACTCAGAACTTTACATGCTGAAAAACCTCCCTGTAAAGTTTGATCATTACTTAAATACTTTTGGAGAAATCCACCCCTAAAACTTGTGACGGACAGAATCTTACAGATTGAAAGATCTCCCCATCTCAAACAATTTCATATCCAGTAATTTCTTTTATACCTTAGGACAATACAGGCCTAAGCACTTTTTTATGAGGCATTTATTAACCCCTTCTAACAATATTAAATCTGCAGCTTTGAACACATCTAGGCCAAATATGGAAAGTTAAAATGAAGTATGAGTTGATAATATGATTGCAAATGAGAAATTGGCTCATGATCATGCGATTTCTCCTTTTTTTAAGAATGTTTTAAAAAGTAATCTGCTGCACATGGGTTAAAACAGGTTTGCATGAGGAGAAGGGTTAAATTTCCATTCACTTTGGAATTTCTTTTCTTAAAATTTAAAGTGTTATTTTCCAACAAATCTGTAACCCTTACTGTATGGGCCTTACAACTCAGGAGAAAAGACAAGTCTGTTTCTTTAATGTCTCTTGCATGACCAAGCTGGTAGTCAAAATGACCAACTACTTCATTCCAGGTAGAAAACCAGTACTTATTCTGCAGGGAAACATTTAAACCCATAATATATTGAAACCATGTGCATAATGTAAGAAAACAAATGAGTGATAAACTTACATTTCTTCATGGACTTCCTAAGCCATTTAACTAGCTGTTCACACTTGATAAAAATATCAAGACTGTCTGCCTTGTTGTTAGTTACTTCTGTCAAGAATGTGCATGTTTGCATAACATTTTCATCAAAAGATCTCATTTCCATAACAGTCTGATCATGCTGGAAAAAAAAAGTAATGTTATGAATACGATCTAACAACATGATGTTGTTCATTTTTGGTACAATTTACATCGACTGCGACACTAGCTTTCAGCTTATATCAATCATGCTTGATGTCTGCTTCCTAGAGACTTAACCAGTACTTGTGCTGTTTGTGTGAAAATATCCCAAAGGCAAAACCAGCTCATCATGGGATTCAAACCCCAGATCATTCGTACTAGAGGCCAACGCTTTAGCACTGTCTTGGCACTGTCCTTTATTTGGCCTAGTGATCTATATTTGTATACCTAATATGACCCATATTCCAACATGGACTAGATATTATCAAGACAACATTGTGACAAAGTTTCAACTTGCTCAAAGTAAAAATGTGGCCTCCGGAGTTTGAACAATATTTTCCTTTATTGACCTAGTTTCTGACTCAATATGACCCATATTCGAACTTGACCTAGATATAAGTCAGACAAACATTCTGACCAAATTTCAAGCTTCTGAAGCAAAAAATGTGACATCTAAAGATTTTCCTTCAATTTGGCCTAGTGACCTAGTTTTTGACCTACATGACCGATATTCGAACTTGGCTTAGATATAATTTAGATAAACATTCTGATAAAATGTCAAGCTGCTGTAGCAAAAAATGCGTCTTCTACAGAGTTAACAACATTTTCCTTCAATTTGGCCTTGTGACCTAGTTTCTGACCCATATTCGAACTTAACCTAGATATTTTTAAGACAAACATTGTGACAAAATTTCAAACTGCTGAAGCAAATATCGGCCTCTGGAGTGTTAACAAGATTTTCCTTCAATTTGAACTAGTGACCTACTTTCAAACTTGTCCAAGATTTTATAGAGTTGAATGTTTTGATAAACTTTCATGAAGATCGGATGCAAAATGTAGCATGTAGAGTGTTAACAAGGGCATATGTTGACGACGCACGACAAAATGTGATCACAATAGCTCACCTTGCACTTTGAGCATAGGTCAGCTAAAAAGGACCATGATCGTCCAATATCACTCATCTGATTTAATACAACTGAAAAGTTTTCAATGCTCTTACTAAAAAGCATAAGGTAAACAAGCCCCACCCTCTGATGGCCTTGTTTTTCAACAGATCAGAATAATTTGAACGATCATCCTAGATGATCATCCAAGGAACATTTTTGACAAATTATTTTTAAATCAGACCTATATGATTGTACAAGAAGGTTTTCTAATTTTTAACTATGTATTCATATAAGAAAAGCAATCCCCATCCCCTGGTGGCCATGTTTGTCAAGAGATCGGAATAATTTAAACATTCTTTTTAGAGGGTCATCCAAGGAACATTAGTGCCAAATTATTTTCTTACCTGGCCTGTGCTTTTGTACAAGAAGATTTTTTAAGTTTTGACTATATAATCATATCAGGAAAGCTCAACGGATTGGAGTAATTTGAACAATTTTGGTAGAGGGTAACCCAATACAAATGTGTGCCAAATTAATTTTAAATTGGGCCGGTACTTTTGGACAAGAACATTTTTTAAGATTTCACTATATATATACATATAAGGAAATCCAGCCTGTCCGCTGTAGGCAATGTTTTTAAACAGATCAAAATAATTTGAACAATCTTGGTAGAGTGTGACAAAAGGAATTTTTCAAATCGGGCCAGTACTATTGGACTAATTTTTCCCTATACACATAAATGTATTAAGAAAACTAGCTCAGCCTCCTGAAGGTCATGTTTTTCTATGGATCAGAATAATTTGAAGAACCTTGGTAGAGGGTCTCACCAAAGTTGAGATTTTTCCCCTTTTATGATACCGCAGCAACCAAATTTCTGCATGAAAGAAATTCTTTGAACAATTTTGAAAGAGGACCACCTAAGGAACATTCCCTGTGAAATTATTTTGAATTTGGTTCTTTGGTTTTGGAAGAGAAGTTGTTTGTAGGAAATTGTGAATGGACAGATGATGATGCGATACCAACAGACGCCGGACGTGAGTGATCATAATAGCTCACTCATGAGCTGTTTTCAAATTTTCTGAGAATTTAACAATAAACAAACAAATTGGCTGCATGCACTCAAATAAACACATACACTCTGCAAAATCCAATGACAGCTGTAGGCTTTATTGTTATTAACATGCATTCTTAACTTAAGATTTATCATTTATGTACCTGTTCCCACACAAAAACAAAATCTGAGAAAGTTTTACAAAGAACCCACAAAAATTGACTTCTGTAGTTGCTATAACTACATTTTTAACAAGTGTTTATAATAAATGAAGTTTACACCTTTATGCTCTCAATAGCAGAAATAATCTGTGCAAATTTGAAAAGAATCAAATGAATACTGTGGTCTATTTTACGTTCACATGCACATTTTGATAATTTATGATGAATTATTATTTAACTGATTGGAGAAATTTGTTCATTTTCAATAAGCTCTGAGCTGTCATTGACATAAAGTATATGTGTAAGTTTGAATTTAATCAAATGACAACTTTGATCATGTTCACAAGAAAAAGTAGAGCATATGCATAATACATGTACATTTGTATATTGTAAAACAAGAGGCCCAAGAGGGCCAGTATCGCTCCACAGCCATTAGGCAACAAGAGTGCCAGTGCCGCCACAATATACGCCGCCACAAAATATAAAGATCAAGATTGGTCCTTTTAATTATTGCTTTTAACATGTCTGTATACATAAGCTCAAAATGAAGTATGTGATACCAGTTAGCTTAGCTGGAAGAGACAGGGACCTGAGATCATGGTTGCCTGGGTAGTAGGTTCGATCCCTGCAGGGGCAGCCGGGTGTTTCCTTGAGCAAAACAGTTTATCCACACTTGTTCAGAGTTGAAAGTCTTACTCTGCTTACCAGCCTAGCTGACTTTGGTATTAACTTAAGAAAATAGGATGCATATAAACAGAGATAGAACCCTATAGAGGCTTCCAATATGAAAATAGGTCAAATGGCAGTGTTGATATGTATCCTTTTTTCCTTCTGAGCAAAAATCACTCTACCGGATAATCCCTGCTTTATGCACTTCTACCTGTTTGGAAACTTGAGTTGCGTTCTCAAGTGAATATGCTATATAGACCAAGTTTCGAAAGGCATAAATCTTGCAAAAATCAATGAACCGGAAAATCGCCACTTCATGCACATCTAACCATTATAGTCATGACATTGACCAAGTTTTGAAAAGATTCGGTCAGAAACATAGGTAGAGTTGCATTCACAAGGCTGCAATATCAATCAGCTACAGAGACTAAGTTTCAAGGGACAAAAATCTTGCAAATATCAATGAACTGGAAAATCGCCGCTTCATGCACATCTACCCATTATAGTAATGACAATGACCAAGTTTTTTAAAGATTCGGTCAGAAACATAGGAGGAGTTGCGTTCACAAGGCTGCAATATCAATCAGCTACAGAGACTAAGTTACAAGGGACATAAATCTTGCAAATGTCAATGAACCGGAAAATCGCCACTTCATGCACAGATATATAGCTTCAGAAATTATATTTCGTCAAACCTTTCCCTGATACAAGCAGCATATGACACATTTGCAGCAGAACACTTTTGAAACAAGAGGCCCATGAGGGCCTATGCTCTACTGGCATTGATCTGGCTTGTTTCAAAAGGAACCAATATGTCATCAATATTCAAATACCATCTAAGTTTGGTGAAGATCAGATAGTAAATGGAAGCTCTATTGTGTTCACAAGCTGTATTATAGCAATTTCAAGGGCCATAATCCAGCCATGCATGGATAGATCTGGCCGTTGTTTAGAAATGAACCAAACTCTCATGGATATCTAACTACTGTATAAGTTTGATTGAGATACAATCAAAAATAAGGACTGTATCATGTTAACAAGCCCTATTATAGCAATTTTGACAATTTCAAGGGCCATAATTCAGTCATGCATGGGGCGGATCTGGCTTGTTTTCGAAAGGAATCAAGCTCTCATGGATATCTAACTACTGTATAAGTTTGGTTGAGATACGATAAACAAGAGGGCCAAGATGGCCCTAAATCGATCACCTAATTGATAGTAAATTAGTAGCAAATATTTAACTGCAAATATCTGGAAAATTTGATCAGGGAGTGCAAATGAAACTGAAAGGAGTGGACACTTCTCAAGAAACAGCTTATTAGTAAAGGCCATTTATATCTTGAAATCTAACAAGAACTTTAATAAGAATGGAATTATAAAGTTTTTGTCATTTTGCACCTGTCCTGATGCCGCCTTGTTGCCCTGTTTTTCAACGAAATCAATATAGCTTCAACAGTTTATTTAGAGGGTCACTTAAGAAACATTTCTACCAAATTATCTTGCAATCGCACAAGTAGATTATGGAGGAAAAGGATTTTAAAATTTGGATATTTTTCTCACTTTCTGATGCCGCAGCAACCAAAGTTCTCAATGGAATTTAAATCTTTGAACAATTTTAAAAGAGGACCACCAAAGAAACATTCTTGTGATGTTTTGTGGAAATTGGTCTATTGGAATGGTAGGAGTTGGTTGTCATTTGTAGCTAAAAGTTCAATTTACCCTTTTTGTGATGACGCCTGGTTGATATGATTGTGTAACCAATCAAAACGGCTTAAACAAATTAAATAGAGGATCATTACAGTAAGATTCGTATTATATTTTCTTAAAATCAGACAAACACTTTCATAAATATGAAATTTTCAAATTTTGTCATTTTGCCCCTTTTCTGATGCCGCCTGACTGCCATGTTTTTCGACCAATCAGTATGGCTTGAACAATTTTTATAGAGGGTCACCCAAGGAACATTTCTACCAAATTATATTTGAATCTGACAGGCAGATTCGGAGGAGAAGATTTTTAAAGTTTTGACATTTTGTCCCCTTTCTGATGCCGCAGCAACCAAAGTTCTCAATGGAATTTTAATCTTTGAACAATTTTGAAAGAGGACCACCAAAGGAACATTCCTGTGATGTTTTGTGGTAATTGGTCTATTGGAATGGTAGGAGATGGTTGTCATTTGTAGCTAAAAGTTAATTTACCCCTTTTGTGATGACGCCTGGTTGCTATGATTGTGTAACCAATCAAAACGGCTTAAACAAATTAAATAGAGGATCATTACAGTAAGATTCGTATTATATTTTCTTAAAAACAGACAAGCATTTGCATAAAAATGGAATTTTCAAATTTTGTCATTTTGGCCCTTTTTTGATGCCGCCTGACTGCCATGTTTTTCGACCAATCAGTATGGCTTAAACAATTTTTATAGAGGGTCACCCAATGAACATTTCTACCAAATTATATTTGAATCTGACAGGCAGATTCGGAGGAGAAGATTTTTAAAGTTTGGACCTTTTGCCCCCTTTCTGATGCCGCAGCAACCAAAGTTCTCAACCAGAGGAACAGTCCTGTGATGTTTCAGGAAAATTGTCCTTGGAGTTTGGGAGGAGATGATGTTTAAAGCTAAAAGTTAACGCCGGACGCCGGACGCCGGACAAAAAGTGATCAGAATAGCTCACCTTGAGCCTTTGGCTCAGGTGATCTAAAAATAAAGACTGTATCGTGTTAACAAGCTCTATTATAGCAATTTTGACCATTTCAAGGGCCATAATCCAGTCATGCATGGGCAGATCCGGCTGGTTTTCGAAAGGAACCGAGCTCTCATGGATATCTAACTACTGTATAAGTTTGGTTGAGATACAATCAAAAGTGAAGACTATCGTGTTAACAAGCTCTTTTATAGCAATTTTGACCATTTCAAGGGCCACAATCCAGTCATGCATGGGCAGATCTGTGGCTGGTTTTCGAAAGGAACCGAGCTCTCATGGATATCTAACTACTGTATAAGTTTGGTTGAGATACAATCAAAAGTGAAGACTGTATCGTGTTAACAAGCTCTTTTATAGCAATTTTGACCATTTCAAGGGCCACAATCCAGTCATGCATAGGCGGATCTGTGGCTGGTTTTCGAAAGGAACCGAGCTCTCATGGATATCTAACTACTGTATAAGTTTGGTTGAGATACAATCAAAAGTGAAGACTATCGTGTTAACAAGCTCTTTTATAGCAATTGTGACCATTTCAAGGGCCATAATCCAGTCATGCATGGGCGGATCTGTGGCTGGTTTTCGAAAGGAACCAAGCTCTCATGGATATCTAACTACTGGATAAGTTTGGTCGAGATACAATCAAAAGTGAAGACTGTATCGTGTTAACAAGAAATTGTTTACGGACGGACGGACAAACTCATGGAAGTGTACTTGTGGGGTTATTTCCTTTGATGTTTACTTGTGGGGTGCACCCCACAAGTATGGCATTCATTCCGTAATTAACCCCCTTTAACGGAATGAATAACATTAATATGCAAATGAGATACCCGTTATAAAAAATAGAAAAAATCTACTTATCTAAGTGTCTTTATAAGGGTGGTAGGTGGGCTTCCCACAAGTACTCTCTCATGCGGACGGACGGACGGACGCACAGACGACGGACGAATCGCATGACATAAGCCCTTTTGGCCTTTGGCCAGTAGAGCTAAAAATTGGGAGTAAAAGGAGAAATTTGCAGTAATGAACAAATTCTCCTTTTGCCACAATGTTTCATATCTTTTCAATAATTCAACTTTCATTTATAAAAATTGTTGATCATTTTGCCTAGATGTTTTCTTTGTTATCTGTTGCATATTTGCTGATTGTGGAAACAGGTTAAATACCAAGGGCCCTAATGTTAGAATTACTGAATGGTAACAAAATTGAGATGCAAATAATTTTTGAAATTGAACCACTTTTTTTTGAGGAGATGCCTCTTTGAAATAATATGTTGAAAGATGGAGAAAAAAAAACCATTGCTGATGGTTGGACCACAGACATCGAACCATACAATGACCTCAACATAAGTACTTCATCCTCTTAAAACTGATGGTTTTCTAATGTATTGGATTGTAAGATTGCTTAAACATTCATCATAGATGAGATATGTCAATTGCAAAACTATTATTCCTTGTAAGTGACAATCAAAATGCAATTAAATAATATACAAATTAATACCTCTACAATTGCCTGTATTTGTTGAAAATCTCCTGTAAGGCTATATTCGGCCTTAAATTTAAGTATAACTTTAGCTCCTTTCACACAAGCTTCAAGCTGTCGATATTTTTCCAGTTGGTCTAGTCTCTTGCGGATCACATCCCTTTTGATATTCATACACATCAGTTCTTTTTCCATATTGGCATACTCAGTTTTGTATATTTTTCCAATATACTTTTCCATGTGTTGGAAAGTAATACTTCCAGTTTGCATTCTGCTAGATAAATCATCCCAACTGAAAACGATAATCAGGAGGGTAATGTTAGTTATTCATTGTGTCATTTGTCTGTCATTCCATTGAGCTTCCACCCACTTACCTTTTGGCAAAAGACACATATACACCTGTGAATACTTTTCTTCTCACCTGATTGTTATTCATTTCAGTTACTAGTCTAGCATCATAACTACTAAACTAAAGCAGACAACTTTTGCAAACTAGAGCTATCACTGACCTGCCCAACAATACTGCCTTGCCACATTAACATGTGGTTTGTAACCAAAGTCGAAATAGAGCTGTATTTTGTGTGTTAAACCCGTGTTTCAAAAGAACAAGAGGGCCATGATGGCCCTGGATTGCTCACCTGACTTATGCAATGTGATTTGTCATGCCAACCACACTAACTCATTTTGTGGTCAGGTAAGCTAATACATGAGGCCTAAGAGGGCCAATATCGCTCCACTGCCATTAGGCAAAAAATAGATCTTCAAACAGCCCCTGGTGGCTATGTTTTTTGAATATCACGATCGCTTGAAGAATTCCCGTAGAGAGTCACCCAAGAAACATTTCTGCAAAATTATTTGAAAATCGGCCAAAAAGTTTGGAAGGAGAGGATTTGTAAAGTTTTCACTAAAGCCAATATATGGCTAACAGCCCCGCCCCCCCTGGCAGTCATATTTTAAGACCAATCAACATGGCTTGGTGGGATCTGATAGAGAGCCACCTAAGGAACATTAAATTACAAAATTATTTGAAAATCCGCCTGATACTTTTGTCGGAGAAGATTTTTTTAAGTTTTCACTATAGCCATATAAGGGAAAACAGCACTGCCCCCTGGTGGCCCTGTTTTTCAACCAATCAACATGGATTAAAAGAATCAGATAGAGGGTCACCACAGGAACATTTCTACAAAATTATTTGAAAATCGGCCAGACACTTTCGTCGGAGAAGATTTTTTAAGTTTTCCCTATAGCCATATAAGGCAAAATAGCCCCGCCCCCTGGCGGCCATAGTTTTCGACCAATCAACCTGAATCGAAGGAATCTGATAGAAGGTCACCCTAGAAACATTTCTACAAAATTAATTGAAAATCGGCCTGACACTTTCGGAGGAAAAGAATATTTACAGAAAATATTGTGATATAGCTGAGCTTCTGTAAAACACCATTATATAAACAAATTCTTACTCATCTACAGGCTTCTCTACATATTACTGAATGAATATAGAAGCTGCAACTAACACATTTCTGAACTTCAACTTACACTGCAATATAAAAAGAAAGTTATGATAATAATATGTAATCTCTCATTTTTTCTATTTGATAGAAACACAATATTTTACCTCTGTTTAACAGGATTCCATATTTTCATTACAACATCATCTAAAGTCTGGCACTCGCTGTTCATTGCTAAACACATATTTTCCCAAAGTATAGCGAAAGTGCTACTTTCATTACAGGTATTGAGTTCTGGCAAAATGCCAAACACAGTTTCTGAGATGTTAAAGGCACAGAGATTGGGTTGAAAGTCCTTGGCAGCTGTTACTTCCATGATGTCAACTGGAGTACAAAAGTCTCGTACTTGATGTTTCTCCATGTCCCCTTGTTTGGTAAGGGTTCTGTATACATCAGCCACATCAACTGTATGAAAGAAATCAGGAGCTGTCACATGTTTATTATGTAAAACAAAAACTGTAAAAAATTTACCCATCTACATCAGACGACATTGGAATTGATTGTGGCAAAAGGAGATATTGCTCATAATGAGCATTTTCTCCTATCTGGCAATGTTTTCAACATATTTCAATAAAATGATTTTCACTTTAAATAGAGATTTTCTATATTTCCCCCACATGTTTTCAAAGTCATCTGTTTCCACGATATTGGATTTAGGAAAGGGTTATTTACCCCTACGGATCTTTCAGAAACGCACACTTGCTTAACTATCCTTCAGATTAACAAAAGAAGACCTAAACACTTTAAGTGTAACTCAACTGCTCTCCATCCATGAATTTCCATGTGATGCAAAATGCATAAATGACCCTTTTCATTTAGCCAGAGATCCAGATACGGAGGGGTTTAGAGCTCTTTTCCCCACAATATCTCTTGTTATTGATCAACCAAACCCTATGTTGTGGATACTCAAAAGAGTCGTGTCATTGAGACAATCCATTCAAGTACCCACATCATAAAGTCAGCGGATAAAATAAGGATTTTAGAACAGGCAAAACGCTCCTTATCTAGAGTTCTGTTAACCTGTAAGACTATTACAATACTTACCTGATAAACGTGAACATAGAGATGTCAGTGTTGTCACAAGTTTAGCTTGGTCATAGAAAGCTTGAATCTCTCTCCTTCTAATAGTTATTCCCTTTGAAATGATATCTTTGGTTAGCTTCTTCTTCCCATCTTTTAAGATTTCTACAATCTCTGGAAACTTGCTATCCTTTCTGTTTAGCATATCAAGATGACCAACAGTGATAGAGCCTGATAGAAGGGCTTCAACTCTACTATGTACAGCTGATACTGCTTGTACTATAGCAATGGTGCATTCATCTGACAACAGTTTCAGCTTAGTCTGATCTTCAGCTGCAAAAATAAGAAGGTTGAAAAATAATATATTGTATGAATACTGTACAATGTATTGACTGTTGTAAGTTAAAGACACCAAGAACTGAAAACTGATATATTCCTCAAATTCAAATTGAAAGTAGCGAAATAAGTCAAAGATTTCTGAAGTTATGTACACTCTTTGACTATTAAATATTAATCGAAGGTTTTCAGAACTGGTTTGAAGTAGTGCGGGACCGAAACTTCCAAGCAACCAAGGTCAGATCAAAGTTTTTTGAGCGTTTGATTTCAAATTGTACGATGGGGCATCAAACATGGCGGGGAAGTATCGAGGAGTTCAGGCTCTTGTTCGTGAAAGATCACCCCATGCTAATTACGTACACTGCAAAGCTCATTGCCTGAATCTCACGTTGGTTCACAGCTCCAATATTCCTTGTGTTCTAACAATAATGTCAACTGTCCAGGACATAAGTTTTATGTTTGATTACTCTAACAGCTTTCATGGACGAGTTTTCTCAAGATGCCACCCCTAAAAAGGACATGGAGAAGCGAACGAAACTGCGTACTTTGTGGGAAACAAGGTGGTCGTGTCACGCGGATGCCCTGGCGACGTTCAAGAACGCATTTCCCGTTTTAGTTCATACGCTTGAAACACTACATGACGACGGAGATAACAAGCAGGGCTGTATCTGGCAGGGATACTTTTCTTTCACTTCATTATATCTTTGATAGTGACTGAACATTTGCTAAGTTCCACAGTTGCATTAACAAACCTATTGCAAAAAGAAGATAACGATCTATTGCATGCAACTGGTGAGGCTAAGGTCGTCATTCCGGTAATGTACAATGTGCGAAACATCCTAGACGTGTGGGGTACTCTCTATGAAAAAAGCTACAAACGTTGCCGCGGAATTTGATATTATCCCGTCGAGACCAAGAAGAGCTGGTAGGCAAAATCACCGCACTAACCCAGATGTAGATACAGTTTCCGACTATTGGAGAATAATACTGTTTAATGTATTCTTTGACCATTTGATACAGGAAATGGAGACCCGCATCTTAAGCAATGAAGACCGCTTCGCGGCACAGAATCTTCTGCCAAACCGATTGCCAGGTCTACAAGATGAAATGCTTTCGTCCATATATGCCGCGTATGCTCCAGATCTCCAGCATTCATCTGAAGCTTTCGGTAACAAAGTTTTGAGGTGGAAAGTTTGCTGGAATATCTCGGATAATAGACTGCCTCGTCTCCAAGATACGCTCCGCCAGACGAGCATGATCACAGACAGGATGTCATCGTTGGCACTAGTGCATATTCACAAGGACATTGACGTCGACATTAATAATGTTATGAATACATTTGGTTCAAGGAATTGCAGGAAGCTAAACTTGTTCTGAAGCGGATGTAGCTGGCCTTTGTTACAGAAAGTGTTTGATTTGTCTGATTTCTACATAGTTCCAGTTTCTAAGTCTGATTACTTTTATTGACGTGGTCGGTTATATATACATGTACATGTAATAAATATATTCTGAATACAGTACGGAAAGTTTTCAAATTGCATTAGAACATGTATGGAATATACTTTTCTGCTTGGCAAAAACTGCAAAATTATAAAATTTATTTCCTTCAAAAATATGAATATGCCTCAAAAATGCCCAAAATGCAGCTGCGGCGATAAAGGATTTCAAAAATTTCAAGGGAGCATGCACCCGGACCCTCCTAGATCAACGGGTCCTACACATTGATTATTACAAAGCTACGCCCCTGACTTGCCTTACCCATGGGTACCCCAATATGACCTTCTCAAATGCTTCATATAGGTTACAATACACCAACAAAAATCCTTTGTTTCCATGTAAATCGACCAGTTTCTGTCCTCAATTGTCACACTTTCTAAGTGTTTCTCATGTAGAACACCTTATATCATTGAAAAGAATTACCTCCTAGCTTTAAAACAATCCAAAGAAAATGTGGGGTCATGCATTATGCAAGAAAGAACTCGCCAGGCCAAAATGGTAACCGTCATTTTGGACCAAATCCGCCCGGACAAAACCGGTGTTTAGCATTCTCTACTTTCAATTTCAAACAAGGTCATAATACTAAAAGTGATCAAATCAATCATTTCCAGTGCATCCTATACACATTCACAATGCATTTAAACGCAATGTCATATATTCAATACATTCTGGTGATAGTATACACTCATTTCTACGCAAACAAAGGTTTTTTTAGGGACTATAGTACTGTAGATCAGCAAGTCAGCGGATGTATTTAGCGTAATTTGACCTTTAGGTTACAATACACCAAAAAAATCTTTCTTTGTTTCCATGTAAAGCGACCAGTTTCAGTCCTCAATTGTCACACTTTCTAAGCGTTTCTTATGTAGAACACTATATATCAGTGAAAAAGTGAAAAGAGTTACCTCCTAGCTTTAAAACAATCCAAAGACAAGAGGACCATGATGGTCCTATATCGCTCACCTGATTTAATCAAACTTAAAAAGTTTTCATTGTTCTTTGTCTATACATATATACGGAAAACAAGCAACACCCCCTGGTGGCCATCTTTATCATCCTATCAAAATAATTTGAAGTCTTAGTAGAGGGGCACCATTCATGGCAAATGGACAAGAATATTTTTAAAGTGTTTACCTTAACAAGTCTATGTAAAACAAGTGATCCCCAGGGTGGAGCCATGTTTTACACCAGGGCTATAATAATTTGACCAATCTTGGTAGAAGTCCACTCGATGAAGTTAGATTTCAAATATTAAACTTTTAGACAAGATCTTGGTAGAGGTCCACTAGATGATGCTACATACCCAATATCAAAGGCCTGGGCCCTCTTCTTTTAGACAAGAAGATTTTTCCCCTATACAAGTCCATGTGAAACAAGTGACCCCCAGGGGAGGGATCATTTTTGACCACATGGCTATAATTTGAACAATCTTGGTAGAGGTCCACTAAATGATGCTACATACCAAATATCAAAGGCCTGGGCCCTCTACTTTTAGACAAGAAGATTTTTCCCCTATATGAGTATATGTAAAACAAGTGACCCCCAGGATGGGGTCATTTTTTACCCCAGGGCTATAATTTGAACAATCTTGGTAGAGGTCCACTAGACGATCCTACATACCAAATATTAAAAGCCTGGGCCCTCTACTCTTAGACAAGAAGATTTTTAAAGGTTTTTCCCTATATGAGTCTATGAACAAGCTCCGCCCCCTGGCGGCCATGTTTTTCAATGGATCAGAAATATTTGAACAATCTTGTCAAAGGGTGCCCCAAGGAACATTTGTGCAAAATAATTTTCAAATCGGGCCAGTAATTTTGGACAAGAAGATTTTTAAAGTTTTAACAATGCACATATAAGGAAAACAAGCTCCGCCCTCTGGCGGCCATGTTTTTCAACGTATCGGAAATATTTGAACAATCTTGGTAAAGGGTGCCTGCCCCAAGGGACATTTGTGCGAAATAATTTTCAAATCGGGCCGGTACTTTTGGACAAGAAGATTTTTAAAGTTTTAACAATGCACATATAAGGAAAACGAGCTCCGCCCCCCTGGCGGCCATGTTTTTCAACAGATTAGAAATATTTGAACAATCTTGGTAAAGGGTGCCCCAAGGAACATTTGTTCAAAATACTTTTCAAATCGGGCCAGTACTTTTGGACAAGAAGATTTTTTAAGTTTTGGTTAATTTCCTCTTTTTTGTTGCCGTGGCAGCCAAAGTTTTGCATGGAATAGAATTCTTTGAACAAGTTTAAAGAGATTCACCCAAGAAACATTCCTGTAAAATTATTTTGAATTTGGTTAATTGGTTTAGGAGGAGAAGTCGTTTGTAGGAAAATGTGAACGGACGGACGACGACGACGATGACGGACGGTGAGCGATCACAAAAGCTCACCTTGCACTTTGTGCATAGGTGAGCTAAAAATGTGGGGTCATGCATTATGAAAAAAAATAACTCACCAGGCCAAAATGGTAACCGTCGTTTTTGGACCAAATCGGGCCCGGACAAAACTGGTGTTTAGCATTCTCTACTTTCAATTTCGAACAAGGTCATAATACTAAAAGTGATCAAATCAATCATTTCCAGTGCATCCTATACACATTCACAATGCATTTAAACTCAATGTCAGATATACAATACATTCTGGTGATGGTATACACTCATTTCTACTCAAACAAAGGTTTTTTAAGGGACTAAAGTAATGTAGATCAGCAAGTCAGCGGATGTATTTAGCGTAATTTGACCTATATTTACAAAATGTTCATATCGCTGATATCACTATAGAAGGAAATTAATATAACACTTGTGGAGCCAGAATATTAATGATGATCCATACCCTAATAAAGTTGTACAAATGAAGGCCTTATACTCATGGAGATATATATAACACAAAAATGTTAGACAGACAAGAGTGAATGTTGTTGCTGAAGGAATGAAAGGATCAAGTATTGTCTTACTGTACAGTTATAATTATTTGTTAATATTTAACCATCAAGGTGAGAGTTTGTAATAGGTTAATTGAAAAAGAACTAGAAATATCACTGAAGGTGATAAATACCCCCAAAACAGCACCTTGACTTAAAATATGGCTTCCGACTGACCAACAAAAGGGCCATAACTCTATAAAGTAACATGCAATTGTAAAATCTTTATGATATGCACATCTCCTCTTGGTATAGAAGCTTCATGTAAAATGTTATTGAATTCCACCCAGTGGTTTGTAAGAAATAGGCTGGACAAAATATGACCAACAACTTAATAAGTAAAAGGGCCATAACTCTGTAAAATATCATGCATTTGTAACCCCTTTATGATATGCTCATCTCCTCTTGGTATAGAAGCTTCATGTAAAATTTTATTGAATTCCACCCAGTGGTTTGTAAGAAATAGGCCGGACAAAATATGGACAAAATATGACCAACAACTTAATAAGTAAAAGGGCCATAACTCTGTAAAATATCATGCAATTGTAACCCCTTTAGGATATGCTCATTTCCTCTTAGTATAGAAGCTTCATGTAAAATTGTATTGAATTCCACACAGTGGTTTATAAGAAATAGGCCGGACAAAATATGGCTTCCGACCGACCGACCGACACAGTGACTCCTATATACCCCCCCAAAACTTTGTTTTTTGGGGGTATAATAATTGAAAAGGAAAGGACTGGACATGAAATTTAATGCTCAGTCAAAAAGGCATTCAGAGACACATGCATGCAGTGTGTAACTACTTCAAATCCTAAAAGGTTAGCTTTGAAGATATGAAATGTGAGCCACTTACTGTATATCTTTAAAAACTGAACAAATGGTGGCCATCCTATCACATGGTCTAGTACCATTTCATCCTCCTTGTCATGGTGCGGGTTAACTGCCTTCTGCCACTCTGCCAGAAAGAGTTTGGATAATAGATCACCAAATCGGTCTCTCTCATATGATGAAAAACTTCCATAATTGATGTTGTAACCTTCAGAAATGGCCTTTTGGATGGAAAGAATATTAACTCTTTTCAGATCAATCAAATAATTAATTATATATTCAAACCATTTAAGGAACAGTAAAGTAAAATACAAACAAGAGGGCCATGATGGCCCTTAATTTCTCATGTGTATTTTTCTCACAGTACTTGACAACAAAGTGTAAAATTTGACCCATTGTTTTATAGAGGCAAATGCTCTGACACACCATGAGTATCAAGGAGAGAAGCCACTACTTCCACTGTTTAAGTCTTTGGTATGACTTGACTAGGGATAGCTCTCTGGTTTCCCTTTCTCAAGGTGGACGCTCTTACCACTACACCAATGAGTCGGTTGCAAGAAGATAAAATAAAATCAGAGTGATACCTTCCACATATGTGGCGTGGTGTGGCCCCCATATACCTCAATTCATATCTATGACAATGATTTATAATTAAATTAATGACAATATTAAACATATTAAGTCGCCTTAAAGTACAGCAAAAGCGAATATATACGTATGGTATGAATTTCATCAATATGTAACAACCTTATACAAAAGTTTAGTCTTTTTACTTTTGGATCACCCCTCGTACTGGTGACTTCACCAGACAGTACTTCAGTACTATAAGTAATTTTGTAAGATGAACTTGAAACATTTTTCGCTATTTCATTTCTTCACTGATTCAAAACATTTTACATGTTGGCAGAGTATGGTACATTATTCTGCTCCAGAATATTGAAGAGACTTCTTCTACATTTCTTACTTGGGTTTTAGAAACTTTAAAATTATATTTGTAACAGATCTTAAATTGTATTCAGATGATGCAACATGAAAGAAATTTTGTAGATATGATGGGACTTATCCATTTTTGCACTTTTTGCCATTATTGCAAGTAAACATAACCTTCGGAATTTAGCTAATTTAGTTTGTTGAATAAGGATTCACTTTGATTTGCTTTATTGAAATGAATTCTTAAGCTGTTCTTGTAGAGTGCAATCTGGGTCACATTTCTGTAAACTTAGGAGAATCTAGTATGTGTCATTAAACTATGTGACTGCTGTAACCAATTGTGTTAAACCTGTGCCACTAAACTGGAGCTAGGCAAGCAGGCACATCTTCCCTGCCCGACATGGCTATAAACTGTTGGCTGCTAAACTCAACATCTTTATCTTGATATTTCTAGAATTGGTTTTGGACTAGACAAAATTCAGCATTGAAAGGTTTAAAGTACTGAAATATTATTGTGAACTTTCTTTTTGTGTTTCACAAGAGATATAGCACATAATAAATTGAAATTCATAAAGAAAAAAGATACATACTCTGAACGCAGCTTGGCTTAAAACCTCTTGTAAAACTGGGACATATGTATCAACCTTTTTGCAGTATAGATGAACAAATTCTTTCTTCAAATCAGAATATGAAAACACCTAGAAAATAAAAGATTCCACTATTAAAAGTAAGTAGACATATTATATATACCTTAATATATACTAGTGGCATTGTCAAAGACCTTTGGTATTTGTGAAGGTAGAATTTTTGTTATACAGTAACAAGATCTCGTTATCCTTCCATTTGTCTGACTATCATTTACTTTTTCTTGTGAACATGACGAAGTACAAAGTTTTGTTCAGTTTTTAAACTTTCACAGATTGTTTATATCTATAAAAGCTCTGAACCTATTGAAATATTGAAAACAAAAATTATCACTGGAAATGCTGAATACCCTTAGATACTTTAATTCCTATACACAGCTATTTTACCAATTTAATGGTCGCTTTGAGATAGGAAAAGCATTTAAAGTCCAAATAAGAGGGCAACAACTTCCTGATTCTTTTTCTAAGTGAAACATGCAGCCAATATGCACAACTAGGCTGCTTGGTAATGACAAGTCAAGTGAATATTGAAATCTAATCAATGGTTGCAAACAAATGGCTTGACAAAAAAGATGGCTATGATGGCCCTGGATTACTCACCTGAATTATGCAATGTGATTTGTCATGCCTACCACAATAACTTTTTATTTTTAACTTTTAACAACCAACATGTCTTGAAGTTATCTTGTAGATGATAACCCAAGAAACATTTCTACAAAATTATTTGGAAATTGGCCAGATACTTTCGTCGGAGAAGATTTTTAAAGTTTTTACGTATTTCTGAGCTTGTTATTTGTATAGTTGGATCTAGTTCCCTAATCTTATGTAAAATAATTTGAAGTAAAGGTTTAACCTTGTCGCATTCATAGTAAAGATGTGTTAGAGTTTCTTCGTTTGATACACAAAAAGAACACAAATTTGTTTCTACTTATTTCATTTTAAATAAGAGTGAATTTGTCGCTATTATTCTATGAACTATTCTTGTTTAAAACCATTAAATATAAGTGTCTTTTGTACATCTAAAAATATTTCAATATGTTATTTTCCAATAAATGTTGGAATTGGGATACAAAGAAGTCCATTTATCCTTACTACATGTAGTAGGTACTTCTTGATTAAGTATTAATGTATTATAAACATATTTATTAGTATCTTTTTTAGTTAAAATTGGATATAAATAGCAGTTAATGGAAGGATTGTGATATCCAGAAAGTGAATTACCTGTTTTTAAAAAAAAAATCTTTGTAATGAAAATGTTAACTGTATTTCTAAGTTCATAGAAAAATTTAATTTTTTTTTTTTTTACCAATACTATTTTCTATAAATGTTACATTGATAAAGTTGCTTTTTTTCGTCTAATATATCTTTAACCAATCTAAATCCATTATCATACAACTCTGGTATAAAGATATGTTTATATTTGACCTTAAAATTCTCATTAAACAAGATGTGTTTGTGAAACACTGATGCCCCCGAATGGCAACATCTAAGTCAAAGGTCAAGGTCACCAGGTCAAAAATGTTGGTACTGACAGAAAGGTCATGTCACAAGGAATACACATGTGAAATATGGTAGCCGTACCTGTTATGGTTCAAAAGTGGTGGTCAAGGTTAAAGTTTTTTTCGAGAATGGCAAAATCTAGGTCAAAGGTCAATGTCGCAAGGTGAAAAATTTTGGTACTGACAGAAAGGTCATGTCACAAGATATACACATGTGAAATATGGTAGCCGTACCTGTTATGGTTAAAAAATAGTGGTCACGGTCAAAGTTTTTTTTTCGAGAATAGCATTATCTAGGTCAAAGGTCAAGCTGAAAATTTTGGTACTGACAGAAAGGTCATGTCACAAGGTATACACATGTGAAATATGATAGCTGTACCTGTTATGGTTCAAAAGTAGTCGTCAAGGTTAAAGTTTTTATCGAGAATGGCAACATCTAGGTCAAAGGTCAAGGTCGCAAGGTGAACAATTTTGGTACTGACAGAAAGGTCATGTCACAAGATATACACATGTGAAATATGGTAGCCTTACCTGTTATGGTTCAAAAGTAGTGGTGAAGGTTAAAGTTTTTTTTGAGAATGGCAACATCTAGGTCAAAGGTCAAGGTCGCAAGGTCAAAAATCTTGGTACTGACAGAAAGGTCATGTCACAAGGAATACACATGTGAAATATGGTAGCTGTAACTGTTATGGTTCAAAAGTAATGGCCAAGGTTAAAGTTTTTTTCAAGAATGGCAACATCTAGGTCAAAGGTCAAGGTCACCAGGTCAAAAATGTTGGTACTGACAGAAAGGTCATGTCACAAGGAATACACATGTGAAATATGGTAGCCGTACCTGTTATGGTTCAAAAGTAATGGCCAAGGTTAAAGTTTTTTTCGAGAATGGCAACATCTAGGTCAAAGGTCAAGGTCGCAAGGTCAAAAATGTTGGTACTGACAGAAAGGTAATGTCACAAGGAATACACATGTGAAATATGGTAGCCGTACCTGTTATGGTTCAAAAGTAGTGGTCAAGGTTAAAGTTTGTTTCGTGCAGACAGGCCAAAAACTACATCTAGGTCAAAGGTCAAGGTCGCAAGGTCAAAAATGTTGGTACTGACATAAAGGTCATGTCACAAGGAATACACATGTGAAATATGGTAGCCGTACCTGTTATGGTTCAAAAGTAGTGGTCAAGGTTAAAGTTTTTTTCGTGCAGACAGACAGACAGACAGACAGGCCAAAAACTAGATGCCCACCGAATCGGAGGTCGCAAGGTCAAAAATGTTGGTACTGACAGAAAGGTCATGTCACAAGGAATACACATGTGAAGTATGGTAGCCGTACCTGTTATGGTTCAAAAGTAGTGGTCAAGGTTAAAGTTTTTTTCGTGCAGACAGACAGACAGACAGACAGACAGACAGACAGACAGACGTGCAGACAGGCCAAAAACTAGATGCCCACCGAATCGGAGATTCGGGGGCATAAAAACAAAGGCATATTGACTATTTGCAGGGACGTAGATAAGAGGGATAGGTAACTAAACTGTATACTAAGATATCACCCGTGCCAACATTTGTAGCAAGTAAAACTAAACAAGAGGGCCATGATGGCCCTGGATCGCTCACCTTAATTATACAATGTACTGCAATGCAAATCACATCAAGACAACATTCTGCCAAAGTTTCAACTTGCTCAAAGTAAAAATGCGGCCTCCGGAGTTTGAACAATATTTTCCTTTATTGACCTAGTTTCTGATCGAATATGACCCATATTCGAACTTGACCTAGATATAATTCAGACAAACATTCTGACCAAATTTCAAGCTGCTGAAGCAAAAAATGCGGCATCCAAAGTGTTCACAAGATTTTCCTTCAATTTGATCTAGTGACCTAGTTTTTGACCTGGCATGACCCATATTCGAACTTGGCCTACATATTATCAAAAAAAACATTCTGATAAAGTTTTATCATGCTGAAATTTAAAATGCAGTATCCAGAGTGTTAGCAAGATTACCCTTCAATTTGGCCTAGTTACCTAGTTTTTAACCCGGCATGACCCATATCCGAACTTGGCCTAGATATCATTTAGACAAACATTCTGACAAAATTTCAAGCCGCTGAAGCAAAACATGCGGCTTCTACAGAGTTAACAAGATTTTCCCTCAATTTGGCCTAGTGACCTAGTTTCTGATCCCATATGACCCATATTTAAACTTGAACTAGATATCTTTAAGACAAACATTCTGACAAAATTTCAAGCTGTTGAAGCAAAAAATGTGGCATCCAAAGTGTAAACAAGATTTTCCTTCAATTTGGCCTAGTGACCTAGTTTTTGACCCCACATGACCCATATTCGAATTTGGCCTAGATATCATTCAGCTCAACATTCTGAACAAATTTCAAGCCGCTGAAGCAAAAAATGCGGCATCAAAAGTGTTAACAAGATTTTCCTTTAATTTGACCTAGTGACCTAGTTTTTGACCCGGCATAACCCATATTCGAACTTGACCTAGATATTTTTAAGACAAACATGTTGACAAAATTTCAAACTGCTGAAGCAAACATTGTGGCCACTGGAGTGTTAACGAGATTTTCCTTTAATTTGACCTAGTGACCTACTTTTTGACCCGACGTGACCCATGTTCGAACTTGACCTACATATCATCAAGACAAACATTCTGATAAAGTTTCAACATGCTCAAGTTGAAAATGTGGCCTCCAGTGTTAACAAGATTTCCCTTCAATTCGACCTAGTGACCTAGTTTTTGACCTCATATGGCCCGGTTTCGAATTTGTCCAAGATTTTATGGAGATGAACCTTCTGATAAACTTTTATGAAGATTGGATGCAAAATGTAGCCTGTAGAGTGTTAACAAGCTCAAATGTTGACGACGCACGACAGACGGACGCCGGACAAAATGTGATCACAATAGCTCACCTTGCACTTCGTGCATAGGTGAGCTAAAAACTATTCAAGATATGAAAATAAAAATAAAAATTCTGGAAGTTTAAATATTCTTCTATTGCAGAAGATAAGAATATTTTAATACATTACAGGTTTTGATAATAATGTTATCCGTATAAAAAATGTCAGTCTATTAATTTTTGGGAAAAAATAATATAATTCAGAAATCCCAATATCTGTGTCTTTTAAACAAGTCATTGTTCAAAATAAAAAGAAATTCCAGTTATTCATTGTATCTCTAACCTTAGTTGAAATGTTAGGCTTTCAGAATATGTATGTTTTGTTTATGTACCAATTGTGACTTTAAAGTTTTATTTGCTACAAAATGTGAAAATTCCGACGGTTTTATTTCTATGGGTGGTATTCTAACCATATAACAGGAGTACAAGTGGAGTTGCCTATCCCTCTTATCTACGTCCCTGCTATTTGTTCCCATTTTTTGAGTTGCGATTTTACAATAAACAAAATGTGCGACTTCAGAACATCAATCCAAAATTCATTTTTTATTGTTTAAGTGACTGCACTGAGCACACAAGAGTTTTTGGGAAATTTTGACACCTGTGTAATAAATCCATGGTTAATTCCTATGCATTAATTGGACTGGTTTAATGTAAGCGTATGAAATGCTGCAGATAAAATTTACTATATAGCGGTGGTTTTCATTTTTAACTATCTAAATTAATTTAGTTTCTACAGTAAATTAAAAATACTTCTTTTCTTTTTTTTTTTTCTCAAAGTCTTATTTTGCGCTTACGTTGATATTTAACCCTTTACCTCATATAGATGTTTTCTGATGCCTCTGCAGCCGCCGGCTTTTTGAAAACATAGTAACAAAAGAAGAAATAGCTCAAAACGAGCAATTTCTCCTTTTGACACAATGATTTCTACTTTTAGTCATAGGTTATCCATTCAATTATAGAGATAATCTATTTCCTAACAAAATATGTTCAAAGTCGTCTGCTGCAGAATTGCCGTATGAGGGAAAGGGTTAAATAAAATCCATGTTGAAACAACAAGTCCTAATGGTCATACAAACCAATATCTATTTAAAGATAGAACAAAGCTATGATTAACATTAAAAGATGTATTTGAATTGCCTCATATTTGGTTACAAATACTTACGATGAAATGAACAAGTGAACTTCAAAAAATATTTAATCCATTTCCGCCTGAAGACGCGTTTTTCGCATCTGTGGCAGACGAAATTGAAAACATATTGACAATTAGGAAATTGTGCAATTGCTCTCTGTAAGCCGCCATATGTTTCTTTTGTTTCAAAGTGGAAATGACCTTCTACGTCATATGTCACAGGAGATTACGCTGTGTAGTATGGTAGCATGTGGTCGACCGCAGTTGATTGGGTGCATGGTCATATTTCACCGAGATCACGCATGATTCATGGATAATTTGATTGAATATAAAGTTAACATGATATTTTTTATTGGAGAATTATATTAGCTCTTGTCAGCAGCCACGTTTTATTTGAAAGAAGCTTGATACATGGCGGCCATGTATTTTGACCAACAACAAGAATAATTTCTACAAAATTACAACAACTCACCTTGAGCACATGTGAGTTAAAAACAAGAGGCCCGAGAGGCCAGTATCGCTCCTAGGCCATAAGGCAAAAATTAAATCTCCAAATAGCCCCGCCCCCTGATGGCCATATTTTTTGACCAATCAATATGGCATGAAGGAATCTGATAGAGGGTTACCCTAGGAATATTTCTACATAATTATTTGAAAATCAGCCCGATACTTTCGGAGAAGAAGATTTTTAAGTTTTCACTATAGCCATAAAAGGCAAAATAGCCCCTGGCGGCCATAGTTTTTCGACCAATCAACTTGGCCTGAAAGAATCTGATTGAGGGTCACCAATGGAACATTTCTACAAAATTATTTGGAAATCGACCAGACACTTTCGGAGGAGAAGATTTTTTAAGTTTACATTATTTTTTTCTTTCGGTTGCCATGGAAACCAGAATTTTTCATGGATCCAACAAATTTGAAGGAGTTCAGAATAGTACATTGAGAGGATACTTCCTATAAAGTTTCATCCTAATTGGCCAAGTGGTTAGGGAGGAGAAGTTGTTTGAAGCAAAATGTTAAAGGACGCACAGACGCACGGACAGATGCACAATTCATCATGACATAAGCTCAACTGGCTTTCAGCCAGTGGAGCTAAAAATGGATGAAAAATCAAAGGATCATAAATCCCTGAATGATTATCCAAGTGCAATATATTCTGTAGATATGCACAACTAGGTTTTATACTAATGAGATTTATGAAGTTGCATTGAAATCCTATCAATTGTTTCTGAGAAATAGCCTTTTTTTTTTTTAAAGAGAGACATGAGAGCCATGATGGACCTGGATCGCTTAACTTATAATACCAAATGTCAAACATAGCCCCACTTGCCACAAGGCAATATAAACAAACCAATTTTGTCCATCTTTTGTCAAATTGATATGACATAAAGAAACTGATAGGTCTGTTCCTGATAAAAAGATTTCAAAGTTTTTCTTATATCTCTCTATGTAAACCAGGGCATGGCCAATTTTTACCAGGGCATAATTTGAACAGCCTTGGTTAATCTTGGTTGAGGACCACTAGACAATCCTACGTACCAAACATCTAAGCTCTAGGCCTTTATCTGTTCCAGACAAAACGTTTTTCAAAGTCTTAACATATATATATCTTTCTAAAATAGGTGATTTTGAACCCAGGAGCATAATTTTAACAATCTTGATAGAAGTCTACGAGACAATGCTACACAGAAAATATCTCAGCTGTAGGCCTTTCTGTTTCAAAGTTTCCCTATGCATAACAGGTGACCCACAGGGCGGGCCAATTTTGAATCAAGGGGCATAATTTGACTTATCTTATTAGAGAACCACGAGACAATGCTACACAAGTTTTTTCCCCAGGAGCATAATTTGAACAGTGTTTGAAGAGGATCACTAGACAATGCTACATACCAAATATCTAAACTATAGGCATTTTTGGTTTTAAACAAGAAGATTTTCAAAGATTTTCCCTATACAACTATATGTAAAACAGGCGATCCCCTGGGCAGGGCCAATTTGACCCCAGGGTCATAATTTGATGAATATTGGTAAAGGACTACCAGACAATGCTACACACCAAATATCTAAACTCTAGACCTTTTAGTTTCAGACAAGAAGATTTTCAAAGTTTTTCCCAATATATCTCTATGTAAAGCAGGTGACCCAAGGGACATAATTTGAACAATCTTGGTAAAGGACCATGAGAAAATGCTACAAATCAAATATCAAAGCTCTAGGCCTTTCCGTTTCACACAACAAGGTTTTTTCCCTGAATATCTCTATGTAAAACAGGTGAACCCCAAGGACAGGGTCAATTTTGACCCCAGGAGCATAATTTGAACAATCTTGAAAGAGGACCGCAAGACATTGCTACTTACCAAATATCTAAGTCAGGATACACGGAAAAAGGTGCATTGGGCCATGTGATATGACTGACATATTGTTGAAAATGGTGTAAAACACAAATCAGTCATTTAACCATCAATAAATTATTTAATTAACCCTTGTTAAAAAGAAAAACAAGAGGGCCATGATAGCCCTGGATCCCTCACCTGATTAAATGTGAAAGTATAATCATTTACATTACAAAAAGTAAATTATCTTTTTAAACTACTGTTACTTTTTGCAATATATAATTATGTTCTCAATTTGTCTTTGGTCTTTGTACTTTTGTATAATTATATCAAACAAGATGTGTTTGTGAAACACTGATGCCCCCGAATGGCAACATCTAGGTCAAAGGTCAAGGTCGCAAGGTCAAAAAAATTGGTACTGACAGAAAGGTCATGTCACAAGGAATACACATGTGAAATATGGTAGCCATACCTGTTACGGTTCAAAAGAAGTAGTCAAGGTTAAAGTGTTTTTTTCGAATGGCAACATCTAGGTCAAAGGTCAAGGTCGCAAGGTCAAAAATGTTTGTACTGACAGAAAAGTCATGTCACAAGGAATACACATGTGAAATATGGTAGCTGTACCTGTTATGGTTCAAAAGTAGTGGTCAAGGTTAAAGTTTTTTTTTCGAATGGCAACATCTAGGTCAAAGGTCAAGGTCGCAAGGTCAAAAATGTTGGTACTGACAGAAAGGTCATGTCACGAGGAATACACATGTGAAATATGGTAGCCGTACCTGTTATGGTTCAAAAGTAGTGGTCAAGGATAAAGATTTTTCGACAGACAGGCCAAAAACTAGATGCCCACCGAATCGGTGATTCCGGGGGCATAAAAATTTGCTTACAATTTTGGCATAAGTTATTGGACGCTTAAAATCATAAAGTATTTTTAAACTAATTTGATTAACACATGCAATGACGAAGAACCTTTTGTCCTATCAAACATTAATTGCTTAAACATTTAATACATATCCGACTACTAAATTTGCATAAACCAATCAAAAGACAATACCTACACATACGGAAAACAAGAGGCCCATGAGGGCCTATGCTCTACTGGTATGGTTCTTTGGTCATTTTCAATCCAGAGCATGTATGTATGGTGAAGATCGGATAGTAAATGGAGGCTCTTTTGTGTTAACAAGCTGTATTATAGCAATTTTTACAATTTCATGGGCCATAATCCAGTCTTGCATGGGCGGATCTGGCTGATTTTCAAAAGGAACTAAGCTCTCATCAATATTTAACTACTATCTAAGTTTGGTGAAGATCAGATAGTAAATGGAGCCTCTATTGTGTTCACATGCCCAATTATAGCAATTTGGACAATTTCAAGGGCCATAATCCAGTCTTGCATGGGCTGTATCGTGTTAACAAGCTTGGTTTTCGAAAGGAACCGAGCTCTTATGGAGATCTAACTACTGTATAAGTTTGGTTGAGATACAATCAAAAGTGAAGACTGTATCGTGTTAACAAGCTCTTTTATAGCAATTTTGACCATTTCAAGGGCCATAATCCAGTCATGCATGGGCAGATCTGGCTGGTTTTTGAAAGGAACCGAGCTCTCATGGATATCTGACTACTGTATAAGTTTGGTTGAGATACAATCAAAAGTGAAGACTGTATCGTGTTAACAAGCTCTTTTATAGCATTTTTGACCATTTCAAGGGCCATAATCCAGTCATGCATGGGCGGATCTTGCTGGTTTTCGAAAGGAACCGAGCTCTCATGGATATCTAACTACTGTATAAGTTTAGTTGAGATACAATCAAAAGTGAAGACTGTATCGTGTTAACAAGAAATTGTTTACGGACGGACGGAAGCACGCACGCACGCATGCACGGACGACGGACAAATCGCCATGACATAAGCCCTTCTGGCCTTTGGCCAGTAGAGCTAACAAGAGTTGTCGGAGGACAATATAGCTCGCCTATCAGGGCCAGAGTATATCAGGGCCTACTTCAGAACAGTTAAAGTATTAGGTAAAGTCGCACAGTATCACCTATTGCAAGATAATACACCTTTTCAATACTTTTGACAAAAATTATAAGTTCAACTAGAATGGAGTGCTCCCCGGAGCACGTGTGTCACCTGCCGGCGCCTTGTCAGAACATTTTAATTTTTGATAGAAAAGGGGCAATAACTCTGATATAAAAAATATTTGGATTATCCCCCTTTTGTGAACCCATCACAAAAATTGATATAAACATTTGTCAGAAGTTTCAATCCAATCCTTTGAGCAGAAAAAAAGTAATTTGAATATTTGACAGAAAAGGGGCAATAACTCTGATATAAAAATATTTGGATTATCCCCCTTTTGTGAACCCATCAAACACATTGATATAAACATTTGTCAGAAGTTTCAATCCAATCCTTTGAGTAGATTAAATTTTTGACAGAAAAGGCCCAATAACTCTGATATAAAAAATATTTGGATTATCCCCCTTTTTGTGAACCCATCATACACATTGATATAAACATTTGTCAGAAGTTTCAATCCAATCCTTTGAGTAGAAAAAAAGTTATTTGAAAATTTAAATTTATGACAGAAAAGGGGCAATAACTCTGATATAAAATTATTTGGATTATCGCCCTTTTGTGAACCAATCACACACATTGATAAAAACATTTGTCAGAAGTTTCAATCTAATCCTTTGAGTAGAACAAAAGTTATTTGAAAACGTGACGAAAAAAGTGTGACGGACAGACAGACAGACAGACGCCGGATAAAAAAAAAAATAGACAGACAGACGTCGAATAAAAAAAAAAGTAACATTTGTCAGAAGTTTCAACCCAATCCTTCGGGTAGAAAAAAAGTTATTTGAAAATTTAATTTTTTGACAGAAAAGGGGCAATAACTCTGATATAAAATTATTTGGATTATCCCCCTTTTGTGAACCAATCACACACATTGATATAAACATTTGTCAGAAGTTTCAATCTAATCCTTTGAGTAGAAAAAAAGTTATTTGAAAACGTGACGAAAAAGTTAGATTTTTGACAGAAAAGGGGCAATAACTCTGATATAACTTGACCTTGACCCAGGGTCAGGACAGGTGTAGTGGGGTGCGTAGATGGACCAATAGTTCCTAAATGTATAAACTAAATATGAAAGCAATCAATGTCATAATAGTGAATGCAGAGTGATATGTTAAACGTTAAACGCAAACCTTAAACCTTGTAACTGAACCAAGTAGAAATGACCTTGACCTTGACCCAGGTGCAGGACGGGTGTAGTGGTGTGCGCAGATGGATGACCAATAGTTCCTAAATGTATAAACTAAATATGAAAGCAATCAATGTCATAATAGTGACTGCAGAGTGATATGTTAAACGTTAAACGCAAACCTTAAACCTTGTAACTGAACCAAGTAGAAATGACCTTGACCTTGACCCAGGGTCAGAACGGGTGTAGTGGTGTGCGTAGATGGATGACCAATAGTTCCTAAATGTATAAACTAAAAATATGAAAGCAATCAATGTCATAATAGTGAATGCAGAGTGATATGTTAAACGTTAAACGCAAACCTTAAACCTTGTAACTGAACCAAGTAGAACCAAGTAGAAATGACCTTGACCTTCACCCAGGGTCAGGACGGGTGTAGTGGTGTGCGTAGATGGATGACAAATGGTTCCTAAAGGTATAAACCCTTAAAACCCAAATGAAAACCTTAAACACAAACCTTAAACCCAAACCTTAAACCTAGGTGCCGACGCTGCCGACGCCGGGGGTAACACATAAGCTCTCCTGTACTTCGTACTGGCGAGCTTAAATCCAGATAATTTGTTTGTCACAGTATGCTTGATAACCTATTTGTGATTGATTGATTGGGATTCAACGCTATTTTAAACAGTTTTTCAGTCATATCATGGCGGCCAGTTCACCTACACATGTGTTATATGGCTTTCTAACACTAGAACTCCACACATCATTTTTCACAAGCAACTGGCTGCTTCTCCACATAGACTGTTAGCCCATTGGTGGAAGACGAATTACACTTGTCACAGTGACTTTTGTCAAATGTCGGAAAGAATGTTGGCCAAGCTGGGATTCAAACTCACAATCCCTGGATTAACAACTCACGTCGCTACCGACTGAGCAACCGTTGCTCGGCAAACCTATTTGTGTGTAAACCAGGATTGTTTAGTTCTAGATTCCTGGTAACGCAGATAATTTTACACCTGGCGAACCTGGGTCGCTTGTTGATTGACCGTTGTACACATGTGGATTACAGTTAATCTTGGCCAAAAAGTGCGACTGTTGGCCGAGATTCAAACGGGACCGCAGATCAAGGCTGTTTATGGTGTATAATTGGTTGGGGGGAATTTAAAGTGACCGGTTAAAGCTTTTGACTGCTGATCACAAGTCACTAGATGATGCTACATACCAAATATCAAAGGCCGGGGCCCTCTACTTTAAGAAAATATATTTTTTAAAAATGTTCTCTATATGAGTCTATGTAAAACAAGTGACCCCAGGGGAGGGGTCATTTTAGACACAAGGGCTATAATTTGAACAATCTTGGTAGAGGTCCACTAGATGATGCTACATACCAAATATTAAAGGCCTGGGCCCTCTACTGTTAGACAAAAACAGTTTTTTCCCTATATGAACAAGCTTCGCCCCCTGGCGGCCATGATTTTCAACGGATCGGAAACATTTGAACAATCTTGGTAAAGGGTGCCCCAAGGAACATTTGTGCAAAATAACTTTCAAATCGAGCCAGTACTTTTGGACAAGAAGATTTTTAAAGTTTTAACAATGGATATATAAGAAAAACAAGCTTCGCCCCCCCTGGCGGCCATGATTTTCAACAGATCGGAAATATTTGAACAATCTTGGTAAAGGGTGCCCCAAGGAACATTTGTGCAAAATAATTTTCAAATCGGGCCAGTACTTTTGAACAAGAAGATCTTTAAAGTTTTAAGAATGCACATATAAGGAAAATAAGCTCCGCCCCCTGGTGGACATGTTTTTTAACGGATCGGAAATATTTGAACAATCTTGGTAGAGAGTACCCCAAGGAACATTTGTGCAAAATAATTTTTAAATGGGGCCAGTACTTTTGGACAAGAAGATCTTTTAAGTTTTGGTTAATTTACCCTTTTTTGTTGCCGTGGCAGCCAAAGTTCTACTTGGAATTAAATTCTTTGAACAACTTTGAAAGAGGACCACCTAAGGACCATTCCTGTTTAGTTATTTTGGAATCTGTCCATTGGTTTAGTAGGAGAAGTCATTTGTAGGAAATTGTTAACGGACGGACGACGACGGATGCCGGTCAGTGAGTGATCACAAAAGCTCACCTTGCACTGTCTTGTTGAATGCAGTGAGTAAATTAAAGTTTTTACATATGATTACATATGATTTGTTACTTAAAATAGCACAACCAGTTCATGAATGTGAAAGATCGATATACCAGCTAGCGAATTTTTCATAATTTAAGCGTTATATCTTTATAAAATATCAACCATCTTTTCAATAGTTTGCTTCTCTTTTGGTATATAGTATATCACTGTGACTTGACTTCTTTCTCCTAGATGTGTATTTCGTATATTTCCTTTTATTTCGGTTAATTCTGGTAATTTTGGCTGTCAAGCTGATTGCTAATGTTACCGCTGAATCGTGTTGTACATTTTATTCGAAAAGGTTTCTGGAAATTCCGACACCTAGGCTTTATATTTTATTAACATTTCAATAATTTTATTCTCTTTTAGTATATATTTTATCATTGGGACTCGATTATCTGAATTTGTTTTTGAGTCAGAATAGAAAAGCTGCGTTAACTCCACTCGATTTACAATATTTAGGAATCACCCATGAACTTTAAGCGTAATCAAGTCATGTTGGAAGCATAGAAATACATTTTAATTTTCAATTTTGTAATTCATATAATTTAAATGCATATTTCTTAGGACAACTTTCTATTGCTTAAGTGATATCAAATCAAATCCATTTTCAGATTGATACCCTACCAAGTTACCTCATTTTGGTGTTTTAGTGTCGGACTGTTTTAGCTGTGCACATGGATAGTCTGGAACCAGAACATTCATTCTTCATATTAAGAAATGATGTTCAAATGCCGATATTGTAATAAGACAATTTAACAATAAGGACTGATTCCAGCCTAGATTTCAATGAGTGTCTTTGGAATTCGTCTACTCTAGCAATTGGCTCTAAAGAGCCCCTTGCTAAAAACAAACATGGAATTTAAAGTCAGAATATAATGCATCACATAATACATTGAAAAAACAACTCGAAATTCGATAATTTCAAACCATTATAATACCAAAATGATCTTTTCACCTACATTGTTTCTGAGATTATTGTTCAGGCGATTCATAAGGCTTTCATTCCAGGTTGTTTTCACTCTTTCTGATTGAACCTGTCCGCTCACTAAGAACTTATTCCAATACTGAAATAAAACAAAATTGAACATCAGTTAAAACTAACCCAGTACTTTTATAGATATCAAGTGTCTCTATTACATCCCCAGGATGCTGTATTTGTATTGGCCAATTAGCTTGCATTTAGCTATTGTTAGTGAGTCATCCTATAATAAACCATTTAGATTTTTTAAAATCAGGGCAATAGATTCAGGAGAATACTTTCGAATATCATTATAAAGTATACTTGTTACTGCCCCTGAGTGCATGGTTTTGCAAAATATCTTAAGCCTTTTTGGAATAAGTTTTTTTTCTTATTTCGGCAAGTAGTTTCAGGAGAGAATGCTTTATATATTACTACCTAAACTGTCACAGACCAACTTTTGACAAATCAAATTCCAATAGCTACTTTTGTTATAGATCTCCATGAGCTTCATTGAAGAAGATTTTCTACGATCACCTTACACTTATGAAATTTCGACCATCAGAGTTCCTGGTTTCCACTCCTATTGGAAAATGAACCTAGCTTTCGCCGTTTATTTATAATGTTGATAAGGATAATTTTGTGAAATTATTTTTAATTCGCTAAAACGTTAAAGGTTTTCACTTATTCTTTTAGTTGCCATAGCAAAAAAAACCTCAACATTATATATCTATTTCTGTAGAGAACAAGCTGAGGCAGTTTCCTGTAAAGATGTTGTTCAAAGGAAGTGATGAAGGCAGCCGACAGACACAATGGTGATCACACTTCCTCATCTTCACACTCAAGTGAAATAAAAATATGAACACTATTTTTTCACCAAGTTATCAAAGGAGCTGATATGTTACTTACTAATAATAAAAAAAAACTATAGCAGAAGTAAAAGGGCAGACGATAGAGATGTGATCTCTAAGCTTTACCCTGCCAAGGCAGGTAACATAAGAGATAACTTACTCCCAATATGACCTCCATATAAGTATTCCAATTGTTAAACCATTTGTCAATCCATTGTCCAACATCTGCCACTGACCTCTGGAGATCTATAATATGGTCTGAATTCTTTTCATGGTTTTCTTTCATTAAAGAATCCAAGATGGATATACTGAACATTACAATTTGTGCACAATTACTGTACTGTCCGACTCTATTTGCCTCTGATATTTCTTTCAACATTTGAAGGGCTATTTTGTATCGCATCGACCAAACCAACTTATTCTGCTCATTTTGATCCCTGAAAAAAATATAAAAATATTTCAACCTAATTTACCATTCTTATGATATGAAACAAGACAATATTAATGGTCCATGATTTGGAAACAATCATAAAATCTTAAGCTTATTTAATCAAGAGGTTCATGGTGGCCCTGTAACACTCTCCTGAGTACATGTCACATGGCTACATTATGATATGGTGTTCATAAGCGGTACATGTACAGTACAGCTCAAGGGTTTTTTCCCAAAAACCCTCACCCCCCGCGGGCTGGGGCTGATAAGGCAGCCCCACCGCGTTCCCGCTCACCTGTACGCAGAGTTTCCCCTACAATAACCCGGCGGTCCCGCGGGGTTTGATCATTCAACTATTAAGTCCGTGGAGGGAAATCCGATAACGATTTATGATGTCACGATGATTGACAGCTGTGATTAAGACAGCCCCACGGCATTCCCGCTCATCTGTATGCGGGGTTTCCCCTACAATAACCCTGCGGTCCCGCGGACTTTCATCATTTATCAAACGGTAGTTAATACACAACATCACACTATTGGAGTAAATTGTTTTTAAATCAATAGGGATATCCTATTCAGTAAGCCAGACGCGACATGTAACATTAGCCCATCTGTAATGCGATAAAAACAAGTGAACATCAATTATTACTTTCAATTAATAGGTGTTAAAAACATGTAGACAATCTTAGTTGTTTGGTATTATTATGTTATGGTTAATCTCATATGCTGTCGGCTTTATGAAGTTTGATATGTTTGATAAGTTTATTCATTCAAATTCCTTTAGGCTTCCAGCCCATGAGGATACATGTTATATACACTGCTGACTGACAGTAACACAGCAGAGAAAATAAACATACATACATATTTACAAAGTTCCTGGTGGCGAAATGTAAGTAATGTTTTCATAAGTTTGCCTTTAACCGCCGTCAAGATCTTCGCTTGGAGATATTTGAACAAGAGGCCCAAGAGGGCCAGTATCGCTCCACGGCCATAAGGCAAAAATCAAATCTCCAAACAGCCCTGCCCCCTAGTGGCCATATTTTTTACCAACCACCATGGCTTAAAGGAATCTTGTAGAGTGTCACCCAAGGAATGTTTCTGCAAAATTATTTGAAAATCGGCCTGACACTTTCGGAGGAGAAGATTTTTTAAGTTTTCACAAAAGCCATATAAGGCAAAATAGCCCCACCCCATGGCGGCCATATTTTTCGACCAATCAACATGGCTTGAAGGAATCTGATAGAGGGTCACCCAAAGAACATTTCTACAAAATTATTTGAAAATCTGCTCAACACTTTCGGAGAAGAAGATTTTTTAAATTTTCACTATGGTCATATAGAGCAAAATAGCCCGCCCTCTGGCGGCCATATTTTTCGACCAATCAACATGGCTTGAAGGAATCTGATAGAGGGTCACCCAATGAATATTTCTACAAAATTATTTGAAAATCGCCTGAACACTTTCGGAGAAGAAGATTTTTTAAGTTTTCACTATGGTCATATAAGGCAAAATAGCCCCGCCCTCTGGCGACCATATTTTTCGACCAATCAACATTTCTTGAAGGAATCTAATAAAGGGTCACCCAAGGAACATTTCTACAAAATTATTTGAAAATCGGCCTGACACTTTCAGAGAAGAAGATTTTTTAAGTTTTCACTATTTTTTTCTTTTGGTTGCCATGGAAACCAGAATTATGGATGGATCAAAAAAAATTGAAGGAATTTAAGAGAGGACATTGAGAGGATGCTTCCTATGAAGTTTCAACCAAATTGGCCAAGTGGTTAGTGAGAAGAAGTCGTTTAAAGGAAAAAGTTTACGCACGCACGCACGACGGACAATTCGCCATGACATAAGCTCGACTGGCTTTCAGCCAGTGGAGCTAAAAATGGAAAAGAAAATAGACAGTTACAACAATAACAATGGGACAAGAAGGGAAACCGCCTATTTGGACCAGTTCTCCTCTTTTCACAATGTCCCTATATCAGCAACGATTGATTTATATACATGAAGCATTCATGTATCATAAATTCACAAATCAATTCTACCACCCGGTGTCATATGTCCTCTCCTATTAATATCGGCGAATCTTTGATTAACGGATCTGTTTTCTGGCCGATAAGTCAGACAAGAAATAAAATGACAACTGGACGCTTGTTAATGAGAATCGCAATGTTTAATTCACAATACTCGCATTTGGTGCGGTTTTGAATATGGAAACGTATACCCAACATTGACTGGAAAAATGAGGAAGTTCAATTCTGTGTTGCCGTCTATATTTTTTCCCTTTCTCACTTGCAGAGGCTTTCTTACGCAGCTACAGAAGACGATTTGGAAACATTGTGACAAAAGACGAAATTGTCGCAATAGTTTCAATCTTATTTAATAATTGTACTTTCTTTTATAAAGTTTCCATATGTTTGCAAATTGACTACTGCTGATTTGTTGCATGTGGAAAATGGTTAACAAGAATAGCCTTCCTCTCAGTGGTATAATACAACTTAGTTGTAAAGGATGTGCATGTAATGTAATTCAGAACAAAATATCACCATTCGCATACGCGCAATAAGATCATGATGTAATCGTCTTACTACATGCATCTAGGCTTACAAGCCTCACAAGACGGTTATGACCAAACACTAACTATAAACGTATGTTGCGTGACATGAAACATGTATTAACAAAACCCGTCATAAGCAAGTTCTCCATTTGTCAAATATTTTCATCTCTAGTCCATAATAGATCTTTAAGTTTTTGATATATGTTTCTGTATTATATGTAGACGTTTTGAATGTCGTCTGCTGCGAATTTATCATATGTTGGAAAGGGGGGTTAAAGAAAAAATAAAAAGATGAGCGCTTGTTAGCTGATCGTGTAATGATCTTATCATGTTAACCCCTTTCCAACAAACACCAAGCAGACGACTTTTATAACACTTTGTCAATCATTATTTTCAGCCCCGTATTCATTTGCCACAATGCGCTTTCTGACCCTTATCAGCAGAAGAGTTGTGAAAACAGTGTTCCCGTCCGCCACAATGTTGTCTACTTGATTCAATAGTACATAGTGCTAAAGAGTGGAATTACACTTGTTTTTTCCTCCTCTTGTCTTTTCTTAGAAGAACCTTCTTTGTCTACTTTTCGTCTTAGTCCCTGGTTTGTGCTGCTCACGATGGTGTCTTGTCAAACACATGTTTTACCTGCAGCGGGGTAAAAGGCTTTGACATATCTTCTGATGATGTTTTTCCTTACTGAGTCTAGTTCCTCCTTAATCTTCACCCCGCCACCGAACCAACTACTCCCCCATCTTTTATTTCCCGGAGTTATAAAAAAGTTGTGTTAAGGTTAGTCTAACATTCCCTATGCCGATGGAATCATCCCTTCATTCCTAAGTCACATTCTGTTTTGTATTAGCCTTTTTAAAAAGGTTGTAAACAGTTAATTAGCTAGGACCATGATGTAACCATATTACAGGACAATGATCTATGTATGAATTGATTGATTGATTGATTGGGGTTTAACGCCATTTTTAACAATTTCTCAGTTATATCACGGCGGCCAGTTCTCTTACGCATGCATTTCCTCGTTTTCTCACTCCAGTACTCCACACAACAATCTTCCCAGGCAACTGGCTGCTTTTCCACATATACTTAGCCCATTGGTGGTAAATATTTTTCAGAACAGCGGATATTTTAAAAATCATTTATTTCAAGTCACTCTGTTACACGATGTTTAATAATGCACAGTTAATAAAAATGCGCTTGTTTTTCAGGAATTATCTTTATACATATAATATTGTCACGCTGATTAACCAACCTACTTTTGAGATATATCACTCTTTAATACGGATTAAGATAAAGTAGTTGTTTATTACAACACATGTCAACCCTTTACCCAGACTTTCTGTAGATGACTTTCAACTGTATTTCTGTTAGATCATGGTATTGTATTGTTAAGTTACCAATACTAACGATTTTATTTACCCTGACACGATAACATATATTTTACCGCATCTATTAGTGCGTAGGATGGAACCCATTAATACTTTTTTTTTAAAGTGTTTGGTATGCCGGGAAACTATTGTGCCCTTTTACCACATACAGACGCTGTCGACGCCTCTATAGCTACAGCAGATGACTTATGAAAACATTTTGACAAAATGTAAAATTTCTCATGTTACCACCATGTTTTCAACTTTATTAAATATTGATTCATTCGTTTTGCGTAGATATTTTATATGTCGTCAGCTGTATACATGTATATCAAGTATACATATTCACGCACTGGTTTATGATGTAACTTGGATCTGTTTACGATAGTCGACGTATCAGATGGCAATTTTAAGATACACCAGCTTTTTCCATGATGTTTTATTTTACTGTATGCATATCTAAACGAAGTCCACTATGCAAAGGTACAAAATATAACAACCTATAAATGAGGCGTGTTAGGGGATATTGATGCCACTTCGAACAGTATAGTGTATGTACACCAGCAACCTGTTATACAGTCATAAATGGCAAAAACACGACATTAACAGAAACGTTGATTCCTTATTTAATGCAAAAATAACTTTGATGTCAAATCAACAATACCCAAAGTCACTAGACACTACTAACAGATGAGGATATTATGAGCTTGTGCATGGCACAAGTTAAAAGTAGGCTTTTGTGAAAAGTTTAGATCCAGAACAGGGATGCACACTGCTCATATATAACTTACAAGATTGTTAGACGAAACTGTCAACTTTTGTAGATTCTGATTACACTGACCAGGTTCACAAGACAATCTGAACATACACTTACAAAAGCTTGTTCCTTTTCTCATACACTCGCTCTGAACTAGTGTACAGCGGTTGTTTTGTGCATGTTTTATTTGTTCTTGCCTGTGCAGGATTTAATTAATCGCATTACAGTAAGAAAAGCTTAACACCGTTTGTACAATATTCAGTCATATCACGGCGGCCAGTTTAGATACTCATGTGTTTCCTAGCTTTCTCCGGGACAGGTCCTATGTTCGAAGCTTATGATACAGGCATATATTAGTAAACGTAAATAAATATAAACCAGAAATAGGACCTATATTTCGCTCCGATACAATTAGTTTAAACATGCAGACTATTGGAATATATTTGAAATCTCTACTCCGAATTAAATGATTTCATAAAAGTTTCCGTTTATTTTTAAAATGAGCATTTCATCATATGCTTTTAACAATGCTCAATGTTGATTAATTGGGATAAAACGGCGTTTTCAACAATTGTTCAGTCAATTACGGCGGCCAATTCACATATCTCAACACTGCAGACAATCATGATTAAGGTCACCCAACGTTATGGCATTTGCTTAATATATATATAGAGATCAGCATGCACATTCATGCTATCCAATGTTGTTGTACATAGTTGGAAGGAATTTCTAGATTTGCCTGCGTGAATACGCATAGTGGTTTCGATCTACACTTCACTGCCTACGCTAAAAACAAATTATATAGAACTTTGATCATATATACTTTATGTTGTCGTTTTACATTGTTCTAATCTCTTTTGTGTTTTTTAGGGGATATAGATAAATTTCTTTTACATATTTCTATTGAAAATAGCAAAACGCAAGTTTTACGCCGAATCTTATAAAATGTATCTAATTAATTTGCTTGCAAAATAACGATGTTATTTAAATGACGAAACAAACTGTAAGATTACCAGCTGGTTAGTCGGGTCAATAAAAACAATGCCCTGTGATCTATATGCAAGTCACCGTCTTTCAATCAGCCTGACAACCAACACAAAATATATCACCAGTTTTTCATCTGTCACGTGCTTTATAAAGTGCTAAACCCTTTACTCGCAAACAGTAATGTTTATATTGAAAAGAAATTTGTTTTGCGAGTCATTTGTCTTCAATGTAGTGTCGTATAAAAAGAGATTTTTGTTTGATTTGGTAAATGAATATAAATGTGTTAATAGATTTATCATAATCTTGTTGATCTTAATTGTATGTGATTCTAAAAATAGGACTATCATTCTCAAAGGTAAGGCTTTATTTCTCAATTATGCTGTAGAACAATGAATTTGATTATAAATGTTTGTAATATGCACATGCAGATTTCATCGCAATAGAGCTCAGACAACTCGATGTTGAAAGTATTCAAGTAAGGTATTTTAGCGACTGTTCCAGTGTTTCTTTGTTTTGGTCTTTGTTTCAGCATATAAAACATATATATACATGATGAGTCAAGTTTGCACATATATGCGCATACAAATCCAGGTCTACAGTGTACATGGTACATTCAGTAACAGTGATTTATCTGATCTGACTCAATTGTAATTATTTGATTTAGCCATTGGTTTGCTAATATCCGAGGAAACATGTAATGACCTGAAAATTAGCAGTATACATGTAGATTTGAGTAGGGGCTCATATTTTAAGAGACGTAGAAGTCGCTCCCTTTTCAGTGTTCTCTCTTCCGTCCGTAATTACATCATAAATCGACTCCTGTAAATGCGGTTCGGATTAATGGAAATGGGTTACAATATGAAATATAGTAACACAAGTTAAAAGCCATTGTAAAGAGGGAACGTCATCTAAAACATTTAATCTCGAGGAGCTTGAGAAAGAACGTAATTATTATTGAAATTAAATTGCAATATATTGATTTTTTTATAAAGTTTCGGTTAGAAACTTCTTACGGTCAGGGTCAAAGGTCACATATACTATGGTGCTATTTTTCCTTGTTACAAAACGAAATCAATGGGCATTTTGGTGCTACTCGGTCTTCCGTTTTCCGAATTCAGACTGTATATCAAATGTTTACATCATTGAACATGTATCGAAGATTCTGTTCAGAGAACAATTCCATAAAAATGACGACAATGTCACTAAACGCTTTCAACTTTCAAGCTTTTCATTAACCACGTTAAAAATGGCGGATTCTTGACCTCTGGCCCGTATCGACTCGATTAAATTTTTCGATTTAGTAGATCCGATATGCGTTCGTTGGTAACAAAATACAGGAAACACCCGTCATTTTATCATTTAGATATCTGTTCAATGGATTTATTGCGTTAAACTGTCCATAACTGCTGAAAGTCAACGACCGTCAGGTAAGCTGGTGCTAGCGTGATTCATTCAAAACTGTTGATCATGGCACATTTGTCATAAATCGTGGTCACTCAGTTTATTCTTAGGCAAATTTGTCACATTATATGTTTATTGCTAGGCCCAATGGGATTCATGTTGTTTTGTTTAATCTTTGTGTCACGAAACCATACTTGTGCGAAACATGATCATTATTTGCAATGTTCCCGTTACATTAGAGTTGCCGTTCGTGTTTAACATGCTTTTAAAGACAACCAAAATGTGCAGACTCGGAGTGTTTGCCGAGCTATCATGTAAGTTTGAGCTGCATCCTCACAAGTATGATTATATAAATAGTTTTTATAAGCACCTCGCAACATTCTTTCCATGTCAGACATGTCCAATGCTTCTTAATGCTTATAATGAAACAAGGATTCCGTTTCGTACCCAATGTTTTACGCACTTGAAGTCAAGTCTGAAGTTGTGAACAGTATGTTTCTTCTTTCGTTCATCTGCTGATAAGTAGAACCACTTAAGATATTCTCTGTTCATATATGTTGTAATCTTGCGTCGCCTTGAGGAAGACATTATAGTGATGGTTTAGATTTTGTTATTGTTACTTCTTTATGGATAAAGATAAAATTTCATTATATTTAGTAGTTAATACCAATTTTTATTCATTTACCCGATGGATCAGCTTATCAATTATAAGTGATCAATTAGTGGGTCCATCCGTGTGAATGTGTAGAATCTAACGAACCTTGGCAGATCTGTAGAAAATACAATTCCCTATCCAAGTTGCCCATTTGTACTGGTTTGAACCAATGAACAGTCATTATGACAAGTAGTAAATTTTACCTGACACCGTACAGTTACACTTTGGCTTTATGGCATTGCTACCTCTTGTACTGGCTATGTCTCTCAACTGTGTCATTGTTTGGTGTGTATTTAAATGTTTTAGTTTTTTACACCGCCTTCAACAATTCTCTAGTTATCTGATGGCGTGTACTGGGTAAGTTACCAGTACTTTTGGTCCATTCATCCTGACACCAGCCAGTCAGTTGAAATGCTAACCCCGCAACCCTGAGCATCAAGAATGGCAGTCACAACTACTATTTTTTAAGGTTTTGGCTTGACCCGACTGGGGATCGGACTCGCGACCTCCAGCATCCCAGTCCAAATAAATGTGGGACTACCCACACCAAAGTCAGACGTTCTACCAAAACACTGCCGAGGCCGTCCACTGTATTTACTTAACTCTGTTGCTACCTTCAATTACGACAAGATTTTATGGATTCATATAGGTTAAAGTTTAAACATATAATGTTAGTACATGTCCACTACACAGTCAATACAATCAAGGATTTTGCAAGCTGGAATGTACATGCTGGTTTCTAATAAGATGTAAACAATTTTTTTTTTTAATGTGTGCAACTAAACTTGTTCTTTCAGATTGAAATTGCAGGGGTTCGGGGGCGCAGCCCCTGATGTTGTTTTTCAGTTGATAAAAAGTTTAGGATGCGTCTGGTAACATGAAATGAAATATTTTAACATTCATTCAAAGAGGCTGATGTTGACCAATGTGTGGCAAATTATCTTCATTCTATATAGGTTTTAACAATTATAGAGATGTTCCTTATATTTTAGTAGACATTTTCAAAGTCTTCTACTGCGGATTTGTCATATATGAGGGAAAGCTTCAAAGCATTAAATTGATGATGTCTGTTTAAATTATTCTTTGATAAATTGGCAGTTAAACTAGATTAGCATGAAATTATAACCTTCAATTGGGAAAAGATTTTATAATTGATTCATATAAGTGAAATGTACTGTGCATGTCCACTCAAAAGATTTGCATTCTTGAATATGGTTATTTTTACTGACAGGCATAAAAACATTGTTTATATATTTTGTTGCCACAAAGTATTCAGTTTGACCTAGTCACCTATTGTTCTTTGTTACAAAGTGTTCTTTTTTTTTGTCTTTGCACAGTATAATTGAATTAATGATGAAGCAGGAGTTTAGGGGTGTAGCCCCAAATTAGAATGGAATATCAGTTTAAATAAAATATATTAACCTAAATCCATTCTCACATAAAATAAATATGCAACAGACCATTTTGAAAACATCTAAGCAAAACAAATGGAAAATCTCTTTAAATGAAAGTAAAATTATTGATAAGAGTTGAAATAATTGCTCAATATGATTAACCCTTTCCGTCATACGCCAATTCTGCAGCAGATGACTTTGTACGTATTTTGTCAAAAGATAGAAAATCTCTATAATTGAATGGACAACCTATGACTTAAAGAGGAAAACATTGTGGCAAAAGGAGAAATTGCTCATTTTGAGCAATTTCTTCTTTTGTCACTGTATTCAAAAAGCCGTCTGCTGCAGAGGCATCAGAAAATGTCCATATGAGGGAAAGGGTTAAACTTAGTTGTTTGTTTCTTCCAAACTAGGGTCTAAAGCTTGTTCTGAACTTTCTTTCCATCCTCATATCCCTTTCCCAAAGACAGCATTAAAAAAAGCTAGGCCAAAATATGGAAAATCTCTTTGGATAAAAGCTAAACTTGCAAAAGGATGAAAAAATTCACTATGAGCGTTATCTCCTTTTGCCACAGTGATTTCAAATGTCATTTACAAGTGGGAAAGTGTTAAACAATGTCTCCATCTGTACCACTTTGTCCATTGCAATCCACCTTCATAAGAATGTTCTTTAATGCTTATCCTCTTTGCAATGGATATACATTTGTTTTGAAAATACTGGCCTGATTTAAAAATAATTTGGCCCAATTGTTCATCCTCTTCAAATATTGATTAAATTATTTCAATCCTTGAAAAACATGGCTTATTCTACTGGTAAATGCATTTGAACAACTTCTTATACTCATGTTTTACATAGCAAATACATGAGATGATATAAGGGACATGGTTGCATAAGTCTAATCAGTAATAAGAATAGTATAGTGTTGTAAAATAACAATTCAATGTTAGAAAAGCATAATTTGTTAGGTTTTTATATGCCCGTTTTTTAACGGAACGTATTATAGTTTTACCTGAGGCGTACAGGCAGGCGGCATCCAGTATTTTGTCAGCTCAATAACTTAAGAAGCCTTTGTCCAATCATCATCACATTTGGTCAGAATGTGTATTAGTATAATATCTCGTACACGTTTGATAACTAGCTATATCGAGAGTTATCGCCCTTTAATTATAGAAATTACCTAAAATTGGTCTTGTCAGCTCAATAACTTAAGAAGCCTTTGGCCAATCATAATCAATTTTGGTCAGAAAGTGTATTGGCATAACATCTCGGACAAAATGGATAACTAGCCATATCGCTTCAGTCAATCAAGAGTTATTGCCCTTTATTTATAGAAATAACCTAAAACTGGTCTTGTCAGCTCAATAACTTTAGAAGCCTTTGTTTAATCATCACCAAATTTGATCAGAATGTGTATTGGCATAATATTTCAGACAAGTTCGATAACTAGCTATATTGCTTTAGTCAATCGAGAGTTATCACTCTTTAATTATAGAAATTACCTATAATTTGTCTTGTCAGCCCAATAACTTTAGAAGCCTTTCACCAATCAACACCAAATTATGTCAGAATGTGTATTGGCATAATATCTCTAACAAGTTTGATAACTAGCCATATCACTTCAGTCAATCGAGAGTTATCACCCTTTTATTATAGAAATTACCTAAAATTGATCTTGTCAGCTAAATAACTTGTGAAGCCTTTATCCGATCATCACCAAATTTAGACAATATGTTGATGGGCAGAATATCTTGGTCAGGTTCAATAACTTACCATGTTATCTTAGTCACTACACACTTATGTCCCTCGGAATGGCTAAAACTGTACAAACAGTGTTCGCTCTCTAAATTTGCCTGACGTACAACCAATTATCACTAAACTTGGTCTCAAAAAAACAGGACAGTCGTATTTTGTGACATTTGGGGCTCTTGTTTAAATTACAATTAAACTATCACAAGCTCTGATTTATTAGGAATTCCTTTTTTTGGTAAAGAACATGAGGCATTTACTAAATGTGACTTTCTTTGAGGACAATTTGATCGTAAATTAAATGTGTTTAGCTACATTTTGAGACCTTATAGTTTTAACTGGTAAAACACCTGGTCTAGCCAGGAGTTCTGAGTTCAAATCTCAGTAGGGAAAAAATTACACTGTAGCTATATATAAATACATACAATTTAATCAATATCAGCACAGCTTTTGGGATAATCCTCAATCCATCATGCAATATCCACCAGCAACTATTTATTTAAACAATGACTGCTTTTAAACTACTTGACCAATTTTAACTGAACTGCACAGAAATATTGATTTGGTGTCCTCTTTCAAAATGTTCAAAGGAATAAATTCTGTGTTGAATTCTGGAAACTACCCCATCAGAAAAGAAGTAAAGTGACACAATGTTTAGGTATTCTGGTATTTCTGTATAACTTGGCAGGAAAGTTTCTTATGTAACCCTAAAAATATTCAAATCATATTGATTGGTTGAAAAATAGTATCAGCATGTGGCATGGGAAAAGGAAGTTGCAGGTATAATTTCAAAGTTATAACACTGTTGCATTAATTTTCCCTATGTGACCATCCATACACTTATTCAAGTCATATTTATTAAATAAAAACAAATGTTGCTAGGCATTATCAGAGTGTAGGGTCTTGTTTCAAGATAATTTGGCTTAAAAAAACATTATGTTGCCCTTTCCAGAGTTGTTTAAGATCAATGCTGCCAAAAAAACTCAGAAAGGGAGTAAAATAACAATTTTCCTCTTAAATTGCATGTCTTATGTCAAGAAAGATTGGCAAAAAACGTTCTTTAATTAACCCTCTACATAAATTGTTCAAGGGATATTGATTAGTTCAAAGCAATGCTGAAATGTGGGATCAGAAAAATGGTAAAATGACAAATCTAAACGTTTTTCCTCTGCAACTGCTTGTCTGATTTCAAGTTCAGTTGCCAGAAATGTTTTGTTTTTTTCAAAATGTTGATGCATTTATCCAAAGACATATAAACATATTTTATATGTTAATTCATGCATTTATTATGGCTATCAGGATATTCCCTCAAACTTCATGGTCATAATATGTTCTATACTCTTTAAAGTTCTTGGGAAAATGTTCAATATTCACTGGTAAAAGTAGTCTTTGACATTCGGGAAGTAAGTTGACTCACTCGGCTTGAACTTGAACTCTCTACCCCTGGGTGACAACTCTATCCATTATCAATTGAGCAAATAGTAAAAGCGTTAGTGCACAACAGCTTAGTACGTGATTAAATCTGTTGAGACTGAATGCACTTTCCGAAACTTTCTGAGGCTTTGCCTTAATTCATATTATTAACACTAGCCATGCAGAATAATCAATCTGGCGAGCAATTATTTTGAAAAGTAAACAATCGCTCGTGATGCATATTCCTGCAAAATTAACTATTTGGGAAGCAGAGTAAACAATATAGAATAGTTAACATAATGTATAATCGGATACAATTAAAACACACCCATTCGCATTTTTCTGCGGGGGATTCGCGGCGGCTCCGCGGAAGAAATATAGGCCACTCCCATTTAACATTTTCTGCGGAGGGAACTCTGCAACCCCTCTCAAGCGGGCACATATCTGAAATACCTGGAAAACGCAGGGTTAAGCCGGGGGAGCGACTTAACGCCGGCAGTTTATCATTTTATCGATATCCCCCTCAACCCCGGGGTGAGGGTTTTTGGGAAAACCCCCTTGAGCTGTACTGAGCTGTACTGTATATAAGAAGTAATTTGAAAACAAGAGAGCCAAGATGGCCCTGAATCGATCACCTGAGTGATGGTATAGTAGCAAATATTTAACTGCAAATATCTGGGAAAATTTGATCAGTAGTGCAAATGAAACTGCAAGGTGATGACCTTAATAATGAAATAGCTATCAGTAATGGCAATTTGTAATAAAGCATTAAATCTTTGAACAATTTGAAAGAGGACCACCATTCAATGAACATTCCTGTGAAGTTTGGTTGATATCGGTCTAATGGCTTAGGAGATGTCGTTTGTAGCTAAAAGTTTATATACCCCTTTTCTGATGCCACATAACAGCTTTCTATTTTAGCCAAATGAATTATGTAAAGAATAAGTAAAGGGACATTTCTGCAAAATTATCTTGAAATCTGACAAGAAATTTAATAAGAATGGAATTATAAAGTTTTGTCATTTCGCCCCTTTTCTAATGCCGCCTTGCTGCCATGTTTTTCAATGAATCAATATGGCTAGAACATATTTTGTAGATGACTACTCAAGGAACATTTCTTTTAAATTATCTTGGAATCGGAAGAGCAGATTCTGGAGAAGAATTTTAAAGTTTGGCCATTTTTTCTCACTTTCTGATGATGCAGCAAACAAAGTTCTACACAGAATGTAAATTTTTTAACAATTTTGAAAGAGGACCAACAAGGGATCATTTTTGTGAAGTTTATGTGAAATTGGTCCAGTGGAAGAGGACCAACAAGGGAACATTCTTGTGAAATTTAGGTGAAATTGGTCCAGTGGAAATATTAGGAATTGTCATTTGTAGCTAAAAGTTCAATTTACCCCTTTTATGAAAACGCCTTGTTGCTATGATTTTGTAACCAATAATTATGGCTTGAACAAATTAAGTAGAGGATCAGCGAAGTCAGATTTCTATGCAATTTTCTTTAAATCAGACAAGCACTTCCATAATAATGGGATGATGAATTACATGTGTAGCAAATTTAGGTTCAATGTGACTTTGACCCAGCTAAGAAAATCTAGAAGCCTCATGATTTTTTCAGCTTTCACTTTAGCAATACAAGGCAAAAACAGCCCTGCCCTCTGGCGGCCTTGTTTTTTGTCTAATCAACATGACCTGAAGGAATCTGATCGAGCATCACCCAAGGAACATTTATAGAAAATTATTTGGAAATCAGAGAGATACTTTTTGAGTAGAATATTTTTTAATGTTTTCACTTTAGCAATATAAGGCAAAACAGCCTTTTTGATATTTTTTTTTTCTTTTGGTTGCCATGGAAACCAGAAATTGTGCATGGATAAAAAAAAAATGAAGGAATTTTAGTGAGGAAATTGAGAGGATGCTTTCTGTGAAATTTCATCCAAATTGATCCACTGTTTACAAAGGAGAAGATGTTGACGCTTAGACTACGGATGCCGTACAAAGGGCGATCACAATAACTCAGCTTGAGCACTTTGTGCTCTGCCACTCACTCACGCATGTTTTTTTTTCTGAAAAAGGGGAAGGGGCCTTTGTGGGGGAAAACTTCGCGGCATTTTAGAACAAGAGCACCGCGTACGGCACAGACGCTCGACTGATAGGGAGAAAAAATAAATAAACAAGAGGCCCAAGAGGGCCAGTATCGCTCCACGGCCATAAGGCAAAAATCAAATCCCCAAACAGCCCTGCCCCCTAGTGGCCATATTTTTTACCAACCACCATGGCTTAAAGGAATCTTGTAGAGTGTCACCCAAGGAATGTTTCTGCAAAATTATTTGAAAATCGGCCTGACACTTTCGGAGGAGAGGATATTTTAAGTTTTCACCATAGCCATATAAGGCAAAATAGCCCCACCCCATGGCGGCCATATTTTTCAACCAATCAACATGGCTTGAAGGAATCTGATAGAGGGTCACCCAAAGAACATTTCTACAAAATTATTTGAAAATCTGCTCAACACTTTCGGAGAAGAAGATTTTTTAAATTTTCACTATTGTCATATAGAGCAAAATAGCCCTGCCCTCTGGCGGCCATATTTTTCGACCAATCAACATGGATTGAAGGAATCTGATAGAGGGTCACCCAATGAACATTTCTACAAAATTATTTGAAAATCGGCTGAACACTTTCGGAGAAGAAGATTTTTTAAGTTTACACTATACCTATATAAGCCAAAATAGCCCCGACCCTGGCGGCCATGTTTTTCCACCAATCAACATGGCTTGAAGGAATCTGGTAGAGGGTCAACCAAGGAACATTTCTACAAAATTATTTGAAAATCTGCTCAACACTTTCAGAGAAAAAGATTTTTTAAGTTTTCACTATGGTCATATAAGGCAAAATAGCCCCGCCCTCTGGCGACCATGTTTTTTGACCAATCAACATTTCTTGAAGGAATCTAATAAAGGGTCACCCAAGGAACATTTCTACAAAATTATTTAAAAATCAGCCTGACACATTCGGAGGAGAAGATTTTTTTAATTCTCTCTTTAGCTGTATAAGGCAAAATTGCCCCGCCCTCCGGCGGCCATGTTTTTTTACCAATCAACATGGCTTGAAGGAATCTGATAGAGAGTCACCCAAGGAACATTTCTACAAAATTATTTGAAAATCTGCTCAACACTTTCAGAGAAGAAGATTTTTTAAGTTTTCACTTTGGTCATATAAGGCAAAATAGCCCCGCCCTCTGGCGACCATGTTTTTCGACCAATCAACATTTCTTAAAGGAATCTAATAAAGGGTCACCCAAGGAACATTTCTACAAAATTATTTGAAAATCGGCCTGACACTTTCAGAGAAGATTTTTTTTTAAGTTTTCACTATTTTTTTCTTTTGGTTGCCATGGAAACCAGAATTATGGATGGATAAAAAAAAATTGAAGGAATTTAAGAGAGGACATTGAGAGGATGCTTCCTATGAAGTTTCAACCAAATTGGCCAAGTGGTTAGTGAGAAGAAGTTGTTTAAAGGAAAAAGTTAACGCACGCACGACGGACAATTCGCCATGACATAAGCTCGACTGGCTTTCAGCCAGTGGAGCTAAAAATGAGCTAAACAAAAAACCTTAACCGGACGACCACGCCAGGGTCATGACAATAGCTCTCGATTTTTTTCAAAAGTTGAGCTAAAAATGGGGGGAAATTGTAAACTAGTATAACCCTTTCCCACCTGCAGACGCTTTCAGACGCCTCTGCAGCAAACAACTTTTGAAAACATTGTGACAAAAGTCGAAATTGCTCCAAACAAGCAATTTCTCCTTTTGCAACAATGTTTTCAACTTCTTTCAGTAATTAGAGACAATAACCAATTATAGAGATTTTCCATATGTTTTAGTAGACATTTTCAAAGTGGTCTGCTGCAGGTTCGCTGTATGTGGGAAAGGGATAATGTGCATGTTTAACTTTTATCATTACAAGGCCATCTCTCTATTTTTCATGTTCTTCAATCTTGATTGTCATAATCCAGTTCACTCAAACTATACCACTGTCAAGGCTCGAATTTAGCAAGATTTTCTACTTGCATTTTTTCGAAAGTGCTATTTTTGTTGCTTGCTAAATTAGAAAACTGCTGAGACTGTCAGATATACAGCATAGTCTAGAAACTGTGTTTCAATTTCTGAGTATGGGATCTTTTCTGTCTTAGACAACAACCATCTTTTCACAGCAGGTTTTGGGTCATATTCTCTTAGGGCAACAACAGCAACTTTAATTCTCATCAAAATATCAAGTAATTCAGCACCAAGCCTACACCTCCAGTCAAATTTTATTCTGTTCATTGTGGAAAAAGCTTTCTCAGAATGCATTAGCCAAATAACACACAGAACCAATCATTGAATAATACAGGTCCATGGTGTTCTGGTGTAGATTGCATCGATAAATGAGATTTAAGCTAATGTTCAAAAAAAAAAAAAAGATGTGTTTGTAGGATGGCAACATCTAGGTCAAAGGTCAAGGTCGCAAGGTCAAAAATTTTGGTACTGACAGAAAGGTCATGTCACACGGAATACACATGTGAAATATGGTAGCCGTACCTGTTATGGTTCAAAAGAAGTGGTCAAGGTTAAAGGTCGAATGATATATTATTTTTTTTTCGGAGGGGAATTTATATTTTTAGGGGAAAAACTATGCTTATTTTCCGAGGGGAAGGGGCCATTTATAAGGTAAAAAAACCCTGTCTGGTGAGCTAAAAACTAACCCTGCAATTTTTGGAAATGTGCGTTTCTTTACCAAATGACATAGCTTGAACAAGTTTTCCCCTCTATATCTCTATGTAAAACAGGTTACCCAAGGTGTGGGGCCAATTTTGAACCCAGGGGCATTAATTTAAACAATCTTGGTAGAGGACCACAAGACAATGCTACATACCAAATATCTAAATTGTTCACTATATTATATATATCAATGTTAAACAGGTAACCCGTAGGCCAGTGCCAAACAGTCTTTGTAGAGGACCACTAGACAATGTAACATACCAAATATCTAAGCTATAGGCCTTTCTGTCTCAGACCAGAAGGCTTACAAAGTTTTACCCTATATAGCTCTTTGAAAAACAGGTGACCCCGAGGCGGTGCCACTTTTGACCCAAGAGGCATAGTTTGGACAATCTTTGTTGAGAACCACTAGACAATGCTAAACACCACATATCTAAGCTTTATAGGCCTTTCTGTTTCTGACTAGGAGACTTTCAAAGATTACTCTCTATATCTCTATGTAAAACACGTGACCCATTGGGCGGGGCCACTTTTGACCCCAGGGGCATAATTTGAGCAATCTGTGCAGAGGACCATTTGATGTCAGACAAGATGATTTTTTTTTTTAGTTTTTGAAAGTTTTACCTTATGGTTGCAACATGGAATTAATTTCTTTGAACAAATTTGAAAGAGAATTACCCGAGTTACGTTTAGGAGGATTTGTCATTTAAAGAAATTGTTGACACACAACGGGCATCAGGCCATCATAAAAGAAACCTGTGTTAATCATAGATATGTGAAGATAAGCAAATATTATTCCATACTGCGGCAAATGGGGTGGTCAATTTTTCAAAAGATAGCATGGCAAGGTACATGTTTATATATATCTTTTTTTAAATTTAATTGAAAAGATACATCAATGTAAGTAAAGTATACTTTTTCTAAATAAAGATCTAGCTTAAAAAACGAGAATGGTGACCCATACTTTTGATTCAATATTTGTGTTTCTTATACTATAAAGAACTTCTGTTCAAAATTTAAACAAGAGCACCACCTGCAGGTGCCTGACGCTCGTCTGCTAAGTATCCAAGCGAGAAATTTACAAGATGAAAACATTGAACAATTACTATCAAAAATAATACTGAAAATCCCTTTTACATCAAAGGTGAACCGCTGCATGATCATTATTATGCATTTGCATAACCTCCCTTTTCATCTGTAATAAATTATATATCTAAAGGTATAGATTATATTACCGCCACTTTTCTAATTTCAGTAACAGTGACACTGGCTTTGACTTAAAGAGCCACAAATCACAATTCCTTCTAAGATCTCCTTAAATTCTTACACACAATTCGGTTTCATTGTGTTAACTGTAACTAAAGATATTGAATATATTACGTTTTTCCTATTTTTAGTAACAGTGACCTTCACCTTGAACCCAGAAACCCCAAAACAATCCAATTGAAAAACTTTTTAAGTGCTTAATACAAACAAAATTTAGTTACATTATCTCAACTATAACTAAAGATATTGAATATATTACATTTATCTATTTTCAGTAACAGTGACCTTGACCCAAGGAACACCATGTGGCATGCAAGTCACAATCCCATTAAAAATCTTCTAAATACTTACTTCATACAAAATTTGGTTACATTATGTCAACTAATACAAAAATATTCTGTATAATAAGTGAGTTTGAAAGTTAAGAAGGGCAATAATCCAGTCGAAATACATGACAGGGTTATGTCACTTGTAAATTAATCTTTCATTCTATTGTACATTTGATAGTGAAGAAGTATTTCAAAGTTTCAAAGAGATAGCCTTGTTAGTTTGCATGTAAGTGACCTTAACCCAAAATTTAATCAAAATTCTGACTTAAAAAGGGGCATAGGTTTGACAAAATGCAGTCAAAAGCTATGGAACTTGCACCTGTTTTTGCTACTATGATATAAGACAACACTTAAGTTTCAAATCTCTACCTTTAGAAAAAGTGTATTTTAACATAAAAAATAACCAAAATTCTGACTTTAAAAGGGGCATAACTTTGACAAAATGAAGTCAAGAGTTATGACACTTGCCCTCTTGTTGCTATTATGTTGTCAGACAACTATGTGATGTTCAAAGCTCTCCCTCGAATAATTACTGAGAAAAAATGGACTTTTAACAAAAAACTTAACCAAATATACAACGCAGAACGTCAACTGCCGCCAAGGAAGCTTTGACATAAGCTCATCTGTCTGAAACACTAAGACTTATTATTGGATATTTCATTAATTAAGATCAATTAAACAACAGGGCCTTGAGGCCTGAGAATGTGCTCTAAAGACAAGATCAATATTTACAGGCCACTAAATTGTTCTGATCAAGGCAACTTAACACTTTCCAATTTAAAGTGATTATGCATGCATTGAGTTTTATGTCTTAAGATTATGGTAATTTATCTGTGACATAGTTCCAACACTATTACACCTATGCTTTAGTTACCAAATCTGCTGCATACATGTATCTTGGGATGATGTGTTGTGTAGCCAATTTTGGTTCAATGTGACTTTGACCAAGCTAAGAATAACTAGATGCCCACAGGCAACATGTCGAGCCTGCTCCAAAGGTTTTGTCAAAGACATAGTGCTCTTCCATGCAATTGCAACACAGACTGACAAAAAGTTGACCTGATAGCAGTTAATCAAGGGACTAGCTAATAAAGGGCCTTCTTCGATACGGATGTGGTTGTAAAATGTCAAAATTCAATTACCCAGCACTTTGCTTTATTTTTGAGATACAATATTATTCTGAAGTTAAACATATATATAATTTTTAGTATGTTTTGTGTATGAAAGGTTCAGGCATATTTTACATAGGAATAATTTTACACACTGACACATGTATTGAAATATTTTGACAGATCAAACACCCAAATGTTTAAATGAAAGTAATGTGTGACCTTGACCTTCCATGAACAGACCTGGGTCTTCATTTGACACGCTTACTGATCATGATGTACATGATTGTGTGCTCAGTTACCTTTCTTACTGTGCATAGCATACTGGTGTCGTCCCATACAAATGCCAAGCCATCTGTATCCTAGAAACTGCTATTAAATGCTAAAAGCACACAATGATATGGGATGAATGAATTGGGCAAGTAATGTTAGAAAACTTCTATACAAATATGGCTTTGTAGGGAACATAAATATGTTTCTATACCACTTTAATCAACGTGTTATAGACTGTTGCAAAAGATCTTGGCATAGTGATGTCGACACCTCTACTAAATGATTTCACTATAAACAGTTTAAAACTATATAACTCATAATGTAGAAAGGTATATTACATGACAGTGTTCTCTACCATTTCATTAGAGAAAAAGGTTTGCAAAATTCAGGTGCTTCAACCACAAACTAAATGTTGAAGTTAGTAGACATGCTGGAATACAGAGAGAGCTTCGGATTTGCCAGTATTGCCTAATACAGACAAATCAACAAGAAGTTTTGGAAGATGAATATAATGCGCTTTTTCATTGAAAACTATACGAGGTTATTAGATTCATCTACCTATGCGCTCATCTGTGTTCCAACAAGTCTTTGGACGCCTTTTATAGAATTATGGGCTCAAATAACCACATTAAGTTCTACACATAATCTGTATACATTTACCATTTGTTAATTAAGCGCAACACAATTTAATTCAATTAGATGTTCATTATAATTATTAAACTGTACATGTTATTGGCCAAAGGACTACATAATCTAATAAACAAGACATGGAAATTCCATGAAACCAGGTTTTCTATAATGGAAGGTGTTTAATTAAGAATTAACAGATCTATCAAATCTTTCTGTTAATAGTTAATCAAAGCTAGTAATTCAAGTAACAGGGAATATTTCTATTGATGAATAATAATAATTAAATATATCACAATTTTATCTAACAAAAATCAGTTCAATACAGTCAATCGTGTGTTGATGGCCTCATTTATTAAGAACATATAATAGATAACATATATTAAGCAACCTTTTGTTGTAAGCAGCCACATTTTAGGATCCCTAATGCCAGGTTGATAATCAGTGATCTGCCTTAACCCTTTACTTGATAGTAACGCGTTTATGCCTTTGCAAACAGACTAGATCCAGGGCCCGAGGTTATGAAACTTATTCATATCTATGTTTTTTCTTTTAAATTGCCAAGTTATTTAATATGGAGCATATTTGCACGAAGTTATTTGAAAATATCTATATGCATGGTAAAGTTATGGTTACAACAAAACAAGTTCAAGTAAAGTATATTTTCTGTCACTGTGACCTTGACCTGGAAGCTAACACATCAATTGTGCATTTGGCACATCGTCTTGATATGGTGCATGTTTGTGCCAAGTTAATTGAAAATATCTCTATGCATGACAAAGTTATGGTCCGGACAAGAAAAGTTCAATTAAAGTCTATTTCTTATCACTGTGACCTTGACCTTGAATCTACAGAATTTCTTTTTGCAGTTGGCACATCGTCTTGATATGGTGCATGTTTGTGCCAAGTTATTTGAAAATATCTCTGTGCATGACAAAGTTATGGTCCGGACAAGAAAAGTTCAATTAAAGTCTATTTCTTATCACTGTGACCTTGACCTTGAATCTACAGATTTTTTTTTTGCATTTGGCACATCGTCTTGATATGGTGCATGTTTGTGCCAAGTTATTTGAAAATATCTCTATGCATGACAAAGTTATGGTCCGGACAAGAAAAGTTCAATTAAAGTATATTTCTTATCATTGTGACCTTGACCTTGAATCTACAGAATTTCTTTTTGCAGTTGGCACATCGTCTTGATATGGTGCATGTTTGTGCCAAGTTATTTGAAAATATCTCTGTGCATGACAAAGTTATGGTCCGGACAAAAAAAGTTCAATTAAAGTCTATTTCTTATCACTGTGACCTTCACCTTGAATCTACAGATTTTTTTTTTGCATTTGGCACATCGTCTTGATATGGTGCATGTTTGTGCCAAGTTATTAGTGTCCGGACAAGGAAAGTTGACGCCCACCCGCCCGCCCGCCGACTTCGCCAAACTAATAAACAGATTTTTCCTTAGGAAAACCTGGTTAAATATTGTATTGTACTGCAATCATATGATGAATGGTTGAGATGTTGGCCGAACAAACATTTCTCATTTTAACCTTTGACATATAAGTGTGACCTTGACCTTTGAGGTACAGGCCTGGGTTTTAACAAAACATGACACCTCATCATGGTGACCATGTGTGCCCAGTAACTTGGGAATCCTATGATGCATTGTTTCTCATTTTTTGACATTTGACCTATAAGTGTGACGTACTGGCCTGGGTTTTATGGTGAACATGTGTGCCCAGTAACTTGGGAATCCAATGATGCATGGTTGAGACATGGGCCGGACAAGGTACTGTCCTAATAAACAGTACTCATTTTGAGGTACAGGCCAGATACTTGTGTGCGACACGCTACCTCATCATGGTTAACATGTGTGCCTAGTAACTTGGAAATCCTATCATGCATGATTGTTCAATGATGAGGGCCGGACGAGGGACATTCCTATTTAACATTTCTCATTTTGATCTCTACATGTGACCTTGACCTTTGAGGTATGTGTGCCACATGTCACCTCATCATTGTGAACATGTGTCCAGTAACTTGGGAATCCTACGATGCATTGTTTCTCATTTTGACCTTTGACTTCTAAGCGTGAGCTTGACATTGATTTACAGGCATGGGTGTGTGCGCAACACACCACATCATCATGGTTAACATGTGTGCCCAGTAACTTGGGAATCCTATGATGCATGGTTGAGATGTAGGCCGGACAAGGTACAGTCCTATCAAACTGTACTCATTTTGACCTTAGACCTCAAAGTGTGACCATGACCTTCCATGTACAGACCTGGGCCTTTGACCTCCAAGTGTGAGCTTGACATTTGCGGTACAGGCCTGAATCTTGAGTGTGCCACATGTTCCCTCATCATTGTGAACAAGTGTGCCCAGTAACGTGGGAATTCTATGGTGCATGGTTGAGATGCAGGCGGGACAAGGTACAGTCCCATCAAACAGTTCTCATTTTGACCTTTGACCTCTAAGTGTGACCTTGACATTTGAGGTACAAGCCTGGGTCTTGTACGCGACCCGCCACCTCATCATGGTGAATGTTTGTGCCAAGTCTTGGAAATCTTATGATGCATGGTTAAGATGCGGGCCGGACAAAGTCGGACAGACGGCCACACAGACTCACGGATGCACGTACGTACACCGAACCACCATTGTGACAACTATGTCAAGCTCAACGCAAGTGGGCTCATCAAAAACCTGTCTATGTTTTTCCAACTGTATTAGTACTTTTGGACAAGAAGACTTTCAAAGTTTTTGCTATATTCCATATAAAGAAAAGGAGCTCCGCCGCCTGATGGCGATGTTTTACGATGCATTTGAATAATATGAACAAACTTGTTAGAGGGTCACCCAGGAAAATTATTTACAAATTTGGTCAGTACTTTTGGACAAGAATATTGTTGAAGTTTGGTTATTTTCCGCCTTTTAGATGACGAAGTGAACAAAGTCATGAATTGAATTAAAATCTTTGAACAAATTTGAATGAAGACCACCCAAGGAACATTCCTGTAAAGTTTGGCTACAATAGAACAAGAGGTTTGAGAGGAGACGTTATTTAAAGAAATTGTTGGAGCCGCAGAACGCCGGACACAGGGTGTTCACAATAGCTCACTGTGAGTACTTTGTACTCAGGTGAGCTCAAAATGACACATGTATTTTCTTTTTACATTTGATACTATAGTTACCTCTACTTAAGGTGGAATCATATCTTTGAAATAATGTTGTTTTTGACGTCAAAACGTATGTTTTTGCGACAATGTCGGTGTTGTTAAAGAAATCACCATTACTTCCTTATTTCAATTTGGATTCAGATAAAGTTAACTTTAAACTAAAGAGAATACAATAACCTATGTGATGATATCAATTTCATACATCTGTCATTAACGTAACATAAGGAGACTTAAAATAGAAATTTCGCTAGAATATTTTAACAGTGATTTGATTATTTCTAATTTATTTAAAATTCGCCAGAGATTTTTTTAAAAATAAAATATAACATAGAACACCTATTCGTCTACGATTTGCCAAACTTTTAAGAATATCTATGGAGTCGATTTCTAATAAATCACAGTGCCGTTAAACCTCTTTCGCGCGTCGTAACGTACATTGCGGAATTAAACATTGAGACGCATCAAGGTTAATTAAAATGAATACTTATTTTTTCCTAATTTCATTCTAAATTTAAGCTATCCCCTGAAGAATAATGGTAGGTAGTATATATGTGTTTTTATTTAAAGAATTAAAGTAATTACGATCGTAAATAATTTAGTAAAAAACAACAAATTAATATTTGGATTTGTCATATGTATAAACTGACTCGTTTACTTCCCTGTTGTTCTATATGAAATATAATTATCACAAATATTATATGTCACCCATGGTTTTTTGTATCGTATTTGAGAAAAGGAAATTAAAATGTTTTTCTCAATATGCAATTTTGAGAATTTCGAAGTCTATACCTGTCATGCAAAGCTTTCTTGGTATTCTATCCGTGATAATGTTGTTGTCGTTTGCAGCAAGTTTTTGATTAAATTGTAATTTGTTTTTACACAGCTGCGCAGTTATGTGTGATTAAAGGAATGACCATTACTATCTCATCTATTATTAACATCGATTTGAAGCGAATACAATAAACTCCATCATGATACATGTATATAGTTCCCTATTTTTCCTTAAATAATTTTAAAGCAAAACTCGGTTTATTCAACGAGCTCGCTGACTAATAATACAGTTTTTACCTTATGTCTAATTTACTAAAAAAAAATGCCCTAAATATTTCTTTTAAAAGAAATCATTATAATTCAGAACACCATTTCTTCTCCAATTTACTCATATTTGTTGGAAATATATCGGGCGAACTTTTAGTAAAGCGCTATGCCGTAATACTGCCGGAATGCGCATTGTAGAATAGAAAATGAAACTCCATCTTTCATCTTTCTTTTTTTTACTAAATATGTCCCCATTATATTAAAACGACCGGTACTTCGTTTTGTCTTGAGAATTGTTTTTTACCCTAAACCCAAATTTCAAGACAAACTATCGGGTTGATTTTAAGTAAATCACAATGCCATAAAACCGTTGAAGAGCAAACTTTTGGTCACATGTTCATACCTTATTACTTGTGTTGTCGACATTCTTTCAATTATAAACCAAAATGTATCATTACCCGACTATAAACTTTCTACAATTTACAGACACCTGTGCAATGACATCGAAGACTCACTACATAGTGCAGACAACGATGTGATTATGTATGTAGACAATAAAAGTGGGTTATTTACCCAAACTATACAGGGTAATATTGTCAATAAACACCTGTATTCAAACAGCTCTAAGTTGAATTAAACTGCGGAGCTGTGTGAATACAATCAGGTCAAAACTTTCATAAAATCTTGTACACAAGGTTTTCCAAAGGGAAGAAAGTCAGAAAGTTCTTCTTGGTGTTTTTTTTTTCATGTAAAGTGTTTCCTTAAATAACAAAAGCATGGTCTTGGAAAGAATAGATAGAAAGCTTTGCATGACAGTTATAATCTTTGTAATACTGAAACTTGCTTTTTGCCTGATAAAAAGAAACGTATTCTATATTTACTGTTATCTGAAGATACATTACAAAATACCTAGTGACAAATAGGAAAGTAATAATAAATTATATTAACAATTTCTTCCATGATAATTCTGACAATGCTCTTGTTTGTAGAATTTTGTATCAGAGATGTTGGGTTATGTAAACTCATGAAATTTCATGCCATATCAAATTACTATTTGATGTTCCCGTATCAATTTGTTTACGTAAATGTATGTATGTAACTGACGAAGTACATGTATTTGAATAAGTGAAATGAAACCTATCTATTAGAACTGCAAGCGACGGTTTGACCTATACTAATGCATGAAATGTAAAAAAATGATTTAACAGATAAACAGCGAAGTCAGTTTATATAAAACATATTTAATATTTAAAGGAGTATAATAGATACAGTTTACCAATTTCATAAAAGAATAAAATTGATTCTTTTTATGAACAAGATTTTTTTTTCTTCACTTTAGCTATATAAGTCCCGCCCCCTGGCGGCCATAGTTTCCAACCAATCAACTTGGCTTGAACGAATCTGATAGAGGGTCACCCTAGGAACGTTTCTGCAAAATTATTTAAAATTGGCCTGACACTTTTGGAGGAGAAGATTTTTCAATATAGTCATATAATGCCAAATAGCCCACTGGTGGCCATGTTTTTTCGACCAATCAACATGGCTTGAAGGAATCTGAAAATGGGTCACTTAAGGAACATTTCTACAGTATAAGTTTTCACTATAGCCATATAAGGCAAAATAGCACCGCCACCCTGGCGGCCATGTTTTTCGCCTAATCAAAATGGCTTGAAGGAATCTGATAGAGGGTCATCCAAGGAACATTTCTACAAAATTATTTGAAAATCTGCCAACCAGTTTGGGAGAAGAAGAATTTTGAAGTTTTTTTCATTTCGTAGCCATGGAAACCAGAATTCTGCATGGATCCCAAAAATTTGAAGGAATCTGGTGAGTTCATTGAAAGGATGCTTTCTGTGAAGTTTCATCCCATTTGACCCACTGGTTACTGAGAAGAATAAGTTGACGCACGACACACGACGGACAAAAGGCGATCACAATAACTCAAAATTGGAAGTTCATTTTAATAACCCTGGGTATGTTTCAATTTAAATTCCACAGTGTACGGTTTGTTGCGCCACGTCATTGCGATTTACTAAAGATCTGCACAATAGATTTTCGTGAAATTTTGGTAAATGGTAGACAAAAGGTTGTTCTAAATGATAAATGTTTTTAAAAAAATCTCTCGGGCGAATTTTAAACAAGCAAATTCATGAAATTTATATCCCCCGCTTGCAGGAAATATTGTAGGAAAATGTTGAGGTTAGGTTTAAACATGTCAGTAGTCTTTTTATTGAACATGTATTACAGGGTAAATTAAACGAACTTGGCCTAGGTTGTTACCAAGTTTGTGGCAGTTATTGCATGGAAACAGCAAGAAACGACTTTTTTTGTTAATTAAGGGACCATAACTCCACTGGAAAAAGTCCACCGAAAGTGACGATCAAACTAGGCCTAGCCCTTAAGGCATTTAACCTTGTTACCAAGTTTGAAAAAAACCGGTTCACATTTGTGGCAGTTATTGCACAGAAACAACAAGAAACAACATTTTTTGTTAAATAAAGGGCCATAACTCCACCGAATAAAGTCCGCCGAAAGTGACGATCGAACTTGGCCTAGCCTTTAAGGCATTTAACCTTGTTACCAAGTTTGAAAAAAAAAACGGTTCACATTTGTGGCAGTTATTGCACGGAAACAGCAAGAAACGACATTTTTTGTTAAATAAGGGGCCATAACTCCACCGAATAAAGTCCACCGAAAGTGACGATCGAACTCGACCTAGCCCCTAAGGCATTTAACCTTGTAACCAATTTTGAAAAAAAACGGTTCACATTTGTGGCAGTTATTGCACGGATACAGCAAGAAACTACATTTTTTGTTAAATAAGGGGCCATAACTCCACCGAATAAAGTCCGCCGAAAGTGACGATCGAACTTGGCCTAGCCCTTAAGGCATTTAACCTTGTTACCAAGTTTGAAAAAAAAAAATCACATTTGTGGCAGTAATTGCACGGAAACAGCAAGAAACAACATTTTTTGTTGAATAAGGGTCCATAACTCCACCGAATAAAGTCCCCCGAAAGTGACGATCAAACTTGGCCTAGCCCTTAAGGCATTTAACCTTGTTACCAAGTTTGAAAAAAAAAAAATCACATTTGTGGCAGTTATTGCACGGAAACGGCATGAAACGACATTTTGTGTTAAATAAGGGGCCATAACTCCACTAAATAAAGTCCGCCGAAAGTGACCATCGAACTTGGCCTAGCCCTTACGGCATTTAACCTTGTTACTAAGTTTGAAAAAAAAAAATCACATTTGTGGCAGTTATAATTAAATTGCACGGAAACAGCATGAAACGACATTTTTTGTTAAATAAGGAGCCATAACTCCACTAAATAAAGTCCGCCGAAAGTGACCATCGAACTTGGCCTAGCCCTTAAGGCATTTAACCTTGTTACCAAGTTTGAAAAAAAACGGTTAACATTTGTGGCAGTTATTGCACGGAAACGAAATGTGACAGACAGACGGACAGACGGACAAACCGAAATTAATAACCCCCCTTTTTTTCTTCGAAAAAGCGGGGATAATAATAAATATGAAATAAACAAATTACTGTTAAAATATTTTAGCGAAAGTGTCATTTTAACTCCCCTTATGTTACGTTAATTCTCTTGGCAGTTGTATGGAAATTACGTCACTATGTAGGTAATTTTATTCTCTTCGGTCTGGTGGTAACTCTTTCCAAATACCACTTCAAATGAGAAAGTCATGGTGATTTCTTTAACAACACTGTCATTGTCGCAAAAAGTACATTTTGACGTCAAAACAACATTATTTTAAAGGTATGATTCCACCTTAAACCTGTAGAGGACTACTAATCAATACAGGATTTCTGTTTATAGCTACAATGATGCATTGAAAATATATACAAAAGAAAACAGTACTTACACACTTTCAACACTGCTGATCATCTCTTTAAGAGTTGAAATGCACTTGCACACAACCTGTTAAAGTACAAATATAAATTAAGTGACACAAAAGGGATCTTCTGGGGTTTTATTTAGCAGATCTATCTAGTGCCAGTTTTCCAGCTCAGTAATAAAATTCAGTTTATTAGTATCAAAGGCAACAATTTCAGTTACTCACACTATTTTACTGTTTTAGCAAAATGAAAACGGAATTTGGTTTTATGTGAACAAAATCACTTCAATGTCATACAATGCTTCAAGCACTGATGCACATTTTTGTAATCTTCTTGTTCAATGAAACTTGCAAAGAAATGTGTTACACTTTATGTAAAATCAATATCTAGGTCATAATTGTCAAAGGGCGTGAACATTTCTCATGAACACTTAGTTTAATAGAACTTCAACAGAAGTCACATACTTATATGTGAAACTAATTTGAAGTAGCATCTTTACAAATCTCATATTTTCCTGATGCAGTAAAGTTATGGAGTTATGGTTGTTACTGATGACCTTTAACTGCATTAACTACATTAACTGTATAAATGTACACTGTATTTTCTATGTTAAACATGTGCCCTTGCGGTGGGGCCATTTGTGACCCAAGTGAAAACAAATAAAGAAAACAAGCCCCGCCATCTGGGGGTATGTTTTTCAACAAATCTGAATAATTTGAACACCAAAAGCCAAAATAATTTTCAATTGGGTCAGAACTTTGGGACATGATAATTTGTTTGAGAATTACATAATTATGAGAAAAATAATGCCAACAACCTGGTGTTTATGTTTTCAACACATTAGAATAGGTTGATTAATGTTGGTAGAGAGTCACCCAAGGAACATTTGTGTCAAATTATTTTCAAATGGGACAAGAACTTTAGTACAAGAATTATACGTAATTACATGCATATGGCTCCCAGTCCACCACTTTGGTTATCAATGTATTTGTAAAAGACAAAATGTGTGTGTAATATTTGAACTCAATCTTAAAAGGAAGAAATGTCCAATTTTTAAAATACAACATATTCATGTGTTTTATATGGTGGCATATAACTGCCACCACTTAACAGATAATTTTCATGAAACAAAATAATATCAAGGAATTGTTCATTTATCCAGTTAATAAGTGGTGGCAACTTAGAGCACTAACAGGCAAATTTTTGTGTTACATAATCTATATGGATTTCATGATAAACTGAAAATAATAACGATATGTTATAAATAAAGTGAAATAAACCCAGAAAAAAGACTAAATCATCTACAACTAGACGTGCTTTTCCATGAAAAATGGCCTCATCTGTATCGTGCTATACACTGACCAAGTTAAAGAACCATGGGGTCTTTTCGGAAAGAGGTAGGCTATCGCACACAAACTCCTCTGTATCTACAATACAATAGCACTTGAACTGTTTGAGAAAATGTAAACAATGAGCCTTTGTAGCAATTTTTATCAACATATCAGAATAATTTTAACAATCTTGGAAGGTCAACCAAGGATCATTTGTACAGAATATTTTTTTAAATCAGGTCAGCAGTACATTTGTACAAGAATATTTTTAAAGTTTTCATTTTACATACAAGAGGATTGTTGTGCCAAATTATTTTAAAATTGAACCACTACTCTAGTACATGAAGATTTTTAAACTTTTCATTATGTTTATACATACAAGAGGACAATGATGGTACTAAATCGCTCACTTGAATTAATAGAAACAAGGGCAACGCAAAGCGGATGCATCCCCTCGGTATTCAATTTAAAAATATGGTTAAAAATATGGCCAATGACCTGGATATTAATGTTATGTACCAAAAACTAATGTTATTTGTCCTTGCCTTTATTAAATTGTTATTAATGTTATGTAATAGAGAACTAAGTGTAATTTGTCCTTGCCTCCGCCTTTGGCCTTTGACAAATGACCGCGGGCTTTGCACGTTGAAAATCAATAGGCTTCTAGATCTTACCATATACTAAATGTATGGCAAGTTTGGTTATGATCTGCCAAGATATGATCAGTGTAGAGTGGTCACAAGGTTGTTGATAGGGGAAAAAGGACAAAGTCCAATTTTGACCTTGACCTTTAACCTTTGACCTTGAAAATAAATAGGCTTCTAGACCTTGCCATATACTAACTGTATACCAAGTTTGGTTAAGATCGGTTGAAGGATGTTCAGTGTAGAGTGGTCACAAGGTTGTTACGGAAGGACGCACAGACGAACGAACGGACAGCCCCGTTACTACTCCGTTAGATGAGGGGATAACAAGTTAATGTCTTATTGCAAGCAATACATTGTGTATTGTATGTGCATTTGTTGACAAAAACAGCAATGCACTGCATACATTTTAGATACAGTCCTATCAAACATTTCTCATTTTGACCTTTGACCTGTAAATGTGACCTGGACCTTCCAGTTACAGGCCTGTGTCTTGTGCGCCACATGTCACCTTATCATGGTGAACATGTGTGCCCAGTAACTTGGGAATTCTGTGATGCATGGTTTCTCATTTCGACCTTTGACCTCTAAGTGTGACCTTGACCTTTGAGGTATAGGCCTGGATCTTGTGTGCCACATGTCACCTCATCATGGTGAACATGTGTGCCCAGTAACTTAGGAATCCTATGATGCATGGTTGAGATGCGGGCCGGACAAGGTACAGTCCTAGGTCTTGTGCGGGACACACTGCCTCATCATGGTAGTACAGTCCTAGGTCTTGTGCGGGACACACTGCCTCATCATGGTAAACGTTTGTGCCAATTTTAGGTGGGACTGACAGACAGACGGAATCGACCAAACCTATAGTCCCCAAAACGGTCTTTGACCGGCAGGGGACTAGTTAACTATTTTTCAATGTTCTTTATCTATGCATACAAGGAAAACAAGCAACACACCATGTGGCCATGTTTATCAATGGATCATAATGATTTCAACCATCTTGGTAGAGGGTAACCCAAAGAACATTTGTGCCAAATTATTATAATATCATGCCCATATATTAGGACAAGAAGTTTTTTAAAGTTTTCACTTTACATATATATAAGGAAAACAAGCCCTTTCCCATAGTGGCCATGTTTTTCAACGGATCAATATAATTTCATCATTCTTGGTAGAGGGTCGACCAAGGAACATTTGTAATAAATATTGTTTAAAAAGGGCTTGTTTTATACAAGAAGATTTATAAAGTGTTCAGTGAATATACATATTAGGAAAACAAGTGCCCTGGGGGCCATGTTTTCAACGGATCCAAATAATTTTAAATCTTTTGGTAGAGGGTTGCCCAAGGAACAACTGTGACAACTAATTTTCAAATCAGGTCAAAACTTTCGGACAAGAAGATTTTTTAAGAATTTACCGTGCTAACGGATCGGAATAATTTGAACAATCTTGGCAGACGGTCATACAAGCAATATTTGTGCAAAATTATTTTCAAATAGTGCCAGTTGTTTTTCCCCCCTTTTTCTTTAGCCGCAACAACCAAAGTTTGACAATGAATTGAATTACTTGAACAACTTTGAAAGAGGACTACCTAAGGGACATATCAGTGAAATTATTTTGAATTTGGTTCAATGGTTTAGGAAGAGAAGTTGTTTATATAAAACAAGAGGGCCAAGATGGCCCTAAATCGATCACCTGAGTTATAGTATAGTAGCAAATGATACTGCTCATAGAGGTGAAAATATGATCAAGAGTTGGACGGAACTACAAATTAGACAGCTTATCAGTAAAAGACATTAATAACTAGAACTATCACTAAAGGTGATTAATACCCCCGCCCAAACCCCTGACACATATTATATCTCACAGTATTATCTTTGACTCAGACAATTTGAATATCAGTATCAAAAAGAAATACTAAGATGATATCAAAAAGCAATATACAAATCTAATTTTAAAGAAATTTTGTCAGGAACATTTTCTAATGCATAAAATACAATCCGCATAAAGTACTATTTCCTCATGAAATAAGTTTTGATTTAGTTTTCTAGTTTCAGAAAACAAACAAACAAGAAGAAAAAGAACCACATTCTTCATTCAAAGAGTAACAAGGCTTTTACTGTAAACTACTGAATATTCGTGAGGACCTATTTTCGATATTTATCATGATTATGATATTTTGATATTTTAATTTTGAGAATAAGTAGCAGAAGTTTAAATTTCACTTCTGATCGATATATTATTTTCGCAAGGTATTAATTTCGCGAGGAGATCAGCTTGCGAATATAAGGGAATATAAAATCCTTACGTAATTGAGGTAGTTTACAGTAGCTTACTGCTGCTTAGCTATAATGTAATATAATATCATGTTCTACCTCTTGACACTAGCACAGCTTCTTAAAGGGAACAGCACCAGACACAATCAAGTGGTCACTGTAGTATGTTGGAATGACATGACGCACCAGATTAGATTTTAAGAAAAAAAAATCCTATTTCAAGGTCAGAGGTGAAGGTCACATGGACATGATATGTGCGTCTTGCACATCTACTACTCCTTATTAACATTTATGCCAAGTATCAAGTAAATCAGGTTGAAACTGAAGGAGCAGTACAACAAATTAGAATTTAACAAAATAAAATCCTATTTCAAGGTCAGAGGTGAAGGTCACAGGGACATGAAATTTGCGTCTTGCACATCTACAACACCTGATTAACATTTATGCCAAGTATCAAGTAAATCAGGTTGAAACTGAAGGAGGAGTACAACAGATTAGATTTTAACAAAAAAAAAATCCTATTTCAAGGTAAGAGGTCAAGGTCAAGGTCACAGGGGCATGAAATTTGTGTGTTGCACATATACTACTCCTGATTAACATTTATGCCAAGTATCAAGTAAATCAGGTTGAAACTGAAGGAGGAGTACAACAGATTAGATTTTAACAAAACAAATTCCTATTTCAAGGTCAGAGGTCAAGGTGAAGGTCACAGGGACATGAAATTTGAGTCTTGCACATCTACTACTCCTGATTAACATTTATGCCAAGTATGAAGTAAATCAGGTTGAAACTGAAGGAGGAGTACAACAGATTAGATTTTAACAAAAAAAAAAATCCTATTTCAAGGTCAGAGGTCAAGGGACATGAAATTTGCATCTTGCACATCTACTACTCCTGATTAACATTTATGCCAAGTATCAAGTAAATCAGGTTGAAACTGAAGGAGGAGTACAACAGATTAGATTTTAACAAAAAAAAAAATCCTATTTCAAGGTCAGAGGTCAAGGTCACAGGGACATGAAATTTGCGTCTTGCACATCTACTACTCCTGATTAACATTTATGCCAAGTATGAACAAAACAAAATCCTATTTCAAGGTCAGAGGTCAAGGTCACAGGGACATGAAATTTGCGTCTTGCACATCTACTACTCCTGATTATCATTTATGCCAAGTATGAAGTAAATCAGGTTGAAACTGAAGGAGGAGTACAACAGATTAGATTTTAACAAAAAAAAAATCCTATTTCAAGGTCAGAGGTCAAGGGACATGAAATTTGCATCTTGCACATCTACTACTCCTGATTAACATTTATGCCAAGTATCAAGTAAATCAGGTTGAAACTGAAGGAGGAGTACAACAGATTAGATTGTAACAAAAAAAAAATCCTATTTCAAGGTCAGAGGTCAAGGTCACAGGGACATGAAATTTTCGTCTTGCACATCTACTACTCCTAATTAACATTTATGCCAAGTATGAAGTAAATCAGGTTGAAACTGAAGGAGGAGTACAACAGATTAGATTTTAACAAAAAAAAAATCCTATTTCAAGGTCAGAGGTCAAGGTCACAGGGACATGAAATTTGCGTCTTGCACATCTACTACTCCTGATTAACATTTATGCCAAGTATGAAGTAAATCAGGTTGAAACTGAAAGAGGAGTACAACAGATTAGATTTAAACAAAAAAAAAATCCTATTTCAAGGTCAGAGGTCAAGGTCACAGGGACATGAAATTTGCGTCTTGCACATCTACTACTCCTGATTAACATTTATGCCAAGTATCAAGTCAATCAGGTAGAAACTGAAGGAGGAGTACAACGGAACAGATTTTGCGGACAGACCGACCGACGGACCGACAGGCTTATTCCAGTATACCCCCTTCAAACTACGTTCGCGGAGGTATAATAATACATTAAATCTTTGAACAATGTCAAAAAGGACCACCACAGGAACATTTCTTTGAAGTTTGGTAGATATTTTTTCATTGGTTTAGGAGGAGACGTCGTTTGAAGCTTAAATTTCCTTTTTCACCTTTCCTTTTTCAACCAAAGAATGTGGCTTGAACAAATTTTGTAGAATATTTCTACCAAATTATCTTGGAATAAAAAAAGCAGGTTCAGAAAAGAAGAATTTTAAAGTTTTGGCATTTTTCTCCCTTTCTGATGCCGTTATTATATATCTTTGAATAAATTTGAAAGAGTACCCCCATTGAAAGTGACATTTCTATAAAGTATAGCTGAAATAAGTCCAGTGGATAAGGAGGTGATGTCATTTGAAGCTAAAAGATTAATTTTACCCCTTTTCTGATACCACCTGTATGCTATGTCTTTTAACAAAGCATTACTATTTGGAAAAATTATGTAGAAGCTTACTAAAAAAACATTTTTAGACACTTATCTTGAAATCAGACAAGCACTTTTAAAAAAATCTGATTTTAAGAAAATTATAATTTTGCACCCTTTCTGATGCCGCCTTGCAGCCATATTTTTCCTCCAACAATTTTTGAAGATGGTCAACTAAGGAACATTACTATTAAATTATATTGGAAATCTGACAAGCGGATTCAGAGGAGAATAAATTTAAAGATTGGCAGTTTTCCGCCCTACTGATGCCGCAGCGACCAAAGTTCTTCATATAATTTAAATCTTTGATCAATTTTGAAAGAGTAGCACCAAAGGATCATTCCAGTAAAGTTTGGTTGAAATTTGTCCAGTGGTTTATAAGGAGATGTTGTTTGAAGTTAAAAGTAAACATCTACAACTGACAAAGGACAACGGATCTAGAGTGATCATAAAAATGTAAACAGACCGTTAACGACAACTACAGACTATGAGTGATCACAATAGCTCACCATACACTTCATCCTCAGGTGAGCTAAATACAATTTCAACAATCTTGGTAGAGGTTCACGCAAGGAACCTCTCAAATTAACAAGATCTTTCTTCAATTTAGCCAGACAAATGAAATTTAACGCAGTTAAAACTATTTGAGTCGAACCTGGAAGTCATTTTAATACATTGGGGACGCCCCCTCTTTTATGGAACGATTGTGTTAGTAGACAACCCCTTATATTGGGGACCCCTTTTTATCTGGATCGGTTACTCCCCACTGAGTGGGGGGAGGAGATTGTTGTTCTGGCCACCTGCAAGTCACGTGATGGAACGCGCTCCCTTTCTTGTAAGGATTACGTAATATGACGTAACAACCCCTAGGAAAGCGAGCGCTTCATCAGTCGCCATCGTGTTAAAACTAGATCAACACGGGTTTCTTTGCTGGGATAAGTTTCCACCATCAACCCCATCCCCCACCCTTCTATATTTTCTGTTCAGCAACAATTTTTATCTCTTAACTTCCATTATTATGATGTTTTATGCATTTATGTTTGATACATGCCATGTTTATAATTTGACTAAATTGGCAATTTATGTATGTGTTAGTTCATCTAACACCTATGTATTTCTTTGCCTTTATGCGCATGCAATGATGGTCATCGCATGGGTGGTTTGTTTGCTCTGCCTAAATGATAATCAGTGTTCAGGCGGATTATGTAACCCAACTCTTTACATGGGTTTATTATGAAACTCTTACTTTATATTTCTAGTCATTATTTTGGTAATTTTCAAATTGCTTACGTCATTTATTATTATTCCTAGTCACTATGTTGGTAATTTTCAAATTGCTTTACACAGTAAAGTGTATTTATTTTTCGCCCTAGAGTTGCAACGAAAATAAACTCAACCAGTTATGTAGACCCGCAGTATAAGATAGTGATTGTGGGTTGAGCGGAGGGTTTAGGATGGACGGGGAGATTCAAAAGCCATGTTTAAACCTAGCTTAGATATCGTCAAAACACCCATTCTGACAAAGTTTCAACACCCTCAATAACTGCTTCCAGAGTGTTAACAACATTTACCTTCAATTTTGCATAGTGAACTAGTTTTTGACTCATGCCAACCACAATAACTCATTTAGAAGTCAGGTAAGCCAATACTAGAGGCCCAAGAGGACTAATATAGAGCTCCACTGCCACAGAGCGGAAAAACCCAAAACACACGAAGTCTGTCTTTTATTAATTTAATATGATTTAGAAGGTCACAAAAGAAATGTTTATATACCAGTTAGTATCAAACAAGAAGATTTCTAAGTTTTTCCCTATATATCTCTATGTACAACAGGTGGTTTAGGAGTTGACGACGCACAGCGGACAAAAGGCGATCCCAATAGCTCAACTTGAGCACTTAGTGCACAGGTGAGCTAAAAATGTTAACAAGAATGTCCTTCAATTAGGCCATGTGACCTAGTTTATGACCGGACATAACCTATATTTGAACTTAGCCTAGATATCATTAAGACAATTATTCTGACAATGTTTCAAGCTGCTGAAGCAAAAAATGCAGGACAAAATTGTTCTCAAACTGGGCCATGTGACCTCATTATTGACGGATATGACCTTTATTCTAAATTAGCCTAATTTCAACATGCTTAAGATAACAAGAGGGCCATGATGGACCTAGATTGCTCACCTAGTACAAAAGGTCAACTGTCAAGTAAAGCTCCAATTGCCACCAGGCAAAATAACCAAACCAATGTTGTCCGTCTTTTGTAAATTAATATGTCATAGGGAAACTCATAGGTCTGTATCAGATAAGAAGATTTCAAAGTTTTTTCTTTATCCCAGGGGCGTGGCCATTTTTGACCAGGGAATAATTTGAACAATCTTGGAAGAGGACAACTAGACAATGAGATGTTGTTTGAAGGAATTGTTTACAGACAATGGACAACAGATGATGGACAGAGAGTTTTAACAAGATTTCCTTAAATTTGAAATTGTGACCAAATGTTTAACCTCACATACCCTGTTCAAACTTAGCCTAGATATCATCAAGACAAATGTTCTGTCAATCAACATGCTAAAGCTAATTTAAAGGCCTCCAGAGTGAAAATTTTCTACATTTGATGGAGATGTATGTCCTGATAAACTTTCATGAAGATTGGATGTAAAATGTTTCCCCTAAAGTGTTAAAAAGGCAATTGTTGACGACTCATGGACAACGAACAAATTGTGATCACAATAGCTCACATTGAGCACTTAGGTGACCTGTAAAGTAAAGTTACAAAACTTTAATGTTAAGCTAAACACAATTTTTAACAAGAGGACCATGATGGTCCTATATCACTCAACTGATTTAAAACCCGATTCTCAAATTTGGCATTGTTTCCTAGTTTTTCAAGGGGCATGACCTATATTCAAACTTAGCCTTGATGTTATCAAGACAAATATTCTGAAAAAGGTTCATTATGCTCAGGCTATAAATGCAGCTTTCATGGACTATATTTATCCTTCAATTTGGCCTTATGACCTTCCACATGCTTTTGACCCAATATGACCATGTTTCAAACTCATCTTTCAAACTGATAAACTAAACTGTGCCTGTAGAGTGTTAACAAAACAATAGTTGACATCGCATGACACAACAACTGACAGACGTCAGACAAAAGGCAATCACAGCACTTAAATTTTTAACATTTAGCTTAACCAAAATGTTTGATGCCTCTGATGCGTCCATCGCTGTAGCTAGAAAAGAAACACATTTCTCTCTCTTTCACTACTTCAATAATTCCCTTACCATGGCAACAAGAGTTTTGCATTGAATTCAATAATTTGAAAAGAGGAACAGCTAAGAAACATTTCAGTGAAAATGTTTTGAAATTGGTCCATACATTTAGGAGGAAAATATGTTTGTAGGAAAATTTGAACAGATGGACAGATGATGACAAAAGACAGTAATTGATCACAATAGCTCATCTCGCACTTTTTGCTCAAATTAGCTTTAAATAACCAAGACTATTTCTTAATTTTACCAACCTGTTCATCTTTGCTTTCATCTTGAGGATCTATAGTATAACCTGTGAGGTAATAATATTGAACCTTGGGTTTGGATTTCCTAATATAATAAAAAGTAGCAGCCAAGCATATTTCGAAGGGTATTTTGTCTGTCCTAAAAACACTCTCCAATTTTCCAAGCCCTACACCAGCAATAATGGATCTTGGAAGTAAGTAGTCCATTTCAAACAAAGGAAACAGATCTGCAAGAACTTCTTCGAGGGAACTGAAAATTAAAAAAAAAAAATGATTATATGCACAACAGTATTACATTGCTCATCTCAGCTTTATGGCTTGAAACAGCAACTTTGACTTCAATATTAAATATCGGTAAGGCAGAAAATAATTTTAGATATGAGCATTCAAAGGCCGAGCCCCGGGAGCTCGGTTGTTAGTTTGAATTCAAGCTCGGCCAACATTCTTTCCGACTTTTGAAAAAGTCACTGTGACAAGCATCATTCGTTTTTCACCAATGGGCTAAAAGTCTGTGTGAAAAAGCAGCCAGTTGCTTGGAAAGTATGATGTGTTTGGTACTGGTGTGAGAAAGCTAGGAAACACATGTGTAGGTGATCTGGCCGTCGTGATAAGACTGAAAAATTGTTGAAAACGTTGTTAAGCGCCAAGCAATCAATCAATCAATGATCATTCAAATTGATACACCAATTTATAGATGCACATATTGCAAATACTTAAAACATTGGAATATTTGTTCAATTTAGATGTGTCATAACTTGCCTGTAGGGAATTTAATGACACATTTAAAAATGTCAAGGACGAAATATTTTTTATGAAAGACCCGATTTGTTTCTTCTTCGCATAATTGTCGTTCTTTACACTCTCTTTATAGGCAGAGAGTGTGTTTTAAAATTATAAAATGATGAGCGCCCTTGTGTCAATAATGCATAACAATATCACAAACAACAATTGTCAAGGACGAAATAATCTTGTACTTTAGGAACATTTATATAAAGAATTTTTAAAATTTGGCAAATATGTTCATAGGAGTAGGAAGTAGATCTGTCAAGTTTTCACCACATGTAAAAGGGTAAAACAGCCTCCTGCCCAACCGGTCAAATCAAATTTGGTATGTGGTTTCTTGAGAGAAAACCTTTCTATTTATTTATTTTATTTTTGAAACCCCCTTTTTCATTTCATGGCAAAAGCAGTTCTGGATGGATTAAAGAAAGTTTGAAGGAATGTTGAAGAGGTCATTGGCAGGACAGTTGTTGTTAAGTGTCATCACAATGGACCCAATGGTTACTGAACAGAAGTTGTATGAAGTTAAGAAAACACTAGAGATTGCTTTTTTGAAAAAGCGCTTGTCTCCCCATTTGTGTGGTCCCTACGAGGAAAATAAATGATGGAGTCAAAATCAATAGGGGTCATCTACAGGTTAGGACCAACCTGCACACCAAGTATGAAGTTCCAAATCATAAGCGTTCTTGAGTTATTGAGTAAAAGGTGAAGGTTACCGTGATCTCGACCTTTGACCTTGTGATCACAAAATCAATAGGGGTCATCTAATTAGGACAAACCTGCACACTAAGTATGAGTAATTGAGTAAAAAAAAATTGTTCAGGTGAATGTTACTGTGACCTTGACCTTTGACCTTGTGATCTCAAAATCAAACAAGAGGCCCATGAGGGCCTATGCTCTACTGGTATGGTTCTTTGGTCATTTTCAATCCAGAGCATGTATGTATGGTGAAGATCGGATAGTAAATGGACTCTTTTGTGTTCACAAGCTGTATTATAGCAATTTTGATAATTTTAAGGGCCATAATCCAGTATTGCAATGGCGGATCCGGCTGGTTTGCGAAAGGAACCGAGCTCTCATCAATAATCAACTACTATCTAAGTTTGGTGAAGATCTGATAGTAAATGGAGGCTCTATTGTGTTCACAAGCTGTATTATAGCAATTTTGATAATTTCAAGGGCCATAATCCAGTCATGCAAGGGCAAATCTGGCAGGTTTTTGAAAGGAACCAAGCTCTCATCAATATTTAACTACTATCTAAGTTTTGTGAAGATCAGATAGTAAATGGAGGCTCTATTGTGTTCACAAGCTGTATTATAGCAATTTTGATAATTTCAAGGGCCATAATCCAGTCATGCAAGGGCACATCTGGCTGGTTTTCGAAAGGAACTGATCTCTCTTCAATATTTAACTACTACCTGAGTTTGGGGAAGATTAGTAAATAAATGAAGCCTCTATTGTGTTCACAAGCTCAATTATAGCAATTTTGACAATTCCAAGGCCATAATCCAGTCTTGCATGGGCGGATCTGGCTGGTTTGCGAAAGGAACCAAGCTCTCATGGATATCTAACTACTGTATAAGTTTGATTGAGATACAATCAAAACTGAAGACTGCATCGCGTTCACAAGCAATTGTTTACAGACGGACGCACGGACGACGGACACCACATCACGGCATAAGCTCTTCTGGCCTATGGCCAGTAGAGCTAACAAAATCAATAGGGGTCATCTACTGGTTAGGACCAACATGTGAAACCAAGTATGAAGTTATTTGACATAATCATTCTTTAGTTATTGAGCGGAAACCATTTTTCAGCTGAAGGTTACCATGACCTTGACCTTTGACCTAGTGACCTCAAATCAATAGGGGTCATCTGCTGGTGGTGACCAACCTGCACACCAAGTATTAACTTCCATGGCCAAAGCCATTAAGCAAAAACAATTTTTCAGCTCATTGTCACTGTGACCTTTCAGCTCAAGGTCACTGTGACCTTGACTTAGATGTACTGACCTCAAAATCAATAGGTGTTTTCTACTTGGCATGGCAAACCTTCATATCAAGTAAGAGGTTCTTCGGCCCAAGCATTCTTTAGTTATTGAGTGGAAACCATTTTTTATCTCACAAGGTCACCATGACCTTGATCTTTGACCTTCTGACATCGAAATCAATAGGGGCCATCTACTGGTCATGATCAACCTGCATACCAAGTATAAAGTTCCTACGCCCTAGCGTTCTTCAGTTATTGAGCGGAAACAAGTGTGATGGATGTTACCTTGACCACTGTGATCTCAAAATCAATAGAGGTCATTTGCTGGCAGTGACCAACCTGCACACCAAGTATGAAGTTCCTGGGCCCAAGCAAAAACAATTTTTCAGCACATTGTCACTGACCTTTTAGCTCAAGGTCACTATGACCTTGACTTTAGACGTACTTACCTCAAAATCAATAGGGGTCTTCTACTGGGCGTAGCCAACTTGCATACTAAGTATGGAGTTCCTCGGCTCAAGCGTTATTTAGTTATTGAGCAGAAACAAGTGTGACAGACGGAAGGACGGACGGAACAGGCAAAAACAATATGTCACCCCCATGTATGGGGGAGACATAATAATGCATGCACACACAGATCGATGCATGAAAGACAATTCAAATGAAATGAGCATGACTGGCTTTCAGCCAGTGGAGTTTAAAATAAGTACCCAAAAAATTACAATTACAGTATATCTCTTTAGTTTAGCTTTGGTGAGCAGTTTTTAGTTCTTTTATCATGTTGGCTCATTCCTATCAGAAAACGCATTGGATTTTGGGATTATAATGCACACAACATTTTATTACCAATTTGTCAGAGGAAGATAAATCTAACAAGAGGAAGATGTGATCCTATATGGATCCTATATGGCCACCTAGGACCCTGCTGTATTTGAGTATTAAGAAAAACATGCGGTTTAAAGATATATCTTTTTTGATATCTAACAGCCATCTTGTCAGTTGAGCATACAGGTTTGAACAATACTTGTTCTTAATGAATATTTATGTGAAATTACTTTGTACTGGGCCTGTGATGTCACTTCAGGAGTGTATCAATTTTTATCCCTGGCAGCCAATTTTGCAGGTGAGAAGCTGACACGTTTGAGATAATATGGAAGGGGGTAAAAATGTCACAATGTGAAAACCGACCTGTAGTTTAGGATGACATGTTTTTTAAAGAGTCTTCTATCTTAAGCTTTATCGACCACCTTGTGTAGCAGAGAGGAAGTGTTTTGGAAGATGACCAATTTAAATTTGTGTGAATTTAATTTGAACTATGGCTACCTTCCTTTGTAGCTCACCTGAGCACAAAGTGCTTTGGTTGGTTGACATAAGGTGTCTGTCCTCATTATCGCAGTCTGTTCGGTCAAATTGTCCTTCAAACTTCCTTTCCATAAACAAAGGAAGTTTGAAGGACAATTTGAACGGACAGACTGCGATAATGAGGACAGACACCTTATGTCAATCCAAAGCACTTTGTGGTCAGGTGAGCTACAAAGGAAGGTAGCCATACCAAACAGCTTGAGATTATTACAATAGTATTGGAGTGACGAAGCCTATTCCAAACATACAACCAGGTACATGTACTACATACATATTGTGTTACTCAATATCAATTCAATTCAATTTATATTCAATTTCTTTATTCAAATATTAAGCTATCCCACCCATGCCCATATACATTAATTCTTACAAATTATACAATGAATATGACACAATTGACATGACTTCAAGTTACACTAATTTTGAAATAGTGATTTGATTATAAGCTAACAAGATGATTTACTTTTGTACTTCTTATTACTCTTATTACGTGATGTTATATAAAATAATAGTTTTGTATACAAGGCAAACATATTGTATATACACATGTACTAGGGGAACTTGCAGAGCTGACTTAACTGCAATGATTATTTCCCCAAAATGGGCAAGTGGTTGTTAAGTTATTGAAAACTAGAAATATCAATGAAGGTGATGAATACCCCTAGCTGGTGCCTGACAATATACATATGTATGAGAAATTCAAGGGGCCATAACTCATTTAGAAATAATTTGAGTGCAACACGCCAACAATATGCACAACTAGGCTTGGTATCAATCATTCTTGTGAAGTTATATTGAATTCTGACCAAGGGTTGCTGAGAAATAGTGTTCACAAGAAATGTCTACAGACCAACTATGTATGAGAAATTCAAGGGGCCATAACTCATTTAAAAATAATTCCAGTGCAACACGCCGACAATATGCACAACTAGGCTTGGTATCAATCATTCTTGTGAAGTTATATTGAATTCTGACCAAGGGTTGCTGAGAAGTGTTCACAGGAAATGTCTATAGACCAACTATGTATGAGATATTTAAGGGGCCATAAAAATGTCACAATGTGAAAACCGACCTGTAGCTTAGGATGACATGTTTTTTAAAGAGTCTTCTATCTTTAGCTTTATCGACCACCTTGTGTAGCAGAGAGGAAGTGTTTTGGAAGATGAGCAATTTAAATTTGTGTGAATTTAATTTGAACTATGGCTACCTTCCTTTGTAGCTCACCTGAGCACAAAGTGCTTTGGTTGGTTGACATAAGGTGTCTGTCCTCATTATCGCAGTCTGTTCGTTCAAATTGTCCTTCAAACTTCCTTTCCATAAAAAAAGAATTTGAAGGACAATTTGAACGGACAGACTGCGATAATGAGGACAGACACCTTATGTCAATCAACCAAAGCACTTTGTGCTCAGGTGAGCTACAAAGGAAGGTAGCCGTACCAAACAGCTTGAGATTATTACAATGGTATTGGAGTGACGATAGGGCCATAACTCATTTAAAAATAATTTGAGTGCAACACACAGACAATATGCACAACAAGGCTTGGTATCAATCATTCTTGTGAAGTTATATTGAATTCTGACCAAGGGTTGCTGAGAAATAGTGTTCACAAGAAATGTCCAGACCAACGGACCGACCGACAAGCGTGACTCCTATATAGCCCACATATACTACGTATCTGGGGGTATAATGATTATAATTAAGGCATGTTGCAAAACAAGATTTCGTTGGATGAGGTAACTATTGTATATATTATAATTGATTTAATCAATGTGATTTTACCATATGGAAAGCACAAGGCATTCATTTATTGTCCTAGATAAAAATGAAAGAAATTAGATGTGTTTTGGTGACATTTAGCTTTGCATCCAAACCACATGTAGTTTGATAAAGTAATGTCTCACAAAGCATGTGTAAGAAGCGAGCTTCAGTAATGAAAATATCCCTCAGAACATTTTGATTGGATGACATCTAACTGGTTGTTGAACAAGATGCACATTTTTGTTCTAAAGGTCATAGTAGTGGTTGCATTCCGAGATATAACCAATTTTGTAAGCTTGCACATTTTGTGACGTTATATCAGATGAGTGAAAATGAACAGTTTATTCAAGTCAGAATGTCTTCTCAGCGGTATTTATAGAGTATTGAAAGCAACATGTAAATGTTGTTACAACTTGTTCTTGTTTAGTTTATTTCATCTTGTGAAAAAAGGAGACAAATCTCTAGCAATCCACTTAGTTTAGTATTATTATGTCATCTTGGTCTTTTAGGCTGGCTAGTGAGTAAACTTAAAAAGTAAAAATGATCGATTCTTCATCTCCTGTTGTAGATGAAGAATCAATGGATGCAAGTGTAACACTTGAAAACATTTGATAAATTTATTTTTGATTCCTCAACATTAAATACACATAATCATAGAAGAAGCTGCCCAATCTGTTAGCCTTTTAGGCAAATGATCATGTGTGTTGGCATCAACTAATTGCCAAAGTTAACAGCCTAAAGTCCCTGATAAAGAAATGACAGCTACGTATTTACATATGGAAACATTAGAAAAACAAAACAAGTGTACTGATTTGTCATTAGGTTCTGAAATTAACCCCACTGAGGAAGGAATCAAACATTCAGGCCAAATAGACCGCAATTCAGAATTTTCCTATACAGCTGAAAACACAAAAGCCAAGGGTTATAATGAGATAGACATACTGGATGGCATCATTAAGGCAAAACCAACAACCAACAACTTCTCAGTTAAAAGGGTACCCAGAGGAATGAGATGTAATGTTGAGGATTGTGTAAAATTCCTGAGAGCTCATTGACAATAAACTGTACAATGAATTAGACCAACTTGCTCCAATCTCCTGATGACTTACTGATGTGTGCCCTAGAACTTAAATGAAAGGTAATCTATGCCTCATCTGAAAGTGCAGAATAAATTAAATATAACAATGAATAAATCCAAGTATTGTTTGTCATAACTGTAATTACAGGTTTAGAAAATATTACCATTATATATGAGAAAAGAACATGATAAAAGACAATCATTTGATAGAACTATAATATTATTTTAAGTTTAAATGGACTACAACCAAAGTTCCACATACACAAAGTCAATAATGTAACAAAAGAGAAAACGGAGGAGAAAACCGATACACAAGCTGTTCCATCTGAGATTGCAGGTTTATGACAGACACTAGAAAAACTCAAGCAAACCTCAGTGTCCAAATCCTCTTCAAATTATAACAGAAATTCTTTTATAGTTATATACCGAAAATGATTTACCTCTTTTTTTGTATACCATGAGCACTATTTTCTTTTTCTTTTCTTTGACATATATATATATACATGTATCTGTTATTTATCAAGTCAATTGCTACTGATAATACTGAAAGGGAAGGTAGGTTACGGGGTTGCCTTTCTTTATGTGATGGTGCGTCATAAATATGTGTACAGTTTCAGGCAAGAAGATTGTCTATGTAAAACAATGACCCCCGGGGTGGGGCCAAGTTTTAATTGAGTCATCAATTGTTCAATCTTGGTAGAGGACCACTAGAAAAGGATACACACCAAATATCTAAGTTCTAGGTCTTTTTGTCTGAGACAAGAAGATTTTCAAAGTTTTTCCCTATATATCTCTATGTATAACATGGTTGGGCCAACTTTGACCCCAGGGGAATAATTTGAACAATCTGTGTAGAGGACCACTGGAAAATGCTACACACCAAATATCTAAGCTCTAGTCCTTCTGTTTCAGACAAGAAGAGTTTTTAAAGTTTTTCCTTTCGGTTGCCATGTCAACCAGGGTTCTGCATGGATTTATTTTTTTGAACAACTTTGAACGAGGATCACCCAAGGATAATTCCTACCAAGATGAAATCCAAACAGTGGAAGACAGTGGTACAGAGGTAGAGCGTCGGCCTCTTGACAAAAGGTCCCGGGTTCCAGTCCTGTGATGAGCGGATTCTAGCTTTGGGATTTTCCAAACAAACAGCGCGAGTACTGGTTAAGTCTCCAGGAAGCAGACATCGAGCATGATTAATATAAGCTGAAAGCTTGCTTCACAATCGATGTAAAATAAATAAGTCATGAAAATAGAAATCCAAACAGAGGTTTAGGAGATGTCATTTAAAGGAATTATTAATGACAGAAGTCTGGACATCTTGATGACGGACAACGGACATCAGGCCTTCACAATAGCTCACCATGAGCACTTCATGCTCAGGTGAGCTAAAAATTACAGTTTCTTTATTTCCCCCATGTAGTTGTAGAATCTGAGGATCCATGCGTAACACTGGATACAAAGAGTACTTACATTTTCCATTTATCTGATTTTCCCTTGAAATATTCCACACAGTTTTTGCCAATACTATAAATACCCCACCACTTGGCCGAAACTCGGTCGTGCATCATGTCATTTCCAGGCTTTTCAAATGGTTGTACACTATCTGAGAGAATGTGTATCCAAGGCATGAGATACATCCAACAGGGATCATTTGATGTTCCTGCAATTTGTTGAGCTAGAGAAACGATTGCTTCAAGGACCAATTTTCTGTATGTGTAAAACAAAAAGACATCAATTAGAATTTGGATCTTTTAATCTTACCTTGTATTTACCAGTTTACTTGGTATGTTTTGGAACAAGAGAACCCATGATGGTCCTTTATTGCTAATCTGATTTAAAATAAGTGCAATAGAAGCCATATACTTCTAGTACAAATATTGGCAGGTCTTATATTTACCTAATGAAAAAGAGGGACAACCTTACACAGAAATCCAATAATCCTTATATTTCACCATGAACACTTCATGCTCAGGTGAGCTAAACAGTTAACTCCAGAGGTAAGGAAACTGATACAAATTAAAATAATTACATCTATATGCAGATATTGTGATGTAAAATTTGTATCTGTTTTGTTTTTATTCATTCAATTTGTTCATTTATTTTCAAAACAGTGATTAAAACTAGATGCTCACAGGCAACATGTCGAGCCCGCTACAAAGGTTTGTCACACACATAGTGCTCTTCCATGCAATTGCAACACAGACTGACAAAGAGTTGACCTGATAGCAGTTAATTAAGGGCCTTCTGTGATACCGAAGTGGTTGTAAAATGTCAAAAGTACAATAACCCAACATTTTGTTTTTAGTTTTGAGATACAATATTATTAACATACATCATTTTTAGTATGTTTTGTGCATGAAAGGTTCAGGCACATTTAACATAGGAATAATTTTACACACCAACACATGTATTGAAAGACACATATACTAATCCTCATTAAATAATAAATCCTTAACTATACTGAATATCTTTTGAATAGTTGAATATTTTGCATTTTGGTACTTCAATCCCACTTTTGGAATGTGGACATTAATTATGGAAATAATACTGCTGCATGTTCGTCAAAACGTATCTACAAAGGTTAAAAGAGAATAATCTCCTTTTTTTGCAAAATTTGTTTTCCCTTCTCATGATGAACATGTGTGCCCAGTAACTTGGGAATCCTATGATGCATGGATGAGATGCGGGCCGGACAAGGTACAGTCCTAACAAACAGTACTCATTTTGATCTTTGACCTCTAAGTGTGACCTTGACATTTGAGGTACAGGCCTGGGTCTTGTGCGCGACATGACACCTCATCATGGTGAACATTTGTGCCAAGGTTCTTGGAAATATTATGATGCATGGTTAAGATGCAGGACAGGACAAGGTTCGGACAGCCATACGCACGGACTGACGCATGCACGTACGTACACCGAAACTCTATTGTGACAGCTATGTCAAGCTCAACGCAAGCGGGCTCGACAATAAGGAATACAAATACACATATACTTACCAGCAGCTAAAAGAGAATGTTTTTTTCTCAAAGTTGATAAACATTTATTACTTATGGCTGTGGAAACCATTAGTTCTTAAAATTACAGAGACATGAGTAAAATCTTAAACAGAGCTCTCTTTGGACAACATGCTATACAAGTACCAATAGTGGATGTCAAAAGGGTATTAACTCAACAAGACATGCAACAGGACAGCAAGCTTGACTATTTTAACTGCTTGTCATATTTATTGACACAGAAAACATCAGATTGAGATTTCAAAATAACCGGAACATTGCTACACTGTTTCTGTTGCAAATAAAAAGCTTTCATGAGAAAAAACTAAACCTAGTTTAAAATTTGGAATTGTTATGTTTAATGAAAATCATGAAAACTCAATTGTATGTTTAGTCAGATCTTTATCTACACTTAGGCTAAGTTTGTTTTTCCTTGCGCACCCCTCAAATATACTATGATTCTAAAAAGGTAATAAAAATAGAAATTTTACCTTTTGTTTGGGAATATTTTCTCCATTATTTCTATTTCTGAACAAGACCCCTTATCTTCTGGAGGTTGTATAAGCAGCAATTTACACAAATGCTGTCTTTGGTTGAGATCTGTACATTGTAATGACATGTTCTTTATCGCAAGTATCAGTCCAAGGACCGAATTGATTCTTTGTTCTTTCTGCGCCAATGTCTCATCATTCGTTATCATATTGTTTACTTCCAGGTCATCAATAATTGTTGATATGATCTTTCCCCCTATCTGAAACAAAATGGTTAAAGTATTACCTAACCAATCAAAAAGGCCTGAATAAATAAGTAGTGGTTAACAAAGCAAATACATTTCTTTAAATATTTTCAAAACAAGTTAATTTATTGAATTGAGACCGCCTGCCATAAAAAAAATGTTAAAGAATACTTGGACCACCTTGCAGTATATCAGTTATTAAACAAGAGGGCCATGAGGCCCTGGAATCGCTCACCTGAGAATGGGCTATTTTAAAAGACTAAACTCTTTCAGCGCCAATGGCAATATCATCAAGACAAACTTTCTGACAAAATTTCAGGCTAATCAAGTCAAAAATGCGATCTCTATATTGTTAACTAGATTGTTCTACAATTTAGCCTAGTGACCTAATATTTGACCTGATATGATTGAGATATTTCTAAAATATTGCCTAGTGACCTAGTGACCTAGTTTTTGATCTGACCAAACCCATATTCAAAGTCCGCCTAGATATCATCAAGACAAACATTCTGACAAAGTTTCAACATGCTCAACCAGAAATGTGGCTTCCAGAGTGTTAACCAGATTTTCCTTAAATTTGGCCTAGTGACCTAGTATTTGACCTGACATGACCTATATTCGAACTTGGCATAGATATCACTAAGACAAACATTCTGACAAAGTGTCAACATGGTCAAGTTTAAAATGCGACTTCCAGAGTGCGGCTTCCAGTGTTCCTTAAACTTGACCTAGTGACCTAGTTTTTTACCCAAAAATATTACCTTTATTCAAACTTGGCCTAAATATCACTAAGACAAACATTCTGACAAGTTTCAACATGCTCAACCAAAAATGTGGCTTCCAGAGTGTTAACAAGATTTTCCTTAAATTTAGCCTAGTGACCTAGTTCTAGACTGGACATGACCCATATTCAAACTTGGCCTAGATATCATTAGGACAAACTTTCTGATAGAATTTCAACATGCTCAAGTTTAAAATGCGGCTTCAAGAGTGTTAACAAGATTTTCCTTAAATTTGGCTTAGTGACCTTGTTTCTGACCTGACATGACCTATATCCGATCTTAGCCTAGATATCACTAAGACAAACATACCGACAAAGTTTCAACATGCTCAAGTTTAAAATGCGGCCTCTAGAGTGTTAACAATATTGTCCTTAAACTTGACCTAGTGACCTAGTTTTTGACCAAACATGACCTATATTCGAACTATGCCTAGATATCACTTAAGACACTCATTTTGACAAAGTTTCAACATGCTGAAGCTGAAAATGTGGCTTCCAGAGTGTAAACAAGATTTTCCTTAAATTTGGCCTAGTGACGTAGTTTTTTGACCGGACATGACCCATATTCAAACTTGGCCTAGATATCATCAGGACAAACTTTCTGATAGAATTTCAACATGCTCAAGCAAAAAAATGTGGCTTTAAGAGTGTTAACAAGATTTTCCTTAAATTTGGCCTAGTGAACTAGTTTTTGACCCGACATGACCTATTCAAACTTGGCCTAGATATCATCAAGACAAACTTTCTGACAAAGTTTCAACATGCTCAAGTTTAAAATGCGGCTTCCAGAGTGTTTACATGATTTTTCTTAAATTTGGCCTAGTGGCCTAGTTTTTGACCGGACATGACCTTAAGGGTTAGGGTATATGACCTTCAGACTAAATGGAAAATGTTTACTCTAGAGTGTTAACAAGAAAATGTTGACGACGGACGACGAACGACGGACAAAAGGCGATCACAAAAACTCACCTTGAGCACTTTGTGCTCTGGTGAGATAAAAAAAAATATATCAATTTGTGGACTATGTGCATCTACAGTGTTCAATTTGACAGTGACCTAGTTTTAGACCCAACTTAAACTAGAATGGAGTGCTGCCCAGTGCACGTGTGTCACCTGTGGGGGCCTTGTCAGAAAATTTTAATTTTTGACAGAAGTTTCAATCCAATCCTTTGAGTAGTAAAAAAGTAATTTAAAAATTAAAATTTTTGACAGAAAAGGGGCAATAACTCTGATATAAAAAATATTTGGATTATCCCCCTTTTGTGAACCAATCACACACATTGATATAAACATTTGTCAGAAGTTTCAATGTAATCCTTTGAGTAGAAAAAATGTTATTTGAAAACGTGATGAAAAAGTGTGACGGACAGACAGACAGACGCCGGACAAAAAAAAGTAATCCCTAATTACGCAGGTGACACAAAAAGTTTCAAACAAGCACTATACTTGATGAAAATTAATGTTCTGATGAAATCTGATGAAGTTTTGATGAACAAAAGGCCCAAGAGGGCCAGTATCGCTCCACTGCCATTAGGCAAGAATTAAATCTCCAAACAGCCCCACCCCCTGGTGGCCATGTTTTTTTACCAAAGGAAGGATTTCTTGAAGGAAACTCGTAGAGTGTCACCCAAGGAACATTTCTGTAAAATTATTTGAAAATTGGCCAAATAGTTTGGGAGAAGATTTTTAAAGTTTTCACTAAAGCCAATATAAGGCTAACAGCCCCGCCTATTTGGTGCCACATTTTAAGACCAATCAACATGTCATGGCTTGGTGGAATCTGATAGAGAGTGCCCTAAGGAACATTTCTACAAAATTATTTGAAAATCGGCCAGATACTCTCGTCAGAGAAGATTTTTTAAGTTTTCACTTTAGCCATATAAGGCAAAACAGCTCTGCCCCCTGGCAGCCATGTTTTTCAACCAATTAACATGGCTTGAAGGAATCTGTTAGAGGGACACCCAAGGGGACATTTCTATAAAAATTATTTGAAAATTGGCCTGAGACTTTCAGGAGAAGATTTTTTAAGTTTTCACTATAGCCAAATAGTGGAAAATAGCCCCGCCCCCTGGTGGCCATGTTTTTTGACCAATCAACATAGCTTTGTTGAATCTGAACGAAGGTCACCCTAAGAACATTTCTACAAAGCTATTTAAAGATCGACCCCACACTTTCGGAGGAGAAGATTTTTTAAGTTTCCACTATAGTATAGCCATGTTTTTCGACCAATCAGCATGACTTGAAGGAATCTGATATGGGTCACCCAAGGAACGTTTCTGCAAAAGTTTTTGAAAATCGGCCAAACGCTTTCGGAAGAGAAGATTTTTTAAGTTTTCAATATAGCCATAAAAGTCAAAATAGCCCTGCCCCCTGGCAGCCATGTTTTTCAACCAATCAACATGGCTTGAAGAAATCTAATAGAGGGTCACACAAGGAACATTTCTACAAAATTATTTTAAAATCGACCCGACACTTTCGGAGAAGATTTTTTAAGTGTTCACTATAGCCATATAAGGCAAAATAGCCCCGCCCCAAGGCGGCCATGTTTTTCGACCAATCAACATAATTGTGTTGGGTTCAATTACATATAAAAAGAGACTTATTTTCCATTAATATAATTTAATGATACATTTTTATATATAACATATTAATTTCAATTGGACATGACTATGGTGTTTTTGAGGCAATCTTAGTGAAACTTGCTGTCTGATGGTTAACATTTCAATGTAGTTTTAATCAAATTCATCCAACCATGCCATAAATATAGACAGAAGGAAAGACAGACAACGTTAAACCAACAACCTATCTGCCTTTGGCAGGGGATAATAAAACCAACAGTTTTAGAAGAAAAGATTATGTTAACAATAAAGGCACGTAAGAGTAACCAATCTTTATACTTTTTACAGCAACATTCTTTAACCTATAACAATGGCTCGAACACAATTACAAAGGGTCACATTGTGAACATATCTGTGAAACTTTTATGAAATCAAACAAGGAGTTTCAAGAGGTATTTGCACTAAAGGTAATATAAAGGTAACTAGCTCTGCCAACTGGCAAACATCCTTTTTGCCAGGTAGGATATGGCTTGAACAAATTTTGTAGAGGGTCACCTAAGGAACATTTCTGTGAAACTATTTTGAAATCGCCATGAATCAAGAGATTTAAAGAATTTAGTAGAGGTCATTGATGGGATACTTGCTTTAAAGTTTCATCACAAATGGCCAAGTTGTTACAGAGAAGATTTTGTTTAATGGAAATGTGTTGTATGATTGAAAAGGTTTAGACTTACCTCTTTTTTGTAATCATCTTCAGATTTCCAACATTTTGCATCTACCACATATGCTCTATAGATACCATGTACCAACATCTCTAGTTGCACAAGAGAGTCATTGAGTTGGTATTGCATGTCTCTTCGAAAAAGTTGTTGCATGAATATCTGAACTGCAAGTTCCCCTTGAGATATCAAATGCTTCTTCCAAGTATGTGAAAAAAAATCTGCCACAGCATTTAACAGACCCTGATCCTTTTCAATAAATCCATCATATTGATGCCAAACTTCTGAAGGAAAAAACAACAACAAATCAGCAGATGCAATTGATTATAATAACAATATATACAAAATAAATTCTGCATTTTTTTTTTATTTAAGATAGTTAAGAGTTATTAAGAATGAGTCAAATTGTTAAGTATTAACTGTATTCAAAGCAAAAACAAGAAACACGAGACAAAGCACATTGGACGTCCGACAAAAATTTCAGATTATGTAAAGTCTATATTATGAGCATACTACATCGAGAGTTCTGACGTTCATACATTTGCCATGAAAATTCCTAAAAATATAAACAGATTCAAAATGGAAAACGATGACTCTACAACAGAAAGCCAACTTTGTGATGAAGGATGCATGTATATCCAAGATGCTACAATAACTTGACTTTCCGATATTCCAACACAGACTTGAAGTTAACCGTCCAACCATGCAGTTTAAGATAGTGATAGATTAAGTACAGGCAATAGATACTGCTGATGTCTAAGTAAGTCAAAGGCCTAAACTTCAAATAAAATAAAGAAAGCTTACAGACTTTGAGTCTAGCAATTTGATAGAAAAACATGTAACAAATAACTATAAATAAATAGAATTAAAGCAAGATAACCTTGCGTAAGGTCAGGTATTTTGTAAACAATGGACATGTAATAGCCCTAATAACCAATCAGCTTTCAGTTTTTAAGTAGCACTTGCACTGGATTATTTTTCCTTGCAGAATTTTAGCTGCAATTATCGCTCAAATGCGCGTCCTAGAATAGACACTGAATTGTTAAAACATATATCAATTTACATTAAAACAAAGAATTGTCTATGATTAAAATATCCACAATAAGAAGAATATTAACAAACAAGATAATGATACAGTACAGCTCAAGTGGGTTTTCCCAAAAACCCTCACCCCGGGGTTGAGGGGGATATCGATAAAATGATAAACCGCCAGCGTTTAAAGTTGCTCCCCCCCCGGCTTAACCCGGCGTTTTCCAGGTATTTCAGATATGTGCCCGCTCCAGAGGGATTGCAGGGTTAACTCCGCAGAAAATGTTAAATGGGAGTGGCCTGTGAAATATGGTAGCTGTACCTGTTATGGTTCAAAAGTAGTGGTCAAGGTTAAAAAAAAATTCGACAGACAAAGACATTTAGGTCAAAGGTCAAGGTCGCCAGGTCAAAATATTTTGGTACTGACAGAAAGGTCATGTCACAAGAAATACACATGTGAAATATGGTAGCCATACCTGTTATGGTTCAAAAGTAGTGGTCAAGGTTAAAGTTTTTTTCGACAGACAGACAGACAGGCCAAAAACTAAATGCCCACCGAATCGGTGATTCCAGGGGCATAAAAACATAAAAGTGATAAGACAATGGCTTAACAAAGTTTCATTTAATTTTTAGTTTTAGCAAGGGGCTTGTCAGAGTCAATTGCTATAGTTGGCGAAGATCGCAGACAATTCTTGAAATCTAAGACTGGAACCAGTCCTTATTCACCTATTGTTAAAGTCTTATTACAATATCGGCAATGAATTGCTCCAGATATAAATTTCTACAGTAGCTCTCACTTACTAAATACCATTTAGGGTTCAGAGAGATGTCTTGATAGTTGTATCTTGTATGTGATGTCAATGTAAGAACATTTATCTGTGTATCTTTTTTTATAAATACTGTTTCCAGCCTAGTTCATAACCCTCCTATATTGAACTGAAAAATAGTCCTTGTCTTACTAACAATTGGTTTGTATGGTGTATTACGCTCTGCTTCCAACAATTGTTCAGTTATATCACGACATTTCCTGGGTAATTTACCAGTAATACTGGTCTATTTATCCTTACACCAGCAAAACAGTTGTAATACTAACCCCACAACCCTGAGCGCCAAGGAGGGAAAGCCATTACAAGCATACTTCAAGTATCTGGTATGACCCAGAATTTATTTTTTCACTAATTTTTATGAATTTTTGTTGAAAAGAATGTGTTAAGTTGATGTTGTTAACTGTAAAATAATCTATATGTTATTATTCCTTTGTTTATAAAAAGTAATGTGTTATCTTGAAACCATGATATAATATATTTCAAACAAGGTAAGTCAATGAAGTCACCAATTTTATTTTTTTATTTTAAAATAGCCAGAAAATGTAGATACATGTGCAGATGTTTTTGTTTGTTTTGATATTATATTGGACTCTCAATATAGTTATCATTGGTATACAGCAGCCTCCTTTTGATATTGACGACATGCATCAATGAATGAGAATATTTTACGACCTTTTGGTACAAAAAATGTATTTTCAACAGACCCCCATTCTGAATATACAATATTGTGCTTTCAACTCCAATATTATTCAAAATAAGGACATAACAATGTTCTATGGTAAAGTGTATATAACAAATTATGTGATCAGTACATCCTTGTTCAAATGTAATCTGTGGTCTGCATTTAGCCCCTTGCTTTCAGCACTTTCAGTGCTTTGATTTCCTTGCTTTTTACATATTGTTTACAGCCTTGTTATTCATAATTCAATTTTGAGTACATGTAAGTGTGTTTTGTTTTTTTGTGTTTTATGTAACAAAATGTCTCCCTATGTTCTGCCAGACGGCATCTGTATACCTGAGCATTTACGTTGCGATGTTGCCATGGTGATAAGCAATCCATGTATATATATAAGCGTTACCCTAAAACAGCGATGAGGGGCTTTTTGATGTAACTGAAAGGAGAGAGAAATTTTGAGTCTTGTTCAGGCTGGTTGTGTTCGAGAGGGACGTCTGACGGAGGCGGGTGACATGGGAGATGTAGCGCAACAGAAATAATGCAGGCAGTGGAGAGAGAATTGAGTAGAGCTAGAGAGTAGACGCTTATTGTTTGTAGTTTAATATACCTAGAAAAATAATAGAGGAAAACTAGAAATACTGTGAGCAAAGCTCACTGAAGAATACCCCCCGCTCCCCTCCCAAAGCATCGGATACAATGGTAAAGTTTCTAAGGTTAAGGAGGAGTTGCGCTTACAAGGTATCACAGGAGTTCCTCGTAAAGTTGAATTATCTTCCCTTGGAAGAATCTGAGGAGAAATTTTTTCCTTCATGCATATCTACATATAATGTGTAGCCTTCATATACCGTTGGAATCAAATCAACTGAGGCCTTTAGGAGGAGTAGCGCTTACAAGGTATGTGCACAGGAGTCCCTCGTAGGTAACCTCTTAGTTGAATTATCTTCCCTTGGAAGAATCTGAGGAGAAAAATCTTCCTTCATGCATATCTACATATAATGTGTAGCCTTCATATACAGTTTGAATCAAATCAACTGAGCCCTTTAGGTGGAGTAGCGCTTACAAGGTATGTGCACAGGAGTCCCTCACAGGTAACCTCTAAGTTGAATTATCTCCCCTTGGAAGAATCTGAGGCGTATGATCTTCCTTCATGCATATCTACATATGATGTGTAGCCTTCATATACAGTTTGAATCAAATCAACTGAGCCCTTTAGGAGGAGTAGCGCTTACAAGGTATGTGCACAGGAGTCCCTCGCAGATAACCTCCAAGTTGAATTATCTCCCCTTGGAAGAATCCGAGGCGTATGATCTTCCTTCATGCATATCTACATATGATGTGTAACCTTCATGTAAAGTTTGAACCAAATCCATTGAGCCGTTTAGAAGAAGCTCCCCTTGGAAGAATCGGAGGTGTATGATCTTCCTTCATGCATATCTACATATGATGTAACCCTTGGAAGAATCCGAGGTGTATGATCTTCCTTCATGCATATCTACATATGATGTAACCTTCATGTAAAGTTTGAACCAAATGCATTGAGCCGTTTAGGAGGAGTAGTGCTTACAAGAAATGTGGAGGTATGTGCACAGGAGTCCCTCGCAGGTAACCTCTTAGTTGAATTATCTCCCCTTGGAAGAATCCGAGGCGTATGATCTTCCTTCATAAACCAAATGCATTGAGCTGTTTAGGAGGAGTAGTGCTTACAAGAAATGTGGAGGTATGTGCACAGGAGTCCCTCGCAGGTAACCTCTAAATTGAATTATCTTCCCTTGGAAGAATCCGAGGTGTATGATCTTCCTTCATGCATATCTACATATGATGTGTAACCTTCATGTTAAGACAGACGGACAGACAGGGTGATTCCTTTATACCCCCCCCCCCCCCCACCCCCAAACTTTGTTTGCGAGGGGTATAATGTTGTACGAACCAACAGACAAACAAATAAAACATCCACCTTTGCGGGGTAAAAACATTCAGGTACAGGATTTTTTGTGAGATTATTTTGAAATCAGGCAAATAGTTCCAAAGGAGAATTGTTTGCATTTTACCCGATTTTTGCCCAAGTTCTCAATCAAATTGAATTTCTTGAACAAATTTGAAAGTGGACCATCGAAAAGAAAACCCTGTGAAATATGCTTGAAATTAGTCCAGTGGTACAGGAAAAGATACTATTAAATGTTAAATTCTTGACAAGGAAAGCGGAAGACGGTAAGAACAATTGTTCACCACACCTAATTATATATTATACTTTAAATTGAATAAGTTTTAAAGTGTATAATTTAAAATCTGAACATATAACTTTCTACCTTTAAACTAGAATGGAGTGCTCCCCAGAGCATGTGTGTCACCTGCCGGGGCCTTGTCAGAAAATTTTAATTTTGGACAGAAAAGGGGCAATAACTCCGATATAAAAATATTTGGATTATCCCCCTACTGTGAACCAATCACACACATTGATATAAACATTTGTCAAAAGTTTCAATGTTATCCTTTGAGTAGATAAAAAGTTATTTGAAAACGTGACGAAAAAGTGTGACGTACAGACAGACAGACAGACAGACAGACGGATGGACGGACAGACAGACAGAAGCCGGACAAAAAAGAAAGTAATCCATAAGTGCCTACCATGCTACGCAGGTGACACAAAAAGTCTAGCTTAAAGGGACTGACTAATGTGGAGATAAATCATTAGCAAGGATACCTTGATCTTTCCATGTATAGGGTATGAATAAGGTTCTGTTAGCTTCAACTGCAGATCGTGTGCCTTTAATGTAACTTTCCCAATTGTACTTCTTGGCCTCATTTTTCCATTTTCTAACACAATATTTGTAGGCAAGTTCTTTATACCTAACTTTGTTTTCAGGAATCTGCATTTCATATGTCATCTCAGTAACACCATCTGGTAATGTTCTAAAAAATAAAACATGGGTTATACACAATTTATGAAATTGGAGAACTAAAATTAAAACCAATCCTTCTCCCACATTTACCAACTTTAAACATATTTAATCTGAATATTACATAAAATAGAATCAGAGTGTAAAAAAGATGAACAAATGTATCATAAGTTCGCCTTAAACTAACATTGTCAGGAAGTGTGGAAGATAAATAATAGATGCATGATCCAAAATGGAAGCTAATTAGTCATTTATGATCAATCTGACAATCTTTTGAACAGATTACCTTAATACAATAGAGATTATCTACTGGTCATGCCCAACCTCCCTGTTCAAGTTTACTGTGACCTAAATTTCCGATGGATGAACTCAAAATCAATAGGGGTCATCTACTCCCAGCAAAGTTTGAGTACTGTAGGTCCAAGCATTATCCACCTATCAATCAGACAAGCTTTGGTCTACTGACAGATGGACCAAAGGGATGGACCTACATTAGACTGACAGAAGGACTAACTGACTGACCAAAATATGCAAAGCAATATACCGTCTCTTCTTCAAAAGGGAAAATAACAAATGAGACACGGTAACCATGCAAATATATTTAATATCATCAAATAGATTTTTGGTTTGCTTATGTCTTGAATTACTAATAGTAAGGGGAAAAGAAACGAACGGATAGGCTATATAGCGCTATATAATATGCTTGTCATTCTTATCAATCGATATTCTGCATTACCTGTACAAGGTTTATCTACCCGCTTATCAAGGTTTACGTACACAAACAGTTTTGTAAAGACGACACTTGTTTCTCTTCCCCGTATAAGTAGTCCCAGCTTATGTATAAGGCTCCTTAGTTTCATTTAGACATTAATCCATTCAATGCTGAATTAATTAAATAGACATGTCCAGCTTCCCATTTGAAAAAGTTAATTGCACTCTTGGCCACTCAACTTTACATGTTTGTATTGATATTCCTAAAATTGGCTATAACTCTTCCACACTAAATACCTAACCTCTCCCCAGCCAAACAAACTGCTATGCTAGTATATACAAATTGAGTTCTGTGTGTCCCTTTTATAGCAAGAGGTGATGGTGATGCATCAAAATCATTTTTGTATGGCAGAAATACCAAATCACCTCATTGATTTTATCAATCAACACATTCAAACTAGAGGGCCTTGAAAGTCTAAGAATGAAACACCCACCAATAGCAGACATGTTTTATTTTGGTTTTTCTGTTCATATTAACAGAAGATATATGTATCTGATACAGATCTCGTCTTCCAAATAATATTACTTTTAGTTCTATTTCAAAATTAGGCCAGTGTTTTCTAATGAGAAAATATATTTTCACCAAAAGAGATAGACAACAGCAATCTAGACCAGTTTCTGTAGAGAATATATTTTATGTTTACAACAGCTAACCTTGAGCATATTGTGCTCAGGTAAAATGATCCACTTCTTGGCAACAATTTGTATGAACCAAGCATGGCTAATTAGAATCTTAATGTCACCCTTCAAGTTTCTAATAATTTTTTAAACAAGAGGACCATGATGGTCCTATATCGCTCACCTGATTTAATCAAACTTAAATTTTTTTCATTGTTCTTTGTCTATACATATATACGGAAAACAAGCAATACCCCCTGGTGGCCATGTTTATATTCCTATCAAAATAGTTTGAAGTCTTAGTAGAGGGGCACCCAAAGAACATTCATGGCAAAATGCCAAATTATTTTCAAATCAGGCTAGTGCTTTTGGACAAGAAGATTTTTTAAGTTTTAACTATATTACCGTAAAAGCTTGATTATAAGACGCATTGTTTTACCTTAAAAATCGGTCTTATTTGCGGGTCAATCAAAATTTCAGAAACAAAAATACCAACCATGTCACCGATCTTCAAAAACTGTGCGTCCGAACATACGTCTACTTTATGGGATAGTTTTATCTGATGATTTTTCGAGTTTTAATGGTAACACGAGTATATAATGACTAGGAGCTTTTTAAGTAGACATTAACTTTCATCTCAATATCTAAACTCACTATCTAGCGGTCGAAAAAAGCACATTAAACTCGTTTTTATTTTGTCCATTTCGCCCTTGAAGCGGTAAGAGCAGAGTAATAGAGTAATCACTTTTCCCTCAACCAAACTCACAACGTCTCGATAAGGATGGCTGTTTATAAATAGCTCATGTCATCTGGGGCTATGCTGATCATGTGACCAGTGATTGACATGATTAAACACCCAGCGAAACTGACAAGAGATCACATGTTAATTAGCCGTTAAAGACAAGTGGATTACAGTTAATGATAACCAATTAGTGTGACAAAGAGATTTTTCCCTATATGAATCTATGTAAAACAAGTGACCCCCGGGTAGGGGTCAGTTTTGACCCCAGGGCTATAATTTGAACAATTTTGGTAGAGGTCCACTAGATGATGTTACATACCAAATATCAAAGGCCTTGGCATTCTACTTTTAGACAAGATGATTTTTTAATTTTTTTCCCTTTATGAGTTTATGTAAAACAAGTAACCCCCGGGGACAGGTAATTTTTTTTGACCCAAGGTCTATAATTTGAACAATCTTGGTAGAGGTCCACTAAATGACGCTACATACCAAATATCAAAGGCCTTGGCCCTCTACTTTTGGACAAGAAGATTTTTAAAGTTTTTCCCCTGTACAAGTCTATGTGAAACAAGTGACCCCCAGGGGAGGGGTCATTTTTGACCCCATGGCTATAATTTGAATGATCTTGGTAGAGGTCCACTAGATGATGCTACATACCAAATATTAAAGGCCTGGGCCCTCTACTTTTAGACAAGAAGATTTTTAAAGTTTTTCCCTTATACGAGTCTATAAACAAGAGGGCCATGATGGCCCTGGAATCGCTGATTTATGTTTTTCACTTTAGCTATATAAGCCCCGCCCCCTGGCAGCAATAGTTTCCGACCAATCAACTTGGCTTGAAGGAATCTGATAGAGGGTCACCCTAGGAACATTTCTACAAAATTATTTGAAAATCGGCCAGACACTTTTGGAGGAGAAGATTTTTTAAGTTTTCACTATAGCCATATAATGCAAAATAGCCCTGCCCACTGGCGGCCATGTTTTTTTACCAATCAACATGGCTTGAAGGAATCTGAAAGTGGGTCATCCAAAGAACATTTCTACAAAATTATTTGAAAATCTGCCTGACACTTTCGGAGAAGAAGATTTTTTAAGTTTTCACTATAGCCATATAAGGCAAAATAGCCCCGCCCCCCCTGGCGGCCATGTTTTTCGACCAATCAACTTGGCTTGAAGGAATCTGATAGAGGGTCATCCAAGGAACATTTCTACAAAATTATTTGAAAATCAGCCTGACACTTTCGGAGGAGAAGATTTTTTAAGTTTTCACCTTGGCCATATAAGGCAAAAAAGCCCCGCCCCCTGGCGGCCATGTTTTTCGACCAATCAACATGGCTTGCAGGAATCTGATAGAGGGTCACCCAAGGAACATTTCTACAAAATTATTTGAAAATCAGCCCGACACTTATGGAGGAGAAGATTTTTTATGTTTTCACTATAGCCATAAAAGGCAAAATAGCCCCGCCCCCTGGCCGCCATGCTTTTTGACCAATCAACATGGCTTGAAGGAATCTGATAGATGATCACCCAAGGAACATTTATACAAAATTATTTGAAAAACGGCCTGACACTTTTGGAGGAGAAGATTTTTTAAGTTTGCACTATAGCCATATAAGGCAAAATAGCCCCGCCCCCCCTGGCGGCCATGTTTTTCGACCAATCAACATGGCTTGTAGGAATCTGATAGAGGATCACCCAAGGAACATTTCTACAAAATTATTTGAAAATCGGCCTGACACTTTCGGAGGAGAAGATTTTTTAAGTTTTCACTATAGCCATATAAGGCAAAATAGCCCCGCCCCCCTGGCGGCCATGTTTTTCGACCAATCAACATGGCTTGAAGGAATCTGATAGAAGGTCATCTAAGGAACATTTCTACAAAATTATTTGAAAATCTGCCAACCAGTTTGGGAGAAGAAGAATTTTGAAGTTTTTTCGGTTTCGTTGCCATGGAAACCAGAATTTTGCATGGATCCCAAAAATTTGAAGAAATTCTGGTGAGGTCATTGAGAGGATGCTTTCTGTGAAGTTTCATCCAAATTGACCCACTGGTTACTGAGGAGAAGAAGTTGACGCACGACGGACGACGCACGACGGATGCCGGACGCCGGACAAAAGGCGATCACAATAACTCACCTTGAGCAAAGCTCAGGTGAGCTAAAAACAAGTGACCCCCTGGTAGGGTCATTTTTGACCCAAGTGCTATTATTTGAACAATCTTGGTTTACATACCAAATATTAAAGGCCTGGGCCCTCTACTTTTAGACAAGAAGATTTTTAAAGTTTTTTCCCCTACATATGTATATGTGTCTATGAAAAACAAGTGACCCCCAGGGAGGCGTCATTTTTGACCCCAGTGCTATAATTTGAACAGTCTTGGTAGAAGTCCACTAGATGATGCTACATACCCAATATTAAAGGCCTGGGCCCTCTACTTTTAGACAAGAAGTTTTTTCTCTATATGAATCTATGTAAAACAATAGACCCCAGGGCTTTAATTTGAACAATCTTGGTAGAGGTCCACTAGATGATGCTACATACCAAATATCAAAGGCCCTCTACTTTTAGAAAATATTTTTTGCCACAATGTTATCCACTTTTAGTCAAAGTCAACGTCGTCTGCTGCAGAATTGTGGTATGAGGGAAAGGGTTAATTTTAGGGATGTGTATGTTGATCTGGATCTAAACTGAATGCAAGTGCCATGATGATTTGTTTCCTTAGGGCATACTTTTAGTTTTTCTCTATATGAGTCTATTGTTTTACATAGACTTTAGGGAGGGGTAATTTTTGACCCCAGGGGAGGGGTAATTTTTGACCCAAGGGCTATAATTTGAACAATCTTGGTAGAGGTCTGCTAGATGATGCTACATACAAAATATCAAAGTCCTGGGCCCTCTACTCTTAGACAAGAAGATTTTTAAAGTTTTTTCCCTATATGAGTCTATGAAAAACAAGTGACCCCCGCGAAGGGATCATTTTTGACCCCAGGGCTATAATTTGAACAATCTTGGTAGAGGTTCACTAGATGATGCTACATACCAAATATCAAAGGCATTGGCCTTCTACTTTCAGACAAGAAGATTTTTTAAGTTTTGGTTAATTTCCCCTTTTTTTCCCCTGTGGCAACCAAAGTTCTGCATGGAATAAAATTCTTCGAACAAGTTTGAAAGAGATCCACCCAAGGAACATTCCTGTAAAATTATTTTGAATTTGGTTAATTGGTTTAGGAGGAGAAGTCGTTTGTAGGAAAATGTGAATGGACGGACGACAACGACAGATGACGTACGGTGAGCGATCACAAAAGCTCACCTTGCACTTTGTGCATAGGTGAGCTAAAAAACGTACATTTAAATCCACAAACATTAGAAAAATTTAATCTGTAGTTAGTAATGCAGATATTGGTATTTGAAGATTTAAGCATTATGAAGAATATTTAACCTGACAGGGTCTGTGTTTTAAGCGAATGAGATGATTTTGAGTTAAACTGATGATGAAAAGTGACATAAAAGACTAATACTAAAGATAAATGGACAAGAGGTTATGATTAATTTCAATTTGTACCAAAAACCATCAACTAGTAAATATTTGTATTTCACACACGCCCTGTTATGATAATTTTTTGTCAATTAATGCCGACACACAGAAAATCTGTTTTTGATCTGTATCGGTAAGTACAATAGTGGATAAGGGTTTAACCATTTCCCACACAAAACAAATCTGCAGTAGACGACTTTAAAATTATCTAGTACAAAATATAGAAAATCTCTATAACTGATAGCATGATTGATAATTGAAAAATGTTGAACAAGTTCACCCTTTGTCACAATGATTTCAATGATGTTTAACCTGACATACTTTGAAATTATCAAGTACAAAACATAGAAAATCACAATAAATGATAGTAAGATAATTGAAAAGAGTTGAAATTATTGTGGCAAATGGAGCAATTGCTCATTATGAGCAATTTCACCTTTTGCCAGAATGATTTCAAAAGTCGTCTGCTGCAAAGGCTCAGAAAGGTTATATATTTGGGAAAGGGTTAAAACTGTAAATGGAGAAAATTAAGCTCATTATGAGCAATTTCACCTTTTGCCACAACAATTTCAAAAGTCGTCTGTTGCAGAGACTCAGAGAGGGTATATATGTGGGAAAGGGTTAAAACTGTAAATAGAGAAAATTAAGGCAATACACATTTGGTCATTACCTGATTCAGTTTTAATTTAAATTGTTATTGGAGAAAGTTTCCTGGAGATATTAAGACCCAAAACATTGAATTGGTAAACAAGAGGGCCAAGATGGCCCTAAATCGATCACCTGACTGATAGTAAATTAGTAGCATATATTTAACTGCAAATATCTGGGAAAATTTGATCAGGAGTGAAAATGAAACTGCAAGGAGTGGACACTGTTAAAGAAATAGCTTATCAGTAAAAGTCATTTGTATCTTGAAATCTAACAAGAACTTTAATAAGAATGGAGTCATAAAGTTTTGTCATTTTGCACCTTTCCTTATGCCGCCTTGCTGCCCTGTTTGTCAATGAAATCAATATGGCTTGAACAGTTTTTGTAAAGTGTCACTCAAAGAACAATTATGCCAAATTATCTTGGAATCTGACAAGCAGATTATGGAGGAAAAGGATTTTAAAGTTTGGGTATTTTTCTCAATTTCTGATGCTGCAGCAACCAAAGTTCTACACAGAATGTAAGTTTTTGAACAATGTTGAAAGAGGACCAACAAAGGAACATTCCTGTGAAGTTAAGTTGAAATTGGTCGAGTGGGATGGTAGGAGTTGTCATTTGTAGCTAAAAGTTCAATTTACCCCTTTTGTGAGACACTTGGTTGCTATGATTTTGTAACCAATCAATACGGCTTGAAAAAATTAAGTAGAGGATCACTGAAGTAAGATTCCTATTCAATTTTCTTAATATCAGACAATTAAATTAAGGACTTTAAAAAAAATGGAATTTCCAAATTTTGTCATTTTTCCCCTTTTCTGATGCCTCCTGACTACCATGTTTTTCAACCAATCAGTATGCCTTGAACAATTGTTATAGAGAGTCAGCAAAGGAACATTTCTACCAAATTAAATTGGAATCTGACAAACAGATTCAGAGGAGAAGATTTTTAAAATTTGGACATTTTGCCCCCTTTCTGATGCCGCAGCAATCAAAGTTCTCAATAGAATTTAAATCTTTGAACAATTTTGAAAGAGGGCCACCAAAGGAACGTTCCTTTGAAGTTTGGTTGAAATTTGTTCTGTGGTTAAGGAGATAATGATGTTTAAAGCTAAAAGTTAACGACAGACAACGAACGACTGTAGCTGAAAGATCACTTTACTCCTTTTGTGATGACGCCTGTTTGCTATGATTTTGTAACCAATCAATACGGCTTGAACAAATTAAGGAGAGGATCACTGAAGTAAGATTCCTATTCAATTTTCTTAATATCAGAAAAGGACTTTAAAACAAGAGGCCCATGAGGGCCTATGCTCTACTGGCATTGATCTGGCTTGTTTCAAAAGGAACCAATATGTCAGCAATGTTCAAATACCATCTATGTTTGGTGAAGATCAGATAGTAAATGGAAGCTCTATTGTGTTCACAAGCTGTATTATAGCAATTTTGACAATTTCAAGGGCCATAATCCAGCCATGCATGGGTAGATCTGGCCGTTTTTTAGAAATGAACCAAACTCTCATAGATATCTAACTACTGTATAAGTTTGATTGAGATACAATCAAAAATAAGGACTGTATCATGTTAACAAGCCCTATTATAGCAATTTTGACAATTTCAAGGGCCATAATTCAGTCAAGCATGGGGCGGATCTGGCTTGTTTTTTGAAAGGAATCAAGCTCTCATGGATATCTAACTACTGTATAAGTTTGGTTGAGATACAATAAACAAGAGGGCCATGATGGCCCTGGAATCGCTCACCTCATTTTTTTTTTTTTTCACTTTAGCTATATAAGCCATTTTTTTCTGACCAATCAACTTGGCTTGAAGGAATCTGATAGAGGGTCATCCTAGAAACATTTCTACAAAATAATTTGAAAATCGGCCAGACACTTTTGGAGGAGAAGATTCTTTAAGTTTTCACTATAGCCATATAATGCAAAATAGCCCCGCCCCCCCTGGCGGCCATGTTTTTTGACCAATCAACATGGCTTGAAGGAATCTGAAAGTGGGTCATCCAAGGAACATTTCCACAAAATTATTTGAAAATCGGCCCGACACTTTCGGAGGAGAAGATTTTTTAAGTTTTCACTATAGCCATATAAGGCAAAATAGCCCCCCCCCCCCCCCCATGGCAGCCATGTTTTTCGACCAATCAACATGGCTTGAAGGAATCTGAAAGTGGGTCATCCAAGGAACATTTCTGCAAAATTATTTGAAAATAGGCCCGACACTTTCGGAGGAGAAGATTTTTTGAGTTTTCACTATAGCCATATTAGGCAAAATAGCCCCGCCCCCCTGGCGGCCATGTTTTTCGACTAATCAACATGGCTTGAAGGAATCTCATAGAGGGTCATCCAAGGAACATTTCTACAAAATTATTTGAAAATCGGCCTGACACTTTTGGAGAAGAAGATTTTTTAAGTTTGCACTATAGCCATATAAGGCAAAATAGCCCCGCCCCCCCCTGGCGGCCATGTTTTTCGACCAATCAACATAGCTTGAAGGAATCTGATAGAGGGTCATCCAAGGAACATTTCTACAAAATAATTTGAAAATCGGCCTGACACTTTCGGAAGATTTTTTAAGAATTTTGAAGTTTTTTTCATTTCATTGCCATGGAAACCAGAATTCTGCATGGATCCCACAAATTTGAAGGAAATCTGGTGAGGTCATTGAGAGGATGCTTTCTGTGAAGTTTCATCCCAATTGACCCACTGGTTACTGAGGAGAAGAAGTTGACGCACGAAGCACACCGCACGACGCACAATGGACGCCGGACAAAAGGCGATCACAATATCTCACCTTGAACAAAGCTCAGGTGAGCTAAAAATAAAGACTGTATCGTGTTAACAAGCTCTATTATAGCAATTTTGACCATTTCAAGGGCCATAATCCAGTCAAGCATGGGCAGATCTGGCTGGTTTTCGAAAGGAACCGAGCTCTCATGGATATCTAACTACTGTATAAGTTTGGTTGAGATACAATCAAAAGTGAAGACTGTATCGTGTTAACAAGCTCTTTTATAGCAATTTTGACCATTTCAAGAGCCATAATCCAGTCATGCATGGGCGGATCTGTGGCTGGTTTCGAAAGGAACCGAGCTCTCATGGATATCTAACTACTGTATGAGTTTGGTTGAGATACAATCAAAAGTGAAGACTGTATCATGTTAACAAGCTCTTTTATAGCAATTTTGACCATTTCAAGGGCCATAATCCAGTCATGCATGGGCGGATCTGGCTGGTTTTCGAAAGGAACCGAGCTCTCGTGGATATCTAACTACTGTATAAGTTTGGTTGAGACGGACGACGGACAATTTTTTTCATTTTGACCCTTTTCTGATGCCTCTAGACTGCCATGTTTTTCAACCAATCAGTATGCCTTGAACAATCTTTGTAGAGGGTCACCCAAAGAACATTTCTACCAAATTATATTTGAATCTAACAAGAAGATTCAGAGGAGAAGATTTTTAAAGTTTGGACATTTTGCCCCCTTTCTGATGCCGCAGCAACCAAAGTTCTCAATGGAATTTAAATCTTTGAACAATTTCAAAAGAGGGCCACCAAAGTAACATGCCTGTGAAGTTTGGTTGAAATTGGTCCTGTGGTTAAGGAGGAGATGATGCTTAAAGCTAAAAGTTAACGACAGACGGCGGACAGACGGACGACGGCCAGAGAGTGATCAGAATATATCACCTTGAGCCTTTGGCATAGTTGAGCTAATAAAGTGTATGAGGCAAATTCAGTAGATTGGTTCAGTATTTTACTGTTTAGACTAGATTCAGTATGAATTTTGCTCAAATAAAAATGTACATACATTGAGTTAACCCTTTCCCTCATATAGACGCTTTCTGACGCCTCTGCAGTAGACGACTTTTTGAACACATAGTGACAAAAGAAGAAATTGCACAAAACGTGCAATTTCTCCTTTTGCCACAATGTTTTCCACTTTTTGTCACAGGTTATCCATTCAATTTTACAGATTTTCTATTTGTTGACAAAATATGTTCAAAGTCGTCTGCTGCAGAATTGTCGTATGAGGGAAAGGGTTAATATATCGGCCTTGGTCTTTTTTTTTTAATCTATAAAACTCACACATTGATATAGAGTGTAAAAGGGATGTTTTAAAGTCATTCACCTTAAATTAATATACTTAACAAGCAATTTCGCTGAATTGATATCCCCCGCCAATGATGGCTTGTTTGTGATTGATGGCTTGTTTGTGAATTAAGGCCTTTATGTTGAATGTGCAATTGACCTGCAAAATTATTTCAACTTATTCACACAAGAACAAGGGGTATGTCAGAACAGAAATTGAAACAGATAAACATATTCTTCCTGAAAGAATAAAATAACGACACTGGTTTTATAAATAACTTTATTTAACTAAGAGTGTGAATTAAAGACATTTTTTCATAATTAAATCCCAAAGGAAAATGTGAAAACAAGTTTTTGCTACTTTAACCAACGGTGACACAAGTACAATAGCTCCCTTTATTCAATTTTTTTCCTTAAATCACAGCAATAACTCTACCGAAAATTGACCAATCCAAAAAAACAATGGACGGGCATCATCCCAGTATGTTGGTTCATATTCATTTCAAGTTTCATGAAATACTACAAGCTAGTTACTGAGAAATGGCTGCGGACGTGGATTTTTCAATATATCAAGGGCAATAACTCTAAGGAAAATTGACCAATCCAAAAAAACAATGGATGGGCATCATCCCAGTATGCTGGTTCATATTTATTTCAAGTTTCATGAAATTCTACCAGCTAGTTACTGAGAAATGGCTGCGGACGTAGATTTTTCAATATATCAAGGGCAATAACTCTAAGGAAAATTGACCAATCCAATAAAAACAATGGACGGGCATCATCCAAGTATGCTGGTTCATATTTATTTTAAGTTTCATGAAATTCTACCAGCTTGTTACTGAGAAATGGGTGTCGACGGACGTGACGGACGCACGCACATACGGACGGACAACGCCATTTCAATATCCCCCTCCCTGAAATCAGGCTGGGGATAATAATTAAGGACAAAGAGAAATCCCAATATGAGGTCACACTGGCAGGTCTATATACATCTATATCTCCTTCTGCTAAATTTTAAGGCATTCCAATAATGGAGTTCATATAGATGCAATTAAGTCTTTAACAATTTGCAACATACAGATGCATTTAATGCCTCTGCAGCAGACATTTGAAAGCATTATAACAAAAGGAGAAATTGCTGATAATGAGTGATTTCTCCTTTGGCCAAAATGTTTTCAGCAGTAATTAAAATTTCCTGTAGAAAGATTTTCCATAATTTTGCATAGACATTTTCAAAGTTGTATGTGGGAAAGGGTTAAGTAGAACTATATTCATCTGTGTCTCTTATATATAGGACTCTTGTTGTCTCTGCGGCAGACAAATATTATGACGAAAGGAGATACAATTGATAAAAGTGCAATTTTAATCTTAAATCTTCTGGTATGTAGGTAAATTAATAGACATACCTGCTGATATTAAACACTATGTCTTTTTTCCATGAGTCCCCTATGAATTCATCACCCATCTTCATTACTACATGCTCTGCTTTGGAGTCAAACTTGAACTCAGGACTCACCAAGACATGAAAAACTACTGTATAAAACTTTGTTGATGTCCGATCTGGTGCCTCAACCCTTTCAATTAAAAAAGAAGAAAGAAGATCAAATATCTTGTATTTACAAACCCCATTATAATTATGTCCTGTTATAATGATCAAATAGTACCTCAATGGGATCAACATAAAGTTGTTTGATCTTAATTTTACAAATTATATTAAAAAGTTAAGTCATAATGGATATATAGGATATTCTATTTATCACATAAGGTGACTTATGAGGCGTATTTCAATAAAATGTACTTAACGTTTACAATTTTTTTAGATGAAAGTTACGGGTTTTGGGCTAAAATGACTTGCGTTATGACGTCAAACTGCTGATGTAACGTCATTTTCCTAGTGTTTCGAGTCGTGCAATACAAACACAGTTATTGCTCCCGCAACATAATATTCTTTTTATTATATACCTATGATCTATGAAGGGCGAAAAAACTAACAAATATCGTATTCAATATCTATTTTATTGGGGATACAATTTTGTAATCTTGAAATGAAAAGATGAATGGCGGATGAACATTTACTATAATACTTAAGCCACGCCCCTAGAAAGTATGCTAATACGTAGGTCCCGCCCAATAACATTATCAAATTAAATTTCCATTGTTTTGTGGGAGAAAATAACAACATAATCTTAATTGCGGGATTTATTAAATTTGATGCTAGGTTTTCGATACATACAATAGGAACAATTTTCCTAAATAGTACTGGTTGTCTACATATTTTACTATGTAGCGCAGATTCAAAACGGGAACCTCGCTGAAAGTAGTTTGCGCACTGTCCGACGTCACAATCTTGTTTTTTCACCAGGTGGGATACGGAACTTTAATCCGTTGTGTCTGAACTGCGCATGTCAATCTGCATGTATTTCCACCAGAAAATGTACAGGCATATAATAACAAGAGGGCCATGATGGCCCTTGAAACGCTCACCTGATTTTTATTTTCACCTTAGCCATCTGGCGGGCATAGTTTCCAACCAATCAACTTGGCTTGAAGGAATCTGATAGAGGGTCACCCTAGGAACATTTCTACAAAATTATTTGAAAATCGGCCTGACACTTTATGAGGAGAAGATTTTTTAAGTTTTCACTATAGCCATATAAGGCAAAAAAGCCCCGCCCCCCCCCTGGCGGCCATGTTTTTCGACCAATCAACATGGCTTCAAGGAATCTGATAGAGAGTCACCCAAGGAACATTTCTGCAAAATAAGTTCAAAATCTGCAAACCCATTTGGTAGAAGAAGAATTTTGAAGTTTTTTTCGTTTCGTTGCCATGGAAACCAGAATTCTGCATGGATCCCAAAAATTTGAAGAATTCTGGTGAGGTCATTGAGAGGATGCTTTCTGTGAGGTTTCATCCCAATTGACCTACTGGTTACTGAGGAGAAGATGTTGAAGATTTTTTAAGTTTGCACTATAACCATAAAAGGCAAAATAGAATAGAATCTCATAGAGGGTCATCCAAGGAACATTTCTACAAAATTATTTGAAAATCGGCCTGACACTTTTGGAGAAGAAGATTTTTTAAGTTTGCACTATAGCCATATAAGGCAAAATAGCCCCGCCCCCCCCTGGCGGCCATGTTTTTCGACCAATCAACATAGCTTGAAGGAATCTGATAGAGGGTCATCCAAGGAACATTTCTACAAAATAATTTGAAAATCGGCCTGACACTTTCGGAAGATTTTTTAAGAATTTTGAAGTTTTTTTCATTTCGTTGCCATGGAAACCAGAATTCTGCATGGATCCCAAAATTTTTAAGGAATTCTGGTGAGGACATTGAGAGGATGCTTTCTGTGAAGTTTCATCCCAGTTGACCCACCGGTCTACAGAGGAGAAAATGTTGACGGACGACGGACATAGGGCGATCACAATAACTCACCTTGAGCACTTCGTGCACAGGTGAGCTAAAAAGAAATACGTAATGGGTATATTAGATCGGATACAAGCATTGTCATGTGATAAATGGCTATTGAATATATTACCCAATACTCATTCAGAGTCATATTCTTGTTCATTTGAAATTAGCATCACAATAGTATCAAAATCCTTTCTTTTCAATCTACTGAAACACATGTGAACCCCACAGTCTGCAAAGACAGATACAAAACTGAGAAGGTTGAAGGTCAGAGCTAGGATTTCACTTATTTTTTTAGTCAAGGTTTTAACAAATAAAATATTCAGCAAGAACTTGTCAGATGTCAACACACTTACTTTTTGGTGGTTGAACTAGTCTCTGCACGCTTTGGATTCTTTTGCTTCTGTTTTTCCTGTTAACAAAAGAACAGAATTACCTGTTTGCTAGAATGATTAGAAATGTTATGTGACTACAACATAATACTATATTAGAGGAACAAATTTACAAATAAGAGAATCATGGTAAGACTATATGTATACCTCAGTTCTATTTAACCTTTTTCTACATACAGACACTTATTGTTAAGCTTCTCTGGATCAGACGACTTTAGAAAACATTGCAGCAAAAGGAGAAATTACTCATAATGAGCAATATTTTGACAATCTCCTTTCGTCAAAATGACATCTACAGCAGACGCTAATTAAACTTTGTGACAAAAGGAGAAATTACTCATATTATGAACAATTTTTCCTCTTGTCACAATGTTTTCAACTCTATTATATCTTTATACTTCATGGATTTTCAATAAATTTTAGCAACGATTCCAAAGTCATCTGCTGTATATTTGTCATGAATAGGAAAGGGTAAAATTAATAGAACTCACAATTTCTTTCTTTTTCCTTTCTCTTCTCTCCTTATTTTTCCTGTTTCTTTTTTGTTTTTTAGTTTCAGTTTTCTCTTCTTTATCACTTTCATTCTCTACAGAATTGGTGAGAGATTTCTCCATGTCTTCCTCACTCTCAGATCCTCCGCTGTCAGATGGCTGATTTGTGTCATCCTTATTCTCATTATCATGCTTTGCCAAAGTCTCATCATTGGATACAGACTTTGCATCTGATTTTTGAGGTTGGTTTATACTTCCTGAATTATTACCTTGAATGCCATCACTCTTTTCCTTAGTTTTATCAGGAATGGTTGTAAATAAGTCACTGCTATCTGAAGATGACTTTCCATCAAACGGTATAGAAGCTTGGCTTGTCCAGGTTTTAGCTTCTCCAAATATTGATGGTTGCATGTTCTCAGTTTTTCTTTGGCCTTTCTCTTGGAATTGGCTTTTAGGATCTTTATTGATTGAAGCAACTTCTGAATCTGCATTTCCAGGACTTTGACTTGGGTCAAAATCTAAATCTGCGGACTCAATTTTCATTTCATGTTGACAAGTTGCTTCTGCCTCTATTTCTACCTCTGTAGATTTATCATCAGTTGGATCAATGCCATTCCCACTTAATGGACTTAACTCTATTTTCAGTCTTTTAGTTTGATCTCCTTTCGATTTAAGTTTTCTTTTAGACCCATTCTCGGCAGAAATATTGTCTGTACTTTCTTTTGTTATTCCACTTTCAGTATTCTTACCATCATGACTTGAATTTGAACAAGATTCCTCTATGATTGTCAATGTACCAACATTTGGCATAAGTGTAGACTCTGTCTCAGGACTAGAAGAACTTGGATCATTAATGATCACAAGGTTGCCTTCTTGATGACTTTCTTCAATTCTATTACTTGGGACAGGGTGGCTTATATTTGAAACAGAAACTAACTCTATTTCAGTTTCCCCAAGTTGCATTTGGTCTCCAACCTTTCCATCAGAAATATTTTCATTTTCTACAATTACATTAACAAAGCCAATTGGCTCGGTTGAACCTCGCAACTTTAATTCTATTTCACTTGCATTTTCTAGTTGTTCTGCCATTATAGAATCATCTTGTACAGAATAAGTGTGTCTCGCTTGATCATTATTACTTTCAGTGTTGTTTGACTGATTGCCAGTGTCACTTGTGTCACACTGGACCTCTCCTCCAATCCCTTGTTTTGGTTGAGCATGATACGCCTCGACAGATGTTATGTTAGGTTGTTGGTCTTTCACATTGTCTGACATGGTTTGAAATATATTCTCCTCTACTATGGTCACTGAAATCTCTGAAATATTCAATTACAAAATAACTGTCTTGGTCAAAAACAGATTTCATAACCCACAGGAGGGTTTCACTGTCAATACAATTTAACTTAAGAACCTAGCAGAGCTAAGGAAAATGGTTTCAATCTTACCATAACATAGGTAATTAATATAGTTTTAATATCATTGACAATGACAGCAACCTTGAATAGAAACAAATGGGCCATAGTGGCCATGGATCGCTTCCCTGAGTAATGCCATCCACATAGTCAAACACAATAACTCATTTTGCAGTCAGGTAAGCTAATACTAGAGTTAGCAAAATTACCTGTCAATTTTGCATAGCGCCTTTGTTTTTGACCCATAATTATATTTGGCCTAGACATTTTCAAGACAAATCAGTCTGACAAAATTTCAACATGCTCAACTTAAAATGTTACATGTTCTGATAAACTTTCATGAAGATTGGATGCAAAATGTTGAGTGTAAAGTGTTCACAAAGCAATTGTTGACGACACACAACATACAGACGATGGACAAAATGTGATCACAATAGATCACAATCAGCACTTCATGCTCAGGTGAACTAAAATCCATGATTTCTTTTCTTTTTAGGATATCTTCCTATGGAATTTGATTAGAATCTGTTTCAATTAAATAAAGTTATTGAACAAATATAAATGTTTGATGTCTTACAAAACTAGTGTCAAAGTAGTATCACAAAATTGGATGCATACCCCCACACAGCACTTTGTCAAAAGACAGGATTAGAAAAAAAGCCGATTTTTTTGGCAGAAAAATGCACACTTTTTGGCTAGGGGAAAAAGCCTTTATTCAGTAGTAAAATTAATACAAAATAACCTCTCTCTACATGCGTTAGACGCTTCCTTTATAGACGGAACGCAAATGTTGGTATATAACTACATTGTATATGTACAAAAATCAAGGGGGCAATTACTGTCAAAAAAATGCAAAAAAAATCCATTAGGCAATGCACAATATTCTCTTAGAAGCTTCCTATAACATTTTATTGAATTCCAACCATAGACTTGAGAAATAGCACAGACACAGATGTTGGTATATAACACTATGTATAATAAGAAACGCTGCAAAGCGACGATAACCAGGTTTTCAATGATTGACAGAAGTACTTCAGCCTGTGTTTTGAGAATTATAGTTAAGCTTTTTTGTTGAATGTTGTGTGAGTGTAAAAGGACATGCAAAAATGTTTCCATTTTAGGAACAGTTACATACCATGTTTACTTAAAACAAATGTATACTGTAACTAAAGAATTGAGTATTAACTGTTTTTTCTATTTTAAGTTAACCTTGACCTTGACCCTAGTGGCCCCAACTGCATTCCCATCAAAGGTCTTCATAAACTCTGTCTACATACCAAGTTTGATTGCAATATGTCAACCGTATCTAAAGATATTCAGTTTCAACCGTTTTTTTATTTTTAGTATCAGCCACCTTAACCCTTTCCCTCATATATACGCTTTCTGACGCCTCTGCAGCAGACGGCTTTTTGAAAACATAGTGACAAAAGAAGAAATTGCACAAAACGTGCAATTTCTCCTTTTGACACAATGTTTTCCACTTTTCGTCATAGGTTATCCATTCAATTATAGAGATTTTCTATGTTTTGACAAAATACGTTCAAAGTCGTGTGCTGCAGAATTATTGTATGAGGGAAAGGGTTAACCTTGAGCCTAGGGCCCCCAAACAGAATCCCATGAAAAGTCTCCATAAACCCTTCCTACAAACCAAGTTTAGTTAAAATATGTCAACCGTATATAAAGATATTCAGTTTAAATTGTTTTCTAGTTTCAGTAACAGTGACCTTGACCTTGACCCTAGTAGCCCCAATCGCAATTCCATGAAAGGTCTCCATACATTCTTTCTACACACAAAGTTTGGTTACTATATGTCAACCATAACTAAAGATATTCAGTTTCAACCCGTTTTCTTTTTTTAGTAACAGTGACCTTGATCCTAGGGGCCCTAAACACAATTCAATAAACATAAACACTTTTTACAAACCAAGTTTGGTTACAATATGTCACCCCTAGCTAAAGATATTCAGTTTCAACTGTTTTTCTAATTTTAGTAACAGCGACATTGACGTTGACCCCAGTGGCTCCAATCGGTATCCCATGAAAGGTCTACATAAATTCTTTCTACATACCAAGTTTGGTTACTATATGTCAACCCTAACTAAAGATATTCAGTTTCAACCTGTTTATGTTTTTAGTAACAGTGACCTTGACCCTAGGAGCCCCAAGAACAATCAAATGAAAGGAATCCATAAACACTTTCTAAATACCAAGTTTGGTTACAATTATGTCACCCCTAACTAAAGATATTCACTTTCAACCGTTTTTATACTTTAAGTAACAGTCACCTTGACCCCAGGGGGCCCCAACGCAAACCCATGAAAGGTCTCCATAAACTATTTCTACATACCAAGTTTGGTTACAATATGTCAACTGTAACTAAAGATATTCAGTTTCAACCATTTTTCTATTTTTAGTAACAGCGACCATGACATTGACCCTAGGGGGCCCTCAACGCAACCCCATGAAAGGAATCCATAAACACTTTCTAAATACCAAGTTCGGTTACAATATGTCACCCCTAACTAAAGATATTCAGTTTCAACCGTTTTTATATTTGAAGTAACAGCCACCTTGACCCTAGGGGCCCACAATGCAAACCCATGAAATGTCTCCATAAACTCTTTCTACATACAAGGTTTGGTTACAATTTGTCATCCGTAATTTAAGATATTCTGTATCAAAGGTAAGTTTGACAAAACAACAACATCGTCATTCTAATAACCAGGTTTCAAACTATGTTGAAAACCTGGTTAATAATCAAGGGTGCCATAACACACTCAAAAAACATCCAACTGGAATACAATCAGGCACTGCACATCTCCTTTTGGTTTAGGAGCTTCTTATAAAATTTCATTGAGTTTCACCAGGGTGAGTGTATTAAATACACTCACCCTGGTTTCACTAAGTAATTGCTGAGAAACTTCTTGGACACACATGTTGGTATATAACACTATGTATAATAATCAAGAGGACATAACACTTTAAAACAAGAGGGCCAAGATGGCCCTGAATCTATCACCTGAATGATAGTAAATTAGAAGCAAATATTTAACTGCAAATATCTGTGAAAATTTTATCAGGAGTTCAAATGAAACTGCAAGGAGTGGACACTCAGTTAAAGAAATAGTTTATCAGTAAAAGCCATTTGTATCTTGAAATCTAACAAGAACTTTAATAAGAATGGAATTATAAAGTTTTGTCATTTTGCACCTTTTCTGATGCTGCTTTGCTGCCCTGTTTGTCAATGAAATCAATATGGCTTGAACCGTTTTTGTAGAGAGTCACTCAAAGAACATTTCTGCCATATTATCTTGGAATCTGACAAACAGATTATTGAGATGGAGGTTTTTAAAGTTTGGGTATTTTTCTCAATTTCTGATGCTGCAGCAACCAAAGTTCTACACAGAATGTAAGTCTTTGAACAATTTTGAAAGAAGACCATCAAAGGAACATTCCTGTGAAGTTACGTTGAAATTGGTCGAGTGAAATGGTGGGAGGTGTCATTTGTAGCCAAAAGTTAAATTTACCCTTTTTGTGATGACGCGAGGTTGCTATGATTTTGTAACCAATCAATACGGCTTGAACAAATTAAGTAGAGGATCACTGAGGTAAGATTGCTTTTCAATTTTCTTAATATCAGACAAGGACTTTAAAAAAAATGGAATTTCAAAACTTTGTCATTTTGCCCCTTTTCTGATGCCTCCTGACTGCCATGTTTTTCAACCAATCAGTATGCCTTGAACAATTTTGTCACATTGGACATTTTGCCCTCTTTCTGATGCCACAGCAACCAAAGTTCTCAATAGAATTTAAATCTTTGAACAGTTTTGAAAGAGGGCCTCCAACGAAACATTCCTGTGGTTTAGGAGGAGATGATGTTTAAATTCTAAAGTTTTCACTACAGCCATATGAGGCAAAAAAGTCTCTTGCAGCCATGTTTTTCGACAGATCAACATGGCTTGGAGTAATCGTTAAGAGGTCACTTGATGGACATTTTTAGAAATTTATTTGAAAATCGGCCATATACTTATTGACAACAAGATTTTTTTAGTTTTTCACTAAAGCAATATAATGCAAAACAGCCCAACCCCTGTTGTCCATATCTATCGACAAATACATGGCTTAAATAAATCTAGCAGAGGGTCACACAAGGATTATTTGTACACTTTTTTTGGTTTTCACTATAGTCATATAAGCAAAAACAGACCGGCCCCCTGGTGGCCATGTTTGTCCACCAATAAACATGGCTTGAAGGAATCTGAAAACAAGAGTACCGCAAACGGTACATAATACGCCCGTCAGGAACTTCTTTGTAAGTTTCCTCTTTGTTTTGATATAATGTTGTTTGTAAAAAGTTTATAAAGTCGTTCAGGAATAAGTTGTTAAAGAATAATGAGAAACTATGAAAAATGCATAACTCATGCAGAAATTGACAAATATTCTAAGTCCAAAAAGGGGCATAACTCATTCAAACATTGACGAAATTCGAGGAAATATGAACTTGATCTGTGACACTTGATTACAAAGCCATATACATAATTTCAGCTCAATACATCAAAGCATGTAGAAACAAGATGTGTTTGTGAAACACTGATGCCCCCGGCAACATCTAGGTCAAAGGTCAAGGTCGCCAGGTCAAAAATGTTGGTACTGACAGAAAGGTCATGTCACAAGGTATACACATGTGAAATATGGTAGCCGTACCTGTTATGGTTCAAAAGTAGTCGTCAAGGTTAAAGTTTTTATCAAGAATGGCAACATCTAGGTCAAAGGTCAAAGTCGCAAGGTAAAAGAATTTGGTACTGACAGAAAAGTCATGTCACAAGGTATACACATGTGAAATATGGTAGCCGTACCTGTTATGGTTCAAAAGTAATGGCCAAGGTTAAAGTTTTTTTCGAGAATGGCAACATCTAGGTCAAAGGTCAAGGTCGCAAGGTCAAAAATGTTGGTACTGACAGAAAGGTCATGTCACAAGGAATACACATGTGACATATGGTAGCCGTACCTGTTATGGTTCAAAAGTAATGGCCAAAGTTAAAGTTTTTTTCGAGAATGGCAACATCTAGGTCACAGGTCAAGGTCGCAAGGTCAAAAATGTTGGTACTGACAGAAAGGTCATGTCACAAGGAATACACATGTGAAATATGGTAGCCGTACCTGTTATGGTTCAAAAGTAGTGGTCAAGGTTAAAGTTTTTTCTTGCAGACAGACAGACTTGCAGACTTGAAAATGGAATTTCAAAACTTTGTCATTTTGCCCCTTTTCTGATGCCTCCTGACTGCCATGTTTTTCAACCAATCAGTATGCCTTGAACAATTTTGTCACATTGGACATTTTGCCCCCTTTCTGATGCCACAGCAACCAAAGTTCTCAATAGAATTTAAATCTTTGAACAGTTTTGAAAGAGGGCCTCCAACGAAACATTCCTGTGGTTTAGGAGGAGATGATGTTTAAATTCTAAAGTTTTCACTACAGCCATATGAGGCAAAAAAGTCTCTTGCAGCCATGTTTTTCGACAGATCAACATGGCTTGGAGTAATCGTTAAGAGGTCACTTGATGGACATTTTTAGAAATTTATTTGAAAATCGGCCATATACTTATTGACAACAAGATTTTTTTAGTTTTTCACTAAAGCAATATAATGCAAAACAGCCCAACCCCTGTTGTCCATATCTCTCGAACAGTACCAAGTTTTTTCTTGCAGACGTGCAGACTTGCAGACGTGCAGACAGGCCAAAAACTAGATGCCCACCGAATCCCGGGGCATAAAAAAGTGCGGAAAACAAATATTCTAAGTCCAAAAAGGGGCATAACTCATTAAGCCTTATACAAAATTTCAGCTCAATAGCTCAAAGTATGTAAGAAATAAGTGCGGAAAACCAATATTCTAAGTCCAAAAATGAAGTTTTTTAAAGTAAAACATATTTTTATTAGAAAATACTTACCAGTCATTTAATACCTGATATATAATCTCAACACCGTTAATTCATCCAGAAAAGAAGCTCGCGCAGCCATGCATAGCCCTCACGCGTGTGTGATACACACGGCCACGGGCCATGTGACCCCCACTTTTAATTTCACCGTTAACTTGCAGCGTTTAGTGTTGGGTGACGACGCGGGGTTGGGAGGCGGGAATCTGAAATGACTGGTAAGTATTTTCTAATAAAAATATGTTTTACTTTAAAAAACTTCATTTTTATGTCAAAAATACATTACCAGTCATTTAATACCTGATGACTTTGCAGCATCGGTCGGGAGGATCGTCCAACACAATGCCGGTCCCGAGAAATCGTAGCACTTGGTAAGAGTACCTACGGTACTACTAAATATAAACACAACTGTTTATGTATTTAGTAATTTGTGTATTAACTAGAGATTGCTTTTTTGAAAAAGCGCTTGTCTCCCCATTTGTGTGGTCGTAGGGGAGGAATAGAAATGATGGAGATGAATTTTTTAGTTTTGGACTGGAGATGAAGCAACAGTGACAATCCTCAGTTATTGAGCGGAAACCATTTTTCAGCTGAGGGTTACCATGACCTTGGTCTTTGACCTAGTGACCTCAAAATCAATAGGGGTCATTTGCTGCTGGTGACCAACCTGCACACCAAGTATTAACTTCCATGGCCAAAGCATTCTACAGTTATTAAGCAAAAACAATGTTTCAGCTCATTGTCACTGACCTTTCAGCTCAAGGTCACTGTGACCTTGACTTTGACCTCAAAATTAATAGGGTCTTCTACTGGGCATGGCCAACCTGCATACCAAGTATGGAGTTCCTCGGCCCAAGCGTTCTTCAGTTATTGAGCGGAAACCATTTTTTACCTCACAAGGTCACCATGACCTTGACCTTTGACCTTCTGACATCAAAATCAATAGGAGTCATCTACTGGTCATGACCAACCTGCATACCAAGTATGAATATCCTATGCCCAAGCATTCTTCAGTTATTGAGCGGAAACAAGTGTGATGGATGTGACCTTGACCACTGTGACCTTGACCTTTGACCTAGTGACCTTAACATTAATAGGGGTCATTTGCTGGTGGTGACCAACCTGCACATCAAGTATGAAGTTCCTGGGCCCAAGCAAAAACTATTTATCAGCTCATTGTCACTGTGACCTTTCAAGCTCATGGTCACTGTGACCTTGACCTTAGACGTACTGACCTCAAAATCAATATAGTGGGGCTGTTAAGGGCCATTTTTGGTAGAATCGTGCACTTTGGGTTAAAAGCATGACACTTGGTACACATATAAAACATCCTCTACTGATAATTTTTAGATATGGACCCAAGTCAGCCGCGCCCCCTGGTGACCGTGACGGCCATTTTTCAAAATGGCCGACCATTTCTTCAAATGCTTTTATCTTTGTAACTATATGTTTTGTTTGTTTGTTTGTTTGGAGTTTAACGCCGCTTTCAACAGCTTTGGTCATATCACGGCGGTCAGTGCACCTACCCATGTTTTCCTGGCTTTCCTACACCAGTACTTACACAACATTCTTTCGAAGCCACTGACTACTTTCTCACATAGATCAGAGGTGAGAGGCGATGAAAAATCGCCCGAAAGAATGTCGCCGCAACCGGGTATCGAACCCGTGACCTTCAGATCACGAGTCAGATACGCTACCAATTGAGCTACCCGGCCGGGCGTAACTATATGTAGTAGACTCATATTCTTGGTGTCTTAATATACAGATTTCAGGCCAAGGAAGCCATTGGGCACACAATAAATTTGATATATAATGTATTTTGCTTTAGAAATAAATTTTATATCTTTTAAAATGGCCATTTATATACAACCAGTGAATGATTGTCAGTAGTAATAATAGTAACAACTGTTTGAATTTTGCCAATCAACCAATCAACTCACATATGCATGATATGTTACGAAATAAAAGTTACAAACTATTAAAGGATCTGTATTTCCACAGCAAATAACAGTGTTGAATTAATACTATACGTCCTATACGAGCCATATTACAAGTTATTGTATGAAAACATAGTATACTACGGGTTTTCATACATACGGCATTCGTCGCTTATTGTACGTCACACATAAGTGTCATGGATTGAGGTACATATCACTATCAAATCTTCACATTTATAGACACTCTTTGTAACAACTCACAACGACATAGGGCCTTGCACTGGAGGCTAGCCTTGCTGTATTTGCACAAACCCCTGCATACCTTGCGGCAGTTACAGTGTATCAGTTCATAACACATGTCTTGTGCCTGACCAATGGTGGTCCATTTTGGTTTCGATGAACCATCACTTTGGTGCCATCCCCAGTTTGCAGGACTTGGTAATATGGGTTCTTTTTGTAGTGATTGCCCCCCAAACATGCCCTGCTTGGTAGGCGGTTCGTAGTATATGCTGTATCAGAGCTGCCTGTGTTGGAGGAATATTTTCCAAGAATCTAAATCGACTTGCAAAAGAGAGATGCTGCCTTGCTTCATTTACCTCCGTCAGTTAACATGTTTTGTCGTACAAGAGAACAACATATTTCTCTAGAACTTCAAATGTGCTGTCAAGTATACTTGGAGGGGCACCAGCGAGTAACGAGAATGTATCAGTGACATCCGGAAATACATCCCACATTTTCCATGCTGTCCTCTTGCCGATGCCTGCAAAAAAGGACGTTGTGTCACTTCCCGTGGACGCACGAAATACTACCAATGCTGGTGCTTCAGATGAACCCAAATTTGCTGCAATAGTATGTGCTGCAATGTACCTATGGTGCCTCCCTACACCAAATCATATCCAGACTTCATGTGCCATTGGAATACATGCTAGTTTGGACAGTATGATCCCGACTACATCAGTGTCGCATGTCCTGACCATTATCTTCTTATGACCAGCATGTGCCGCATCAAGAAGATGAAGTACTAATCTTGTGTCGGCTTCTTCATGCGTGCATGGTTCAATCTGCATCCCCTCTCCTTGGTGCTGAAAGCACTTTGTCCCCATTTGTGCTGAAGACTTGTTTTTCTGGAAGGTCTCTACCTGTAGCCGCTTCTGCCAACAGCTGAAACAATTCTGTCTTGTTCTCATTAACACGAATGAAGCTTTTCCAGTTACTTGGAAACTTTGATGAAAGCTCCACTCTCCTCCTAACCCCTTCCCTCTCTTTTCTCTGGTTGCTGCCTTCAGGCTGCCTTGTGTGTAAACATTACACACTATATAAATTATATCGGCATGTTCCAGCCGTTGCTCAATGTATAGCATGAATACTGTTTTGGAATAGTCTTCAAATGTTTGTGAGTTTCTTGGGGACAGCATTTGACCTATTACTGCACCATCCAGTATATGTGCAGTAACTTGTGGGTTTGTGTCCACTGGTCGCGCACGAGCTTCAAGTTCTACAAGTAAGTCTGCATTGTTTCCAGATCTCAGTGCCCCACCTTTCGAGAGTGCTGGAGGCCATGGCCGATTTTTGTGTTTAAAAAAGATTTCCTTCCCTGGATTGGCATGCAATGTATAATCTGGAAAAGAGGAAACCGTCTTCCTTCATTGTTGCAACCTGTAACTTTTGCTTCTGTGGCCTTTTGGTAAACACCTGGAGTTTGTTTTTCTGTATTGGGTCTTTGATTGACTTTGTTTGATTAACAAACCTTTCTTTGACAAAACGGTCATACTGCTCCTGGCCCACTGTGTACGCTTTTTCTACAATTGTATGTACCTCAGAGTCCATAATGAGCTTTGTGTCCAGTGTAAGCAGGTCACCACTGTCGTCTTTGAAAGGATTTCCAATTTCTTCAAAGACTTCAACAAGAGCCTTCACTTCCTTGGCAAATGAGGTTTGAACAACTGTAGTTTGTTCATGGTGTTTAGTTGAACCATGAATGGTGCCATCTTCAAACTCTGCCACCATTCTTGATATTCGAGGCCTGCAACCATCCAGCGTTGTAGCGCATTTGGGTTGTCAGTCAAGCGCACAGCCCCACAATCACCTTTCACATTGGCATTTGCCGGTTCGTGGGCTTGATCGAGTGCCATGGCAGAGAATGGACGGTTTGTTCTATGTGCAACGAACCTTCCTGCAACAAACTTTTGGTAGATGGCAGGGTGTGTTTCTGACAGAGAGTACATGTCTCTGACATGCACATAGAGCCATCTAGTATAGTTGATATGGTCAGAGCTGAATACCCATGGAATGAACATTGCAAGTGATTCTCAGTAGCTCAGAAAGTGTCATGTCTTGATTGATTTGATGATCAGAAATATACAAAGTTTCATTTCAAGCACAACGAACCAATATTTAAACTGTGGTTGCCCTGCTGTTATCTTGCCACACTAGTCTGTGAAATTCAATAAATTCTCTCCCGCTAGCAGAGTTTCTTTGTATCTATCGTAGGCTTATGCTGCAGGTTGAAAAGGGCAGCAGCTGTTATATGATGAGCATGCCTTGTCCTGGTTACATGTGTGGCTTTAAACAGGTAGTCGACGACTCCACTCGTTGCAATCCCGGCATTAAAGATGGCAGTTGTCCAACAACACCCATCAAGCCAGTCGCCAATGACCTTGAATGCTGTCATCGCTATGTGTAGTCCACCAGCCATGATAAGATATTTATCTTCTCCATGTGTTGCAGTAAAGTTCCACTGTATTGTTTTTAAGTTTAAACTTATTTATTTACATCGATTGCCAAACAAGCTTTCAACTTATATTAATCACGCTCGATGTCTGCTTCCTGTAGACTTAACCAGTACTCGCACCGTTTGTGTGGACAAATCCCAAAGTCAGGACCCGCTCATCACGGGACTCGAACCAGGACCTTTGATACGAGAGGTCGACGCTCTACCCCTGCACCACTGTCTTCCACATATTGTTTTTAAGATTGCAAACAGTGGTTGATCCATTACTAGTACTGGAATTTGTCCAGGGTTGAGGTATACTGTTGCAGCACATTAACTATACATTCATCGAATGTTTTATCATGGTTACCGAATGTGCGCATTCAAGGAACAGGGGCATGAGGGCCACAACTGTGCTAGGAGCTGCTACAACCTGCTGTATAGAAGCATGGTATGCAGACCATGATACAACATATTCTTTGGTCAGCTCCTGTTTACTGAGCATGCAATGATATTAGTAGAATGTCCCTGCCTTCAGTCTGCGATCTCAGATCTGGAATGGCAGCCAGTATCCGATCCTTGAGCCTAGTTGTATATGAACTTGCACTTGATCCAAACCAAGCTCATTTAGCCTGGATATGTAAAGGTTCTTCATGTCCTGCCATTATGAAAATTGGCCTCGTTTCCAATGAACCCCTATAGGTTTCAATATATGAAACCAATTCAGCAAAAACTATGCCGTGTAGCACCTTTTCTGAACTCTTTTCCTGGTCCTTCCGTGAGAGTTGTGCACGTTTGTCCTTACTTTGAAATCAACTTCAAACGTACACACATCTTTGACCTGTGTGTGTTGCTGGTGTTCCGATGAAGATCTCCTAGTTTTAACTGGACTTGCATTGTGTGATTTCTCCGTCTTTCTCTTGCTTGCTCTTTGAAGCTTGTCATTGCCTATTTTATTTCTACAAGATTTATGCCATGCTGCGCTTTGTTCATACAATACATTTTCTAATCCTGTGTCAATATTCAGGTGTTGTATATTGACACCTGCAGGAATAGCATATAATTCCTGAAAATTGATTAGATTTTCAGCAACGTATCTGTAACATGATCATGATCGTTTAATAGCTGGTGGTGATTTTGCCAAAAAATTGCCATTTTAAATGATATAAAAGTTTTTTCTAAAACAAAATACTTTATATATCATACTTTTTGTGTGCCCAATGGCTTCCTTGGCCTGAAATCTGTATATCTAGACACCAAGAATATGAGTCTACTGCATATAGTTACAAAGATAAAAGCATTTGAAGAAATGGTCGGCCATTTTGGCGGCCATTTTGAAAAATGGCCGCCATGGTCACCAGGTGGCGCTGCTGACTTGGGTCCATATCTAAAAATAATCAGTCAGGGATGTTTTATATGTGTGCCAAGTTACATGCTTTTAACCCAAAGTGCACGATTTTATGCTTAGCCGCCCCACTAATAGGGGTCTTCTACTAGGCATGGCCAACCTGCATACCAAGTATGGAGTTCCTCAGCCAAAGCGTTCTTCAGTTATTGAGCGGAAACCATTCTTTACCTCACAAGGTCACCATGACCTTGACCTTTGACCTTCTGCTATCAAAATCAATAGGGGTCAGCTACTGGTCATGACCAACCTGCATACCAAGTATGAAGTTCCTACGCCCAAGCGTTCTTCAGTTATTGAGTGGAAACAAGTGTGACAGACGGAAGGACGGACGGAACGGGCAAAAACAATATGTCACCCCCATGTAATGGGGGAGACATAATTAGGTAAGTACTCGCTGAGAGTCCACTTGTGTGTCCAGAGAGAAATAATTTCTGATTGAAACGTTTTAAGACTTTATCAGAAGGATCTTATTACTAATTAAAGGAATAGGATATCCAGTGTTTGAATACGCTGCTGACATATCCTTCTCCTACCAGAGGTTGAATAACCCCTACTGTGGCTCTTACAGCCCTCGAATGTTTTATATAGAACTTTAGACCCTTAACAGGGTACAAGATCAGGTTTATGTCTAAGGGAACACAGTTCACAGAAAGGTTGTGAAATGTGATGGGTTAGGAAGCACCAAAGGCAACTTGGTCTCAGTAGGAATACAGATTTATAAGAACGGTTGAATAACCAGACGGCTGTAAAACCTGATGAAATTCGTTTCTACTGATAGCAAAGAACTCACTTTCCTGATAGTGTTCGCCAAGCAAGACGAATTTAAGTCTCAGTTTATAACTTAAGAAGCGGCAGCTTCCGAAGAACGTAAAAGTTTGGAGAGAAATGGATCTGAACTTTGAAGTTAAGCGCATTGGAGCATCGAACGATAATTGTTGTGTTCAACGCCAAATCTTGAATGCGAGAGGTCGGCAACATATGTAAGCATAAATTACTGATTGACGTACCTTAAAAAACACCAATCGGTAAGAACTGTCTACTTCTAAGGAAGATGTAACGGTTATGTCGATAGGCAGGCCAGAAGAACGTTGAACTACGATCTCTGGGCCAATACTGTGTTTCTAAAGTCATTGTCAGGAAGAGAATAACGACACCGGAAGTTGACTCATTTGAATTATGGGGGCAATTCAGGGAGTAATTATTATTGCCAATCGAAGGTATTGATCATGTACATGTCCTAGTCAGTTAAGCCCTGTACTGTAATGAGTATTTAACACACTGCCCCGAACTGTAAACAATTCGGGTGTGGTGTGAAGCATGTATCGGGCCGTTTCCCTTAATTACTGATCCTTATCCAGGACATGGGAATCGGATTCTCTAATAGCGAATCGAGTCTGTCCGAAGGGCCAGCTCAACGAGAAACGTCCTACAACGAGTCTCTTGAGGGGAATAGATCCGACTTGCCCGTTTTGGGAATAAATTCTAAACGCAGGTAATCGAAGTGAAGTGTTTGAAAGGAACACTTCCCCGTTTACAATGAATCGACGGTCATTCCTCGATGAAAAAGCAACCGGTACGTGGTAACAGGCGTCTGTTAGGTCTAAGAATCGCTCAGACCGCCGTTCCGGATTGCGTTCTTGATAAAACGGAACGTTCCATTTTATTACTCGACCGTACTAGACGCAATCTGAGTCGATAAGTCTTATTCCGGTCTTCACCGGCTGTCTTCTTAGGAACCAGAAGAAAGACGGTTGTAGAAACCACCGAATGGAAGGTTGATACCCACTCCATGGCATTCCTGTTAGCTTAATAGAGAGGAGCGCTTCCCTATAGCCGCGGATTAGGGCCAGTGCTCTACTTGGTTGTATGCCCACTTTGCTCCCGTAACGGGGCTTTGATAAGGCAGGGCCAGCGGAAGCAGAAAGCTAGGCTCGAACTTAGCCTGTCTCTTGTGTCTTCACAGGTTGGGCTTCTAAGAATGCCTTTGCAGAAGTCGCTGTACGTTCTGTCCCTGTGAACAATGTTGCCGCATACGCCGAAATGCGCCTATGGACGCAGTGAATGCAGTAACTTTCCACTAATGATAGTTTATTTAGAGTCCAGCTAAATTGTTAATCATCCGATGGAGCACTGAACCCGATATGCCTCTTATTCGTCAGACAAGACGGGGTCGTGGGTTTTACCCGACAACGTGCGGATTGACTAAAGCCGGTTCTGGACCGGAATGTCAGTGTCCGATTCGACATGGAGGAATCCTATGATCGATTGATTGTGGTTTAATGCCGTTTTAACAATTCTCAGTTATATCACGGCGGCCAGTTCACCTACTCATGTATTTCCTGGTTTTCTCACACCAGTACTCCACACAACAATCTTCCCAAGCAACTGGCTACTTTTCCACAAAACTTAGCCCATTGGTGGGAGGAATCCTATGAAGGAGTCATGATCGAGGAATTGATCCCTTTTCCGAAGAAGAATGAGATCACATGGAATCAACCGTCGGTCCGAGCTCACGTATGAGAGAGTTCACAGAGTGACTATCCTCTGGGAACGGTTGATCCCGGTAGGCCAGCATAGGGGATTGATTTATGAAATAATTGAATCTCTCCCTTGTAATACCGTCGGACATCGACTCGTCCCAACAATTGGTACGATGGGTATTACTTGGGAGGAGTGTAGTCCCTAGAGACGCACTCTCTCCTCCCTGGGGACCGACATAACTATTTGACCGGTACTCCCCATACCCGATGGCCGACTGTTTAATCGGCTATGTCCCAGCATACTGCCCGATTGACTGCCGAAAGGTTATGTCCTAAGACATTACCCGTTTGACCGGTGCCTTACTGGCTATGTCTAAAGACATTGCCCGGTCTCCAAATGACTGTGTCCGAGGACATTTGTCAATTGGAATACTGTAGAATTCCGAAGAATTCATAGTAGAATTTTTGTTTTCACGGTGACCGTTTGCCCGGTAACCGTTTATGCCCAGTTAAGAGTTTGACTGCTCTGTGAACGTTCACGCGACAACCGTTTATGCCCAGTGATTAATTGAGTACTCGGTAGGCATTTGACTCATTCTCTAGCACTATCGACTCATTACATTCATATGAGTGTAAGGAACAACAACTCTGCGAAGGAGATTTTCACTTGGCTGTGTTCGAAAACACCCGGTTGTCCAATGTCAATGGTTATGTCATAATATTGACAAAACGGTTGGAGTCAACTTGACTTAACGACTGCTCGTTACCCAGCTCTGGGTACGTTCAGTAATGGTAGCTCCCTCTGACCATTACTGACCGGTTGACTAATGATAGGCTGATGTGAGGCTGCTCTATCACCAGTCTCCAAAAACTTCAGACATTATAACTTGGCACTCTGTAGAAGTCCGAAGACTGCTGTACTGCAGAGTGTAGGTTTTGCTCGAAATCATTACAGGTTTAAACGAAGTTTTAGCGTCAACCTTCGGGCATAAAGTATTAGGCACCACCCTAAGACTGGTCCCCCCCCCCCCGCCCATCAGACGAGGAGGTGGGAGAGTGTCGAGCCCTAAGATGCTTGACTCTAATCCGTCTTTCAACTGAAAGACACAACAGTCTTATAAAAGTAAGAGAAGGGATTGAAAATAATATTCAATCTTTGTGTACTTTATTGTTGTGTTAAGGTGTCGATCGTGTGATATGAACCTCCTCTCTCCGCAGTAGAGAGAGAGGTCGCACTGGATCGATCGTCGGGGCCAAACTAACCATATGGGACGGTCTCAACCTCCCTTTCACGGAAAACCTGAGTTATTCCGATCGGGGTTTGCCTTCTAAGGACTGCCTCTTCGAAAGGTGTCCTTCCGGGAACAGTGAATTCCCATAAGGTGGGTATTGCTGATCCCGGTAGGCTTGGTTAACCCGCCTATCACCGATCCGTTACATCTTTTGAAACGGAGCTTTGTATCGGGGAAGGAGTGTAATCTCTAGAGAAGTACAATGTTCCCCTTGGAGAAACGGAAAGATTTCTCTGTCCTGTACTCCCTATAACTGGATATCTGAGCCTGGTGCGTAATGACCAGTGTTTTGAATATCTGTACTCTTCTATTCTCATTCTTTTGAGGAGTGTAATCCCTACAGAAGAACACTGTTCCCCTTGGAGAAAGGAAAGATTTATCTGTCCTGTACTCCTTATAACCGATGTTAGACGGTTGGATATCTGAGCCTGGTGCGTAATGACCAGTGTTTTGAATATCCGTATAGACCGGTTGTGCGAAGAACGAGTGATACTAGTATCAATTCGGTCGTGAAGCACGGAGCCCGGTTGACCGGTCGCGTCTTGGCTTAACGACTGCTCGTTACCTTGACTGCCCACTGCCCGGTCGCGTCATGTTAAACTGACTGCCCGGTTGCCCGGTCGCGTCATGGCTTAATGACTGACCGGTCGCGTCATCGCTAAATGACTGCCAGGTTTGCCCGGTGACTGGTCGCGCCTAGGCGAAATGACTGACTGGTTACCCGGTTACCCGGAGTCATATAGGTTTTGCTCGCAAGCATTACCCGGTTGACTAATGATAGGCAGTTGTGAAGCTGCTCTATCACCGGTCTCCAAAGAATTCTGTCCGCAGACATTATAATTTGGCACTCTGTAAGCGTCCGAAGACTGCTTACTCAGAGTGTGGTGTAAGAGGTGGCCAATCAGTGAGGTTTCCCTTTGATTGACCCATGGCGTCGCCCCGAAGGGTCAGCCCCAACACCTGGCGTCAGATAATGTCGTTCAGCAGACGGTTGCTCACTCTTGAGGCCAACCATCACTGTGTCCGTACGGTTTCTGGCCCGAAGGCCTTTGTTTCCAGACGGAATAACAGACATCAGCCGCTGCCATCCGCTCCTCCATGTCCCGCGAAGGACCAGCCGAAGCTGAGGGGGAGCGGTCAGAGCTCCAGATAAGGGGCGTTTGCATGTCTAAAATCCTCATTTGACCCTCTTACCCTATGCTGTGGGTAATGAGAACCGACAGCATAGGGTTTGTTTCCTAAGAGGGAATTTTGGGGAAAATAGCTGATTACACCTACTTATCTGGACCTCTGAGCGGTTGTGCGGAGTGAAGAAGGAACAGCTCTGACCTTCTGCTCACTCAACACAGCCGCGGAGTCTGATTGTTGGGAGAACCCCTCAAACTCCGCTTCACTCGTAGAGCTAAGAGAAACCTTTTTAGGGGTCTTCTTACTCTTCCAGCTTTTGAGAGTCCTCCTCAACCCAGACTGTTTCCAAATGGAAGCAGGCCAGGAAGAGAAGTACTCACAGGGTGAATCCTGTGTGTACTTAGTGAACGCAAAACAGGACAGACGCGTGTCTCATACAGCCGTTATGAGTCACGCCTCTGATCACCACTATGTGACATAGAATATATATGAAACAAAACAATTTATACGATTCAACAAAAAATATAATTTTTTTCTATTTTTTTATTTTCTACTATACCCGTTGATCACGGAACGTATTTCAATGAAAAAGATTTTACAAATATTTTCCAAAATTGTTCATGTTTAATTAATATACATAATGTAATACAAGGCGATAATAATATGTTATCGCTAATAGGGTCGGTGTAACTATAACCGTTGAAGAATGAATGGCCATTACCGCACCCGATACGTAACTGAAATAGTGGGTGGGGTAACCCACCCGTTCTCAGTTAGTTGTGTTCACAAAAAACAACTTAATTACAATTAATAATTTACACAATTATGTTGTTAGGTTGTTAATGTAGTTGAATAACTGAATGAAAATAACTTGTTTAAGGCGAATGCCTTAAACAGACCAAGAAATAAAATATAAAAATGAAATAAATTCTTAGCTGTCAGTTCGGTGTGTCCAGAAATTAAAAAGTGGGGGTCACATGGCCCATGCGCCGGTATTACCGGTGGCCGTGTGTATCACACACGCGTGAGGGCTATGCATGGCTGCGCGAGCTTCTTTTCTGGATGAATTAACGGTGTTGAGATTATATATCAGGTATTAAATGACTGGTAATGTATTTTTGACATAAAAAGGGGCATAACTCATTCAAAAATTGACGAAATTCGAGGAAATGTGAACTTGATCTGTGACACTTGACGGACGGAGGGACGGAGGGACGGAGGGACATGACCATACCATAATACGTACCGTTTTTAAGAAACAGTCGTATAAAAAGGTTACTTCCTGAACATTTCAACAAAATTATCTGAAAATAAGCCAGATACTTTTGGAGAATAAGATTTTTAATGTCTTCACTATAGCCATATAAGGCAAAACCATGTTTTTGACCAATAAACACCCATGGATCATTTCTACAAAAAAATGAAAATCTGCCAACCTGTTTTGGCAGGAAAATAATGTTTAACTCTGTTTCTTTAGTTTATCATGGTTGTCAAAATGTTTTGTTATAACAGATCAAATGAGAAAAGTAACCGAACAGGCTTGGGGTCAGATCAATGGCAAATCCCTTGAAAGGGGCCCAGGGGAGCAAAACTAACAGATCAAAAAGTGATTTTAACAGATGATTTTGATAGGCAATGGGTTAATTTTGAAAACCCTGGTTTACAATAGAAACCATAGACACCGAACAAAGGGCGATTACAATTTCTTACCTTTGAGCATTTCGTGCTCAGGTGAGGAACACATAATGTCAATTTTCATAAATATTGTCTATTATTAAATTTTATTTCAATACATGTAGTTTAAACTTTTTCTCTTCAACAGGGGCCTAATTGATTATCAGGTGCCTCTAATATTTACCTCAATACAAGTCTTGTTTGTTAACAATCAACCAAGCTTTGACCCCATAAAAATGCAGCAAGTCTTAAAGTTTGAAAGGCATTCTAATCAGAGATATCTGATAATCTTTGCAATAAAAGTTCTAATATAGTAAAGAAAAGAAATGAAGTAGATGTTTTCTCTATCTACAGGATAAAAGTATGTGGATCCTTCTCAAGTTCTCATATTCATCAAGTTGTTTTTATTATTATTTGGTTATACTTAAATTTGCATTGATCGTAGTTGAATAGCAGTATGATTAAAATCTGGCATGCACTCCTATTCAAAAAAAGATTTAACCCACCTTTGAAACTATAGGAAATCTAAATCAGACTACCGATACTTTGAAAACATCTAGGAAAACAAATGGGAAATCTCTATCAATAAAGATAGATTTATAGAAAAGAGCTGAAAACATTGCAGCAAATGGAGAAATAACTCATTATAGCAATTTCTCCTTTCGTCAAAATATATTTAAAAGTCTGCTGCACATGCATCAAAATGTGTCTGCAAGAAGGAAAGGGCTACTTAACCCCTTCTGTATTAGCTATTGGCACCTGTAACAATTTGAAATTATAGTGGAAAATGGAGCAATTGCAGAAAATAAACTTATCCTCCTTATCAAAAAATGTTTTAAGTTGATTCTTTAGATATTAAAACCTTTTGTTACAGGTATTATTTACCTTTCCCCCCTCACAGGCAGATTTTTACAAACCTACAACAGACAAGTAAGAGTAATTTTGCTTTTTACCGCAATCTTTTCATTTATAGTCACTAATTATACTTTCCTTGAAAGCGATTACCCATATATATGCTTGGCAAGACATCATAAAAGTTGTCTGCTGTAGTCATCACAAAATAATAGCATTCACAACAGATTCCTGCAATGCAAGTACTGATTGGCCAACAAATTTCAATCCTCTCCTATGAATGAATGAATGTATATTGTTTTATGGCGCATCGACAGCTAAGGTCATTTAGCGCGCAATTAAATTTAATTATTCATGATCCCTGGGTAAACAAACCAGTACTAGGCTAGAAAATGTGCCTTGCCCAAGGGCACTCCACCATGACTGTAGTGCCGCGACTGGGGATCGAACCCGGGACACCCGGTTTCGAAATCCCCGACGCTAACCACCCAACCACAGCGAGACACACCTTAAAGCATCTGAAGCAGATAACTTATGAAAACATTGTGGCAAAATGAGAATTTGCTTATACTGAACAATCTCTATTTTTGCAATAATGATTTCAACACTATTTACAAATTAAATTCTCATCTATAGGTATTTTCCATAAAAAAATTCCTATGTATTTTAAGTTGTATGCTGCAGTTTTGTTGTTTATAGGAAAGAGTTAAAAAAAACAAGCAAATTCAGAGAATCATGGTCCCCCGCCAGGGTCAAGGTCACAAAAATTGGTATTGATGGAAAGGGGTTGTCACAAGGAATACACATGTGAAATATGAAAGCAGTACCTATTACGGTTCAGAAGTAAGGGCCATAACTCCGTGAAAAATCATCCAACCGGAACGCAAACATGATATGCGCATCTACACTTGGTGGTGATCCTTCCTATGAAGTTTCATAAAATTCCAAAAAGCGGTTGCAGAGAAATAGCCCGGAAATGAATTTAGTCATACATAGCCTGATGGTGGAGTAAAGGGCCATAACTCCGTGAAAAATAATCCAACCGGAACGCAAACAAGATATGCGCATCAACACTTGGTGGTGATCCTTCCTATAAAGTTTCATCAAATTCCAAAAAGCGGTTGCAGAGAGATAGCCCGGAAATGAATTAAGTCATACATAGCCGGATGGTGGGGTAAAACTCCGTGAAAAATCATCCAACCAGAACGCAAACACGATATGCGCATCTACACTTGGTGGTGATCCTTCCTATAAAGTTTCATAAAATTCCAAAAAGCGGTTGCAGAGAAATAGCCCGGAAATGAATTTAGTCATACATAGCCTGATGGTGGAGTAAAGGGCCATAACTCCGTGAAAAATAATCCAACCGGAACGCAAACACGATATGCGCATCTACACTTGGTGGTGATCCTTCCTATGAAGTTTCATAAAATTCCAAAAAGCGGTTGCAGAGAAATAGCCCGGAAATGAATTTAGTCATACATAGCCTGATGGTGGGGTAAAGGGCCATAACTCCGTGCAAAATAATCCGACCGGAACGCAAACACGATATGCGCATCTACACTTGGTGGTGATCCTTCCTATGAAGTTTCATAAAATTCCAAAAAGCGGTTGCAGAGAAATAGCCCGGAAATGAATTTAGTCATACATAGCCTGATGGTGGAGTAAAGGGCCATAACTCCGTGAAAAATAATCCAACCGGAACGCAAACACGATATGCGCATCTACACTTGGTGGTGATCCTTCCTATGAAGTTTCATAAAATTCCAAAAAGCGGTTGCAGAGAAATAGCCCGGAAATGAATTTAGTCATACATAGCCTGATGGTGGGGTAAAGGGCCATAACTCCGTGCAAAATAATCCAACCGGAACGCAAACACGATATGCGCATCTACACTTGGTGGTGATCCTTCCTATGAAGTTTCATAAAATTCCAAAAAGCGGTTGCAGAGAAATAGCCCGGAAATGAATTTAGTCATACATAGGGGTAAAGGGCCATAACTCGTCAGGGTCAAGGTCACAAGGTCAAAAAAATTGGTATTGATGGAAAGGGGTTGGTTGTCACAAGGAATACACATGTGAAATATGAAAGCAGTACCTATTACGGTTCAGAAGATATGACCAAGGTTAAAGTTTTTGTGACAGCGTGACTGACGGACTGACGGACGGACTGACGGACGGACTGACTGACGAATGAGAAATAATAGTCCCCAGCTTTCGCTAAAAGCGGGGGACAAAAATGCATAAGTTAGTGACAAACTGCTAGGAAACATTAAAGAAAACTTACAAACAAAATCTTCAATAATCTCGGACATTCTTATGATATTGTACAACAAAAACCCATGTAATCGACTTAAGCTGTATAACACTAATGAAGTAACCACTAGATAAGCCTGTACATTTTCTTATCAATTTTCCAAAAATTAGTTTCACCTTCAACTGAAAGAGCCCGGCCGGGTAGCTCAATTGATAGCGTATCTGACTCGTGATCTGGAGGTCACGGGTTCGATACCCGGTTGCGGCGACATTCTTTCGGGCGATGTTTTCCATTGCCTCTCACCTCTGATCTATGTGAGAAAGTAGTCAGTGGCTTCGAAAGAATGTTGTGTAAGTACTGGTGTGGGAAAGCCAGGAAAACATGGGTAGGTGCACTGACCGCCGTGATATGACCAAAGCTGTTGAAAGCGGCGTTAAACTCCAAACAAACAAACAAACAAATCAACTGAAAGTGAAAGTAGGAATTTCAACTGAATACGAAAGAAGGATTTTATCCATTCATTTCCCACACATTGACTTTTGAAAACATTGTTGCAAAAGAAGAATTGCTCAAACTGAGCAATTTTCCTCTTGCCACAATATTTTAGTTTTGTTCAATAATTGTTCTTTCATTTATAGAGAGATTCCAAATGTTTGCTTAGATGATTTCAAAGACGTCTGCTGCAGATTTGTCTGATGTGGGAAAGGTTTAAACAGAAAATGAAAGTAGGATTTTGAGACAAAAGCAAAAATAAAGAGAAGAAAACAGGTCTTTGATCCTAAATATTTCTTTAACCCTTCCCCACATACAGCAAACCTGCAGCAGACAACTTTGAAAGCATGCTGGAACAAGCCCAGAAAATCTCTATAGATGAAGGTACATGTATAATTAAAGCAAAAAGTTGAAAACATTTTGGCAAATGGAAAAATTGCGCATTTTGAGCAATTTCTCCTTTTGCAACAATGTTTTCAAAAGTTGTCTGCTGCAGAGGCGTCAGAAAGCGTCTATAGGTGGTAAAGGGTTAAAATCCATTTACATCCTGCAGCATGGTACTCTTAACCTTTTCCCACATATCACAAATTAGCAGCAGACAACTTTGAAAAGGTTTTTGCAAAAGTGTGAAAAATTCCAATAAATGAGAGTTGAATTATTAAATAAAGTTGAAAAAACTGTGGCAAAGGAGAAATTGCTTGTTTTGAGCAATTTCTTCTTTTGTCACAATCCTTTTAAAAGTCGTCTGCTGTAGAGGCATCAGAAAGTGTCTATAAGTGGGGAAAGGGTTAAGAAGTGTATCATCACTGAGAACATTAGATTTAAGAACATGTATATAACACATCCTCTAGAGCTTTAATGCATATATGTCACAACTATGTGCAGCAGCAATATAAAAACAAATGCTGTCTGGAAAGGATATAGAGCTAACCTGTATAACATAATGAAGAGCTGCATAATTCAAAAGCATAGATTTACCCTAGATATAAGCTAGAAGCCCTTTACCACATAAAGACACTTTCTAACGCCTCTGCTGAGCAGATGACTTTTTAATCATTGTGGTAAAAGGAGAAATTGCTTATAATGAGCAATAACTCTTTTGTCCACAATATTTTCGACCCTATTTAACCCTTTCCCTCATATAGATGCTTTCTCACGCCTCTGCAGCTTTCTCACGCCTCTGCAGCAGACGGCGTTTTGAAAACATAGTGACAAAAGAAGAAATTGCTCAAAACAAGCAATTTTTCCTTTTGCCACAATGTTTTCCACTTTTAGTCATAAGTTATCCATTCAATTATAGAGATTTTCTATTTTTTGACAAAATATGTTCAAAGTCATCTGCAGCAGTATTGTATGAGGGAAAGGGTTAAAAATTATTCTTTCATATAACTGTCACAAAAAGTGAAAACATGCAGAAAAACCCGGGACCTCTCGACTGAGCTAACCAGATCGCTTACATGCACTCTCTCTTATTGTGTATGAGTTAGGACCGCAACATTAATTATAAATAACCTTTTATCTATAGTTGTTTGATAATTTTGCCTAGATGGTTTAGAAATTGTCTGCTGTAGATGTGTTGTATGTGGGAAAGGGTTAAGAAGGATTAAACTGCTCTTTCCACACAGTATCTCTTTTATTACCCAACCAAATGAGTGAAACAATTTAATTGAGATTCACAACATATGGTTTATGTTCAGTCATAATTTTAAGAACATAAAAGCTGGGACTACTAATACGGGGAAGAGAAACAAGTGCGATAAGCTATATTGCGCTATGTAATATGCTTGTCGTTCTTTTCGATCAATATTCCGCATTACCTGTACAAGGTTTATCTACCTGCTTATCGAGGTTTACGTACATGAACAGTTTTGTAAAGACGACAAGCAATTGTCACTTATCATACTCGTTTCTCTTCCCCGTATTAGTAGTCCCAGATGAAAGTCACATTTTATTTTGCGTTCTGATAATAGTAGTAATATTAAAACTGATGGTACCCTCACTGACCACCATACTTTACAACATGGCTAAGTCATCAGGCTAAATGATACAATTACATTTCATCCCATGCCGATGAAGTATGAACCATCTGTAGCAAAACACTTTTGAAATTATTTTGGCAAACGGAATAATTCTCCTTTTGACACATTGTTTTTATCACTATTCAATAATAATTATACTTATACTTTCATTTATAATGATTTTCCAGATTTTTGTCCAGATTTTTTTTAAGTCACATTTGTTGGAACAGTTTTTTAAAACCATTGAGAAAAAGGAAGAATTAAGTTTGATGCCAAAACAGTGAAATATTCACAAACACACAACAAACGTTAACTGATACAGAAGATTGCTGTGATACAGAAAACCATTGTGGGATAATTGATCAAATTATTGGTGATTTGCATGTTTCAAGTTCATATGAATCCTTTCATAAGAAAGTTTTTGATTGATTGCTTGTTGTTTTACGCCACTTTCAACAATTTTTCAGTTATATTACAGCGTTACCTGGTTAAGGTACCAGCGCAAGTGGTCAATTTATTATGACACCAGCCAGTCAGTTGAAATGCTTACCCTGCAACCCTGAGTACCAAAGAAGGTCTCTTCTTCTTTGTTAGCGTTGTTTACCTTCGCACTCTGCAATATGGTTAAAGAAGGCAACCATCACTACTAGTTTTAACCCTTTCCCTCATACGACGATTCAGCAGCAGACGACTTTGAACGTATTTTGTCAAAACATAGAAAATCTCCATAATTGAATGGATAACCTATGACAAAAAGTGGAAAACATTGTGGCATAAGGAGAAATTGCACGTTTTGTGCAATTTCTTCTTTTGTCACAATGTTTTCAAAAAGCCGTCTGCTGCAGAGGCATCAGAAAGCGTCTATATGAGGGAAAGGGTTAAAGTCTTCAGTATGACCCAGCAGGGTATCTAACCCACTACCTCCCGCACCCGAGGTAGAATCTCTACCATTACACCACCAAGCGGTCATAAGAAAGTTTCATATGTTATATAAATCTTTTTAGTATCGGCTCATTGCATGGGAACTTGTGACAATAAAAGCAAAATTAAGAACTAAACTTTTCAAACTAACCTTGTTTTGGAGGTTTTTCAATGTGTTGTTCCCTTTTGAAACCACATTCCCCGCAGAAATCACTGTTTTCCTTGAAATCAGTGCCACACTTGCTGCAATTCTCCTCAAACAACAAGAAAAGTTGGGGGTCCACCTTCGTGCCACATTTCATGCAGAATTTTTGTGACCTGTCCAATTCAACATTGCAGGGGGATTCATCCTTCAGCTTCCCATTACATAGAATTACAATAGCCTCTGAGCTACTGTCTGCTATCAGTTTGCTGCCGCATTCTGGACAAAACTTAAATTTGTCCTGTTTGGACTCAAATCCACAATTACCATCAGAGCATCTCATCTTGTTGGTAAAACGTTCTTAGCTGTTGATCAGGTATTCAACCTGAAGTCTATCAAAGAGAAAGGGAAGACAATTTACTGGCATACATTCTCTGCCTGAAAGATTAAGTTAACCCTTTACAACATTCAACAAACTTTGAAAATATCTGGCAAAAATGTAGAAAATCTTTAAATATGAAAGTACAAGTGGAAAACATTGTGGTAAAAGGAGAAACTGCTCATTTGTGTCAAGATGTTTTAAAAAGCCATCTGTTGCAGAGGCTTCAAAATATGGCTACATGTTGGAAAGGCTAAACAGTTCATCTAACATGACATTCTTTAGAATTTATCTCCTTTGAAAACATCCAATGCAAAATGTATTATAGATGGACAAAAAGGAAGTATAATTCAGATTAGAAAGTGAGAAAAGGATAAATTGTTCTTTTTGAGAAATGTTCCTATTTATCTTCAATGATTTAAAAAGTTTTCTAAGTAAAGGCATCAAAAAATATCTATTCCAACTTTGTGATCATCCCTAGTTCCTGACGACATTCTTTTCAATATATTCTTGTGTGACTTTGTGCTACTAGCAGTCAACTGATGTCTAAAGATTCACTTAGTCCTTGGCTGGATTATTTTTTTTCTTTTACTTAGGCTTAAGAACCTTCTATACAGGATTGATTAATTGGGGTTTAACGTTGTTTTCAACAATCAACAGTCATATCACAGCGGTCAGTTCACCCAGTGTTTCCTGGCTTTTTCACACCAGTAATCCACACAACAATCCTTCCAAGCAACTGACTGCTTTTCCACATAGACTGTTAGCCCATTGGTGAAAGACGAATCACGCTTGTAACAATGACTTAAGCCAAATGCCGGAAAGAATGTTGGCCGAGCTGGGGTTTGAACTCACAACCCCTAGATTGACACCCAGCGTCACTACCAACTGAGCTACTGGGGCTCTGCTTCTACAGTGGGGGTACACCACGTTACTTTACGTCACAAATGCTACGGCGATCAGCAATATTCTACTTCGGTTTAGAAGTAAAAACAATGGTAACTATTTTATTTCTTCATCATTTTTAATGAAACATACCACTTACAGAGCCCTATCTCCGGTTTTTATCGGAGTTTGATTAGTGGTTTAGTTTCTTCAAACACTTCGATGAACCTTTTCTCAAAATTTATTAAGATCGCCGACAGCCGGAGCATTATCAAAACTGGATTTTGAGAACAGGTTCGTCGAAGTGTTTGATAAAACTAGACCACCAATCAAACTCCTGTAAAAACCTGAAGATAGAACATTGTAAGTGGCGTAGACTGCACCATGTTTCATTAATATGGGTGAAGAAATAAAAAAGTTACCATTGTTTTTACTTCTTATCAAGATCAATAATTGCTGTCTGATGATGCAATTATGATGTCAAAAGTCACGTGTATACACACACTATTCTATACAGTAGTAAGTCAGGTTAATGGTTTACACCACACAATGACAGTGCAATTTTATCATAACAAGTTAAGTTCGTACTGCAAGCAACTTTTTGGAAAAATACAAATGCACTGCATACGTTTTGTATAAAAAATGTACCTTGATCAAAACTTGGTACCAGATCAATGAAACCAAGTGCTGTAATTTTATTACAGACATCAATACAAGTTACAGTTAAAACAAGAGGGCCATGATGGCCCTGGATCGCTCACCTGATATTTTATTTTTTTCACTTTAGCTATATAAGCCCCGCCCCCTGGCGGCCATAGTTTCCGACCAATCAACTTGGCTTGCAGGAGTCTGATAGAGGGTCAGGTCACCCTAGGAACATTTCTACAAAATTATTTGAAAATCGGCCAGACACTTTCGGACGAGAAGATTTTTTAAGTTTTCACTATAGTCATATAATACAAAATAGCCCTGCCCACTGGCGGCCATGTTTTTCGACCAATCAACATGGCTTGAAGGAATCTGAAAGTGGGTCACTAATAAGGAACATTTCTACAAAAAAATTTGAAAATCGGCCCGACACTTTCGGAGAAGAAGATTTTTTAAGTTTTCACTATAGCCATATAAGGCAAAATAGTCCCGGCCCACCCTGGTGGCCATGTTTTTCGACCAATCAACATGGCTTGAAGGAATCTGATAGAGGGTCATCCAAGGAACATTTCTACAAAATTATTTGAAAATCGGCCTGACACTTTCGGAGAAGAAGATTTTTTAAGTTTTCACTATAGCCATATAAGGCAAATAACCCCACCCCCCAGGCGGCCATGTTTTTCCACCAATCAACATGGCTTGAAGGAATCTGATAAAGGGTCATCCAAGGAACATTTCTACAAAATTATTTGAAAATCTGCCAAACAGTTTAGGAGAAGAAGAATTTTGAAGTTGTTTTCATTTCGTTGCCATGGAATCCAGAATTCTGCATGGATCCCAAAATGTTAAAGGAAATCTGGTGAGGTCATTGAGGGGATGCTCTCTGTGAAGTTTCATCCCATTGTGGCAAAAAGGAGAAATTGCACGTTTTGTGCAATTTCTTCTTTCGTCACTAAAGTGTTTTTTAAATAGCCGTCTGCTGCAGAGGCGTCAGAAAGCGTCTATATGAGGGAAAGGGTTAAAAGAGTTTCCAATTATTTTACTAATTGTTTTCTAAGGCATCATGCATGACTGCTTTAGATTAGTTTTATGTGGGAAAACGGGTAAAAAAAACCTTCCTTTCTCTTCTCCTGATGTACATATAATAATACCCTTGAAAGAACAATATCTTCAAACAAATTATTTAGCCTTTTCCCATAATGATTTCAGCCCTTAATCATAAGTGTTTTCAGATTTCCAGATTGGAAACAACATTCTCTATGGTGACAGAAGACAGAATAAAAATTAAAAGAAAAGTTAAAATTATGACTAAATGTTTGAGAGATATACCTGTGTCTGAAGACATATTAGGTTTGTATGATTCTCGCCTCCTGGCAGTAGAGTCTGGCTTCAACATTTCTGATTTTTATTGTCAAATTAAAAGTCTAGCTGTATTCAGAGTTAGTCTAATATAGTGAGCTGAGTTAGCTCATCAATCTTGTAGATTCTGTGACTTTAGTCAATGCCTTATCAAGCTTTCCTACATGAAGACACATTTTGATGCATCTGAAGCACTAGATCAGCCTAGATGGCATTTGAAAATATTGGGGCAAAACCAGAAATTGCTCATGATGAGCAAAGTTTCTCCATTTGCCACAATATTTTCAACTATATCCTTTGAATACATTTTTTCTCCTCAGATCATTTAGTACACAGGAAAACTCTGAAAATGTGAATTGATTTAAACAGTTTTTGTATGAAAACTTCCAAGCCGATTTATATAAGTTTGAAATTCTACTAAAAGAACCATACAACCTACAATGGTAACTGTTCAACAAAATGAAAGTTGAAAATAATGCAGTGAAAATAACTCAATTTATAACTAAAGCACAATAAAGCACATAATAACATTCTTAATATCCATGAAACAAAATATAACCAAACACTACAACTAACTATAATCAATAACTATTCCAACATTTTCCAAAACGTCTTATTCATAATTTATAATCTGTCTTTCCTTGTTAAGGCGATTTAAGAACTTGATTTAATCTGAATTTAAGATTAACCCTTTCCTACATACAACAAATTTGCAGTATATATATAATTAGAAATATTTATGATTTTGAAAACATCTTCAGGCAGATATATGGAAAAAGACTAAAATAATTGAAAAAGTTAACAGCACTGTCTGCATATAATAATGAGAAATTGCTCATCATGAGAAATTTGCCCCTTTGCCACAATGTTTTCAAAAGTTGCCTTCTGCATGCAGTCACGCATCAAAATGTGGGAAAAGGTTAATACAAAAATCTGTTACTAATTCAAAATGATAGTGCCATTTATTGACATGAAGTTAAAAAATGAACTTTTACAATAACATGCAATCTTATTATTTTATCTTTTCATTCATCAGATTTGCCAACATAATCCTCTCCTAATAGACCATTATTAAAGTCTAACAAGCAGCGACTTATTCAAGTTTTTACATGAACTACTTGAATATCAAATATTAATTAACATAGAACAATGTTAATTTCTGGCATTAAATATATAATCATTGTATACAATTATCTATTGGCACTTGCTTAAGTACATAAATTGTTCTTACACTTCCAATCTATTCAATATGGACGTCTCAGGCCCCCACCCCACTGTTTATTGAACATTGCAGAAACCCTAGTATACAGCTAGCTGTGCTTTCACAAGAACCCAATTCTTTCTAAAATATATTCCATCATTGAAACAAGTCAGCTTAATTGTTTGTATGGTGTTTAACGCTGCTTTCAACACTTTTTCAGTTATATCAAGTGATTCTTGTGTAAGTTACCAAAACTTAACTGATCCATTTATCAGGACACCATGGAGTGAGTCGGTTGTTACATGTTAACCCTTTCCCTTATATAGACGCTTTCTGATGCCTCTGCAGCAGACAGCTTTTTGAAAACATAGTGACAAAAGAAGAAATTGCTCAAAACAAGCAATTTCTCCTTTTGTCACAATGTTTTCCACTTTTAGTCATCTATAGGTTATCCATTCAATTATAGAGATTTTCCATTTTTTGACAAAATGTGTTCAAAGTCATCTGCTGCAGAATTGTCGTATGAGGGAAAAGGTTAAACCCCAAAATCATAAGTGCCAAGGGTGCAAAGCCAATATTACTACCATCATCTTGGCAGTCACATAATAATTCAGCTAAATCAACCTAGGGTACATGGCATCTTCAATAGTAAACAATAATGATACTTGTTTGGTACATATCATACAATTTTGAAATAATCAATCCATTATAATATTCTTTAAAGCAAAATGAATGCAAACAAAAACAACTTACGACTCATTATATAAGTGTATAAAATAAGTAATTCTTCGAAAGTTTTTAAATTCCAATACAGAGTGTCATCCAAATAATATTCTGCATAAGCTTGTATTTCATCACATATATATAATCCTTTTGTCTGTCACAAACAGAAAAAAATACCCAGACCATAAAACTTTAAAACCAGCTTTGAATTCCAATAAAGACTGCAATAAATATTTCAATATTGACTGGTTGTGATTTTATTACAGATTCTTGTGTTTCATGATCATGAGATAAGCATGCTAATGACTCCAAACAAAATTTAATGTAATATTTACATTTAAAACAGAACACTGATCTGTTATCAGATATTAAAAGTCACATCACAAAAAGGGCACCATTATACAAATCAGAATATAAGATAACATAAAGCCTCATTCTCACTGTCCTGGTATCTCCTGGTGATAATATAGCCAGTACATCGGGTTAGTCTCACATTCCAAGGCAGAAACCTAGACTATATATATATAGCGGGATGATCCCTGACGTTTTTGCTAAACAAGAGGGCCATGATGGCCCTGGATCGCTCACCTTAATTATACAATGTACTGCAATGCAAAACACATCAAGACAATTATTCTGAATGCAACCTCCACAGTGTTAACAATACTTTCCTTCATTTGGCCTAGTGATCTATATTTTTTACCTGATATGACCCATATTCCAACATGGACTAGATATCATCAAGACAACATTCTGACTAAGTTTCAACTTGCTCAAAGTAAAAATGCGGCCTCCGGAGTTTGAACAATATTTTCCTTTATTGACCTAGTTTCTGATCCAATATGACCCATATTTGAACTTGACCTAGATATAATTCAGACAAACATTCTGACCAAATTTCAAGCTGCTGAAGCAAACAATGCGGCATCCAAAGTGTTCACAAGATTTTCCTTCAATTTGATCTAGTGACCTAGTTTTTGTTCCAGCATGACCCATATTCAAACTTGGCCTACATATCATCAAGAAAAACATTCTGATAAAGTTTTATCATGCTGAAATGAAAAATGCAGTATCCAGAGTGTTAACATGATTACCCTTCAATTTGGTCTAGTGACCTAGTTTTTAACCCGGCATGACCCATATCCGAACTTGGCCTAGATATCATTTATACAAACATTCTGACCAAATTTCAAATTGCTGAAGCAAAAAATGCAGCTTTTACAGAGTTAACAAGATTTTCCCTCAATTTGGCCTAGTGACCTAGTTTCTGATCCAATATGACCCATATTTGAACTTGAACTAGATATCTTTAAGACAAACATTCTGACAAAATTTCAAGCTGCTGAAGCAAAAAATGCGGCATCCAAAGTGTAAAACAGATTTTCTTTCAATTTGGGCTAGTGACCTAGTTTTTGACCCGACATGACCCATATTCGAACTTGGCCTAGATATCATTCAGCTCAATATTCTGAACAAATTTCAAGACACTGAAGCAAAACATGCGGCTTCTACAGAGTTAACAAGATTTTCCCTCAATTTGGTCTGGTGACCTAGTTTCTGACCCAATATGACCCATATTTGAACTTGACCTAGATATATTTAAGACAAACATTCTGACCAAATTTCAAGCTGCTGCAGCAAAAAATGCGGCATCAAAAGTGTTAACAAGATTTTCTTTCAATTTGACCTAGTGACCTAGTTTTTGACCCGGCATAACCCATATTCGAACTTGACCTAGATATTTTTAAGACAAACATTTTGACAAAATTTCAAACTGCTGAAGCAAAAATTGCGGCCTCTGGAGTGTTAACAAGATTTTCCTTCAATTTGACCTAGTGACCTACTTTTTGACCCAACGTGACCCATGTTCGAACTTGACCTACATATCATCAAGACAAACATTCTGATAAAGTTTCAATATGCTCAAGTTGAAAATGTGGCCTCCAGAGTGTTAACAAGATTTTCCTTCAATTCGACCTAGTGACCTAGTTTTTGACCTCATATCGCCCAGTTTCGAACTTGTCCAAGATTTTATGGAGATGAACGTTCTGATAAACTTTCATGAAGATTGGATGCAAAATGTAGCCCGTAGAGTGTTAACAAGCTCAAATGTTGACGATGGACGACGGACGACGCACGACGCACGACGGCCGGACGCCGGACAAAATGTGATCACAATAGCTCACCTTGCACTTCGTGCATAGGTGAGCTAAAAATGCATGATAAGTAATTCTAGAGAAGGTATAGCCCTATCAACCATTTCTCATTTCGACCTTTGACCTGTAAGTATGACCTTGACCTTTGAGGTACAGGCCTGTGTCTTGTGTGTCACATGTTACCTCATCATGGTGAACATGTGTGCCCACAATTTGGGAATTCTATGATGCATGGTATCTCATTTCAACCTTTGACCTCTAAGTGTGACCTTGACCGTTAAGGTAAAGGTCTGTGTCTTGTGTGCCACATGTCACCTCATCATGGTGAACATGTGTGCCCAGTAACTTGGGAATCCTATGATGCATGGTTGAGATGTGAGCTGGACAAGGTGCAATCGTATCAAACAGTACTCATTTTGCCTTTGACCTCTAAGTGTGACCTTGACCTTTGAGGTACAGGCCTTTGTCTTGTGTGCCACATGTCACCACATCATGGTGAACATTAATTTGGGAATCCTATAATGCATGGTTGAGATGTGAGCCGGACAAGGTACAGTCCTATCAAACAGTACGTGTTTTGATCTTTGACCTATAAGTGTGACCTTGACCTTTGAGTGACAGGCCTGGGAATTGTCAATCATGGTGATCATGTGTGCCTAGTAACTTGGGTATCCTATGATGCATGGTTGAGATGCAGGCCGGACAAGGTAGTCCTATCAAACAGTTCTTATTTTGACCTTTGACCTCTTAGTCTTACCTTGACATTTGAGGTACAGGCCTGCGTCTTGAACATTTGTGCCAAGTTTCTTGGGATTCCTATGATGGATGGTTAAGATGCTGACGGGACAAGGTACATTCCTCTCAAACAGTACTCATTTTGATCATTGACCTCTAAGTATGACCTAGACATTTGAGGTACAGGCCTGGGTCTTGTGCGATACACACCGCCTCACCATGGTGAACGTTTGTGCCATGTTTCTTGAAAATCCTATGACTTATAGTCCTTAAACCGGTCTCTGACCGGTAGGGGGCTAATAACCATTAACCCTTTCCCACAATGAGTGACATACAATAAATACGCAGCAGACATTGAAATAATATTTTTAGATACATGCAAACTCTCAATAAATGAGAGTTAATTATTTAATAGACTTAAAAAAATTATGACAAAAAGAGAAATTGCTATTTATGACCTAATTCAGTAAGCTTTCACTAATCAAGGGACCATAACTTGTCCTTAAATTAACAATAGCAATAAGTTAATAAACAGGAGGGCCATGATGGCCCTGGACCGCTCACCTTAATTATTCAAAGTGATTTGCCCTGCCTCCTGGCGACCATGGTTATTTTACCAATTACCATGGCTTGAAGGAATCTAAAGAATGTCACCATTTCTACAAATTATTTGAAAATCAGCCAGACACAGAGTAGAAGATTTTTTAAGTTTCCACTATAGCCATATACGGCAAAAAAGCCCCACCCCTGGTGGGCACATTTTTTTACCAATCAACATGGCTTGAAGGAATCTGATAGAGGGTCATCCAAGGAACATTTATACAAAATTATTTGAAAATCGGCCAGACACTTTTGAAAGAGAATATTTTTTGAGTTTCCACTATAGTCATATAATGCAAATTTGAAAATTTGAAAATCGGCTTTACACTTGCGATAGAGAAGAATTTTTAAGTTTCCACTATAGCCAAATAAAACAAAAAAGCCCTGCCCCCTGGCGGCCATGTCTTTTGACCAATCAACATGACTTGAAGGAATCTGATAGCGGGTCACCCAAGGAATATTTCCAAAAAATTATTTGAAAATCGGCCAACCAGTTTGAGAGAAGAAGAATTTTTAAGCTTTTTTCGTTTGGATGCTATGGAAACCAGAATTCTGCATGGATCCCAAAAATTTAAGGAATTCTGCTGAGAGCATTGAGAGGGTGCTTTCATCCCAATTGACTTACTGGTTACAGGGGAGAAAATGTAGACAGACAACGCACAACGGACGATGGATGCAGACGACGGACAAAAGGCGATCACAATAACTCACCTTGAGCACTTCGTGAGCTATAAAATGAGTAAGCCATGATAATTGCGATTTTCAAAAGTTTTGAAGTTAATGTGAACTTCAATCAGTTGTCAGTTGTATACATGTATTTAGGGTTGGATATCGGTTTCGGAGAAATTTGGGTATTGGTACAATACTGATAATCACTTTAAAAAAACCTCACAACCGATATATAACATTTGGAAAATTACCCATACCGATATTGATATTTTATAACAAGAGTACCGCAAACGGTACATAATACGCCCGTCAGGAACTTCTTTGTAAGTTTCCTCTTTGTTTTGATATATTGTTTGTTTGTAAAAAGTTAATAAAGTCGTTCAGGAATAAGTTGTTAAAGAATAATGGGAAACTATGAAAAATGCATAACTCATGCAGAAATTGACAAAATCCGAGGAAATGTGACTTGATCTGTGAGCATGTAGAAAAAAAGTGCGGAAAACAAATATTCTAAGTCCAAAAAGGGGCATAACTCATTCAAAAATGAAATATGAACTTGATCTGTGACACATCACTACAAAGCCTTATACACAATTTCAGCTCAATAGCTCAAAGTATGTAAGAAAAAAGTGCGGAAAACCCGAACGGACGGACGGACGGACGGACGTAGGGAGGGAGGGATATGACCATACCATAATACATACCGTTTTTAAGAAATGGTCGTATAAAAAGGAAAGTAATAAGGAATAGAACAGAGAATAGGAGAAAAGCTTCCATTTTTCTCTTTTGATGAGTGGGTTTATTACCAAATCCAATTCCAAGACAAAACTTTAAATACACCCATCAGCTAACAATATTTGCATTGGAAAAATCCAGTCTCAGATATAGCCAGTCTAGTATTAAATAAAGAATAGATCTCCTCATAAAAGCAAAAAATGTTGCACAAGGTATCAGTATCGGTATCGATAAAAAGACCGTATTGGCAGTATAAGTATCCCATTATACAAACATCTAGCTACTCAATGCCTATCTACACTTGTTGAATATTGAACATTCCAACCATTCATTCTTGCTAAAATACAAGAATAGAAAGGGTTTGCAAAGGTTAAATATTTTGAGAAACGTACTGAGTGCATTGCTCGCAATCAAAGGCTAATTACTGTCAATTAGCTGAGATATGCTTACTCGCAATCAAATGCTAATTACTGTCAATTGCGGAGATATGCGAGTAGAATACTTCCGACATTTCCAGTATATATTGGTTGAAGATTAAGAACAAGAGGGCCAAGATGGGCCTAAATCGATCACCTGAATATTTTTAAAGTGTTTACCTAAACAAGTCTATGTAAAACAAGTGATCCCAAGGTCGGGGCCATTTTTGACACCAGGGCTATAATTTGCCTACTACTTTTAGACAAGAAGATTTTTAAAGTTTTTCCCCTATCTATGTCAAACAAGTGACCCCCGGGGGAGGGGTCAATTTTACCCCAGGGCTCTAATTTGAACAATCTTAGTAGAGGTTCACTAGATGATGCTACATACCAATTATCAAAGGCCTGGGCCATCTACTTTTAGACAAGAATTTTTTTAAACTTTTTTCTCTATATGAGTCTATGTAACACAATAGACGCCAGAGGAGGGGTCATTTTGACCCCAGGACTATAATTTGAACAATCTTGGTAGAGGTCCACTAGATGATGCTACAAACTTAATATCAAAGGCCTGGGCCCTCTACTTTTAGACAAGAAGATTTTTTAAGTTTTTCCCCTATATGAGTCTATGTAAAACAAGTGACCCCCGGGATGGGGTCATTTTTTACCAAAGGGCTATAATTTGAATAATCTTAATCTTGGTAGAGGTCAACTAGATGAAGCTACATACTAAATACAAGAGGACCATGATGGTCCTATATCGCTCACCTGATTTAATCAAACTTAAAAAGTTTTCGGTGTTCTTTCCCCTATATGAGTCTATGAAAAACAAGTGACCCCCGGGGAGGGGTCATTTTTGACCCCAGGGCTATAATTTGAACAATCTTGGTAAAGGTCCACTAGATGATGCTACATACCAAATATCGAAGGCCTGGGCCCTCTACTTTTAGACAAAAAGATTTTTAAAGTTTTTTCCCTATATGAGTCTATGTAAAACAAGTGACCCCCGGGGAGGGGTCATTTTTGACCCCAGGGCTATAATTTGAACAATCTTGGAAGAAGTTCACTAGATGATGCTACATACCAAATATCAAAGGCATGGGTCTTCTACTTGTAGACAAGAAGATTTTTAAAGTTTTTCCCCTATATGAGTCTTATGTTAAACAAGTGACCCCCGGGGAGGAGTCATTTTTGACCCCAGGGCTATAATTTGAACAATATTGGTAGAGGTCTACTAGATGATGCTACTTACCAAATCTCAAAGGCCTGGGGCCTCTACTATTAGACAAGAAGTTTTTGCTCTATATGAGTCTATGTAAAACAATAGACCCCAGGGGAGGAGTCATTTTGACCCCAGGGCTATAGTTTGAACAATCTTGGCAAAGGTCCACTAGATGATGCTACATACCCAATATCAAAGGCCTGGGCCCTCTACTTTTAGACAAGAAGATTTTTAAAGTTTTTCCCCTATATGAGTCTATGTAAAACAAGTGACCCCCAGGGGAGGGGTCATCTTTGACCCCAAGGCTATAATTTGAACAATCTTGGTAGAGGTCCACTAGATGATGCTACATACCAAATATCAAAGGCATGGGCCTTCTACTTTTAGACAAGAAGATTTTTAAAGTTTTTACCCTATATGAGTCTATGTTAAACAAGTGACCCCCGGGGAGGGCTCATTTTTTACCCCAGGGCTATAATTTGAACAATCTTGGTAGAGGTTCACTAGATGATGCTACATACCAAATATCAAAGGCATGGGCCTTCTACTTTTAGACAAGAAGATTTTTTAAGTTTTGGTTAATTTCCCCTTTTTTGTTGCCGTGTCAGCCAAAGTTCTGCATGGAATAGAATTTTTTGAACAAGTTTGAAAGAGATCCACCCAAGGAACATTCCTGTAAAATTATTTTGAATTTGGTTTATTGGTGTAGGAGGAGAAGTAGTTTGTAGGAAAATGTGAACGGACGGACGACGATGACGACGACGGACGATGGACGGTGAGCGATCACAAAAGTTCACCTTGCACTTCGTGCATTAGTGAGCTAATAAAAAGCCTGGACATTCTATCTTCAGACAAGAACATTTTTAAAGTGTCTCCCTATACGCGTCTTCGTAAAACCAGTGACCCCCAAAGAGGGGCCATTTTCGACCAAATATAAAAGGCCTTAGCCTTATACTTTTAGACAAGAAGATTTTTAAAGTTTTTTTTCCTATACGAGTCTATGTAAAACAAGTGACCCCCAGAGAGGGGCCATTTTCGACCCAGGACTATAATTTGAACAATCTTGGTTTGTTTGTTTGTTTGTTTGGAGTTTAACGCCGCTTTCAACAGCTTTGGTCATATCACGGCGGTCAGTGCACCTACCCATGTTTTCCTGGCTTTCCCACACCAGTACTTACACAAACAATCTTGGATGAAGCCCACTAGATGAAGGTACATACCCAATATCAAAGGCCTTGGCCTTCTACTTTTGGACAAGAAGATTTTTAAAGTTTTGGTTAATTTCCCCTTTTATGTTGCCGTGGCAACCAGAGTTCTCAATGGAATTTAAATCTTTGAACAATTTTGAAAGAGGGCCACCAAAGGAACATTCCTGTGAAGTTTGGTTGAAATTGGTCTTGTGGTTAAGGAGAAGTTGATGTTTAGAGCTAAAAGTTAATGACGGACAAAAAGTGATCAGAATAGCTCACCTTAAAGGTGATCTAAAAAGGCAGTAAGGTTTTTAGACTTGTTTAGGTTATCTATTATTTCAAATAATTTGTTGTTGGGTTTGTATATTATACTACGCACTTGTATCATGCAGAGGACTAGAACAGGGGAAGAAAACAGGTCTTTTACCAACAATATCTCTCTTATCACTTAACTAAACCCTATGCTGTGGGTACTCACATGAATGGTCTCACTGAGAAGATAATTTTGAGTACCCCCAACATAGGGTTTGAGTGTCAAATATGGATTTTAGAAAATGAAAAATGACCCTAGAGCTCTGCCGTATGTTTATGCAGACTGCAAAAAGGGAAGATCCTAATCAGACTTGGCAGTTACCAGTTCCAAGTTCCAAGTCGGTGATGTGGCTAAAGAAATTAAACTACAGGTAAAATGAATAACGGCAAAGCAAAAAGAATGGGTGTGAATGTGCTGCCTGTAATTCTTTTGAAATCCACCATGGAGAGATGTTTGGAAAATCCTTTTTGCTGAGAAGGGTCAAATGTGAAGCATAATGAATGCACAAATTGCACCAAAATATTTTCTGCATGCACACCTAGATTTGTTGGATTACAAATTAACTATGACCTAGTTTTATTATCTATAGAATGAAGGTAAAACTTGTATAATTTATACAGTGTTTGACACATTCATACTGTTCAATGATATCTACATATCTAAGATAAACTAGAGCGAGCCGAACATGTGATTTATACCTAAGAGGCTGCTTTATCACAGGACATGGGTCATGTATGCTATTCATGGTTTGGTCATCATGGGTGCAACAATAAACAGTAACAAGGGTTGCTACAAGATGCAGCAATTGGATGTTAGTGCGGGAAGCAGCATTTTATGGCTTAAGAAATACTGTTTGATTCGAAAAACACGAAACCCACTTTTAAATATATGATATAAAATATATGATAAGTTAACAATAGTTTTTAGTAAAATACGTAAAACGAAAACAAAAATACCTTTTCCTAACGTGTTGACCTAGATTTCCCAAATTTATTGTAAACATTTGACTGCGCATGTGGGTCCTTTTTTTCCTTAATATATTCTTAAAATCGCAACATTTAGCACAATAACTTTGCATATATGAAAATATTCCCATTTTCCTGTTATTAAAACCCCGGTGGGTCCCAGCGATGTTATATAGACTCCCCTCTGGTATACTTCTTGTGTTCAGTTGTGTGACTTCGGGTCGAAGTCAAGAGAAAAAGAGGGAGAAATGTAACGGGAACGGGGTAGGCCTATAGGAATAAATATAACTTCTACAGCCTTGCTGTGGAAGCCGGCTTTTATAGCGACGTTTGTAGAGTGGTTGATCTATTCGCAAAGTTAAGCAACGTTCATCACGGTTAGTGCCTGGATGGGTGACCCGCGATGGTTTAACGCCGGTACACGTTACACTATGGTTTTTATTTACATTTTAATTATAAAACAAGAGGCCCATGAGATGGTTCTTTGGTCATTTTCAATCCAGAGCATGTATGTATGGTGAAAATCGGATAGTAAATGGAGGCTCTATTGTGTTCACAAGCTGATTTATAGCAATTTTGACAATTTCAAGGGCCATAATCCAGTCTTGCATGGGCGGCGGATCTGGCACAAGATATATTATAGCAATTTTGACAATTTCAAGGGCCATAATCCAATCTTGCATGGGTCGATCTGGCTGGTTTGCAATAGATACCGAGTTCTCATCAATATTTAACTACTATCTAAGTTTGGTGAAGATCGGATAGTAAACAAAGGCTTTATTGTGTTCACAAGCTCTATTATAGCAATTTTGACAATTTCAAGGGTCATAATCCAGTCTTGAATGAGCCGATCTGGCTGGTTTGCGAAAGGAACTAAGCTCCCATGGAAATCTAACTACTGTATAAGTTTGATGGAGACACAATCAAAACTTAAGACTTTATCGCGTTCACAAGCTGTATTATAGCAATTCTGACAATTTCAAGGGACATAATCCAGTCATGCAAGACTGTATTGCGTTCAAAAGCAATTGTTTACGGACGCACGGACGACGGACGACTGACACCACGCCACGGCATAAGCTCTTCTGGCCTTTGGCGAGTAGAGCTAAAACAACTCGCATACAAATAGACTGGTTCACTAATCTTAATCTTCTATTGCAAACTTGAACGAGAACCAGTCTAGTTACGAACTGCTACGGAAATATCCGAGAGCTGACGGTAAAATACGGCGCATGCCCGATCAAGACAATTATCACAGCGCATGCGCAAGCCCATTCCACCAGTGGTAGTTCTAAACACAACCAATATATGCACTAGTGCTGATGCACCCAATCAATAAAATGGTCATAACTCTGTTAAAAAAACTTCCAACTGGTATGCCATTATGATATGCACATTCTGCTCTTGGTATAAAGGCTTTTGATAACATTTCTTAAAATATCACAAAATCGTTGCTGAGAAAAAGCATGGACATAAATGTTGATTTATAGCATTAACAACTAAATAATCAAGGGACAATATATGTAAAAAAAAACACTTCAAACTAGAATATCAATTAAAAAAATGCACTCTTAGTTTAAAATTTGATTGAATTCCTCCCTGCAGTTGCTGAGAAATAACCATAACAATTAAGTGAGAGACAAACCTACAGACATATTGTCATAGTAACTCCTATATACCTCCCTCTGCCACCCCAAACATTTTCTTATGTGAGGGTATAATATGCATTTAGAGTAGATGAATATCCACCAGATGTGGGGGCTCTAACCTTTGACCTTAAAAATACTAAGTTGGAACTCTCACAAACTGAGCATGCACTTATGTTATTGCAGTCCAGACCTAGACTCTATATTCCTATCCCATTTACCCGGTGAATATCAGGCATAAACCTCACAGCTTTAATAGGCTGAAACCGAAATAGTTTAAAACATTTAGACTTTCACTTGCATGTTGTTTCATCTGTTATTTATTTGGCAAGTAGCATATGCAGGATAATAAAATGAAAATTGAGCATATGCATCATCTTTCTATAAAGAACTTAACCAAATGTGCACAAAAGGCAAAATTTAGATTACTTCTGTGACTTATAGGGGAAAATGTCGATGCCAGGTGGGTTTGGGTACTAATTTGGTACTTAACCTACAGAGTTAACAAGGCCAACTTGTGTTCAATGTGAGTTATAAGAAATATAAACATATTTGCAGGCTAAGATGGAATATTTGGTATAGATAGATTTAAGCCTTTGACATTTTTTCAAGATTTGCAGATATTTTTTTAAAGAAAAACTTGCGATACCTAAGGCTTCATTCTGATAAGACAATTTTTTTACAAGCAATTTATTGAATCAAGGACATGTATAAGCTCTAAATAATATTGTGTTTCCTTTCAGAAAGGTTCAGTTTAATGAAAATATATGACTGTCATGGATTTTAGGGCAATTCAAACTTTTTAACTTATGGATGCATTCTGACCCATCTGCAGCAAAAAACCTTGTGGCAAAAGCAGGCATTGCCACAATGTGTTCATCTCTATTGAATTATGATTTTTTTTTCATTTCTATCCATACTGATGATTTGGAAGTCGTCTGCTGTAAATTTGACAGAAAGGATTACGTGACAATAAATAAATAGCTAATGACCGGTGTCACTAAACAGAGTCTGGTAGAGTCTGGTAGAGTCCGGTAGAGTCTGGTCGTCAAATATCCCATTATATCACTGTTTTGTTGTGTTTTTGTATTGAAATGAATAAAATAAAGTACTTTTGTATCATATAAATAAAAATATAAATGGTATTTGCCTATTTTAGCTCATTTTCGAGTGAATATAGAAATATTATATGCGTGAACACGGACACTGGTAGAGTCTGGTCATTATTAAGCAATAAATACAAAGTTTTATACGATTTTTAAGTTATAAAAAGTTTAATTTGATTTATATGTGTCATATTATATATTTATTTATTATATTATTTCAGCTGATAATCGGGAAAATAGTGGAAGATTGAGGATTTTTAACGATAACAATGTGTTTCGTAAATCAAAATGGCTGACGTGAAATTTCTGTTTATAATGCGGCAATATCGCACATCCTGAACGAGTAATACACTAAATTCTCTCTCTATTATGCGTCAACTAATTGATTAGGTGTGATCAACAGATTATAGTTATAATTACATTTTAACAATGCCAAGATTTTAAATGTATGAAAACTACTAGATTCGAATAATTTTATGTCTTATATGTCATTAACGTTAATTAAACCAAATACTTAGAGAGCTATATACTTACTTAAAAGTACAATGTAATTCATATGAAATTAAAGACTACATTCCGGAACTCTCTCATGGTCCAAAATTTAATGTTTGGATCTATATTATATCATTTTTGGATTGTTTTTCTATGTTTTCAATTTTAGGTTACCAAAATAGAGCCCGTGCGCCTGACGAGGACCCGGGCCGCAAATGACCCTACACAGAGCTCCATTTTTTTAATTTTTTATTCTATGATTTTGGTTCTATGTACATTCATTTGATAAAGATCAAAAGCATGGCCGAGCAGCAGCACCCAGCTACCGGCCGTGTCTGCACCACTGTTGAGCGTGCTTGCTTAGGGTGTTTAGCATGCAGACATTGGCAACATGTGAACCCGGGGCCAAGGCAACATTACCCACGAAACTCATAAGTCAATATAGAGCCCTTCCCCTGCCAGCTCGCTATTAAATCGAGTGATACGCAAAGGACAAACCAGGAATTGTCCCTTAACACATTTGTCTCAACCCGAATCTCGAACAGATGTATGCCGGTTTCTTTTGTATCCTCAAGAATTGTGTGTGTTTGATTCAATTCGTTTCTAATTGGTGACGTGATCTCATTTTAGGTTAACAAAAAAGACCCTACACAGAGCTCCATTTTTTGGGATTTTTATTTATTGTTTTTGGTTTATATTTTCCGCTTCTTTATGTCTGCTTCCTGGTGACATAACCAGTACTCAAATTTAAACCTGGTCCTAGCGTTAACATTTTAGACGGATATAGAGGAATTATGGTTGAAAATGTTGAATGTACAACTGACATACAGGTATTAGCGAATGATTGATAAAACATATATTGTTGTTGGTTTGCAACTAAAATATGCAGTCCTTTTAACATGAATGTGTTTCAATATAATCTGTGGTTTTTTTTATTTTCAATTTTTCAGGCGTTTGCGAGTGCCGAGTTTTCGTTCAATTCTCGTAATGGAGGGTAATGTTAGTTGCTTATCTGTTGATGTGATGTTTGAAATGTGATGCGACTTAAAGTTCAATAATTTCATAAATCGCCTTGATCTCTGGTCAGGACTTAACTATGTCCATATGTAGCATGAGAAACGTGTAGCACCGACGCTTGTGTCGCCAAACAATATTTACCCGAGTCGTGCATTGCGCCTCTCACATCAAGAGTTCGACACTGTTCAAGTTCTCGGAACTTTTCTATCATGTCGGGCAATTTCTGGACTACCCAGTTCGTCGTCCTTTTGATAACATGGTTGTACGACTCATTTGCATTATTAAACCATTGTTGTGGTAGCCACGAATGTTTGAGTTTGGGGAGAAACATATGCTTCTCCAAATTGGTAAGTATCCCTTGTAAATATGTCAAATATGGATGTGTATTGGATATTTCTTGGTCCATTTCTGTGAATGAGGTTGCAGTTTCAGCACTTAAGATACCATTAGGACCGAAGAGTTTACAAATAATGCGGTTAACCACAGGTTGAGGAAGACACTTACTGAGTAAATTTACCGCATTATCCTTCAAATGTTTCGCGCAAAGAACTCTTGTGGCTTATGGGAAAAATATGTCAAAAACTCTTCGTAGGGACAAAATATTAATTTACTCTGGTCAATGTCACTCAATTTATCCTCCAATTTCATATGAATTACTTTTAAGTAAGTATATAGCTCTCTAATCATTTGGTTTAATTAATGTTTATGACATATAAAACATAAAATTATTCCAATCTAGTAGTTTTCATACATTTAAAATCTTTAATTATTTAATAATTATAACACTAATCTGTTGATCACACCTAATAAATTAGTTGGCCCATAATAGAGAGAGAATTTAGTGTATTACTCGTACAGGATGTACGATAGGGCGGGCCGCATTATAAACAGAAATTTCACGTCAGCCATTTTGATTTACGAAACACAATGTTATCGTTAAAAATCATCAATCTTCCACTATTTTCCCGATTATCAGCTGAAATAATATAATAAATAAATATATAATATGACACATATAAATCAAATTAAACTTTTTATAACTTAATAATCGTATAAAACTTTGTATGTATTGCCAGGGTGAGTTCATTACACTCACCCTGGTATTGCTTAATAATGACCAGACTCTACCAGTGTCCGTGTTCACGCATATAATATTTCTATATTCACTCGAAAATGAACTAAAATAGGCAAATACCTTTTATATTTTTATTTATATGATACAATAGCACTTTATTTTATTCATTTCAATACAAAAACACAACAAAACAGTGATATAATGGGATATTTGACGACCAGACTCTACCAGACTGTTCGTAGTTGACAAGAAACTATTAGAAAAATATAACGAAATTGTCCAAGGTCTTGAGACTGTAGTTCTTTTATATAAATGTGTTTCTCTGAGATGACATACGTAATAAACGAGTGCAATTAAGATCTACTTTTAAATAATAAATTTACCTTTATCTATACCGCTTCATGGTTACGCTATCATTATAGATGTAAATAAACACAAGGGCAATCACATTTTCAGGAAATGGGACCAATATGACGACTATTTCAATAAAAAATAAAGCAATATCTTTCCTAGAATATCTATCTAAACCGAAAGTACAACTTCCTTCATTGACATGATTCAGTGTTAAAATACGGGAACCATCCGGACTATAATTTTTGGCAAAAGTCGTGAACTCGATTGGAGTTCGGCCTTCTTTACAGTTTTCTTTGCAGAAAGAGCCGATTATGTAAGACAGTGTCAATAGAGAGATAAAGATCAAGATGTACGGGGTCAGCCGAATCTTTCCCATTGAGACCAACTTAAGACTTTCCCCGAAAATAGCCGAATGGGACCCGATTGATAGAACCAACCATTCGGAACTTCTCGGCAGAATAGATATAACCTAGATCTAAGGTACCGATATATACCGAGCTATGCCGAATGAGGATCTTACGGATCTAGCCGAGAACAACCCAATCATCCATTCCAGTTTCGTCCAAGTTACAATAAGAATAGACCTATTTCTTATTTTTAAATATCAGTCAATTGTAAAAGCAGTTTCCTCATCATATAATATTTCACATTACACATAATTATATCAGACATACATACTTTTTTTGGCGATAGCTGTCTAACCTCAGTTTTGACCTAGATGTTAAACATATGATTTAGATTGTACACCAATCAAATGTGTATTTAATGAAAAATGTCGAAGAAATAAAGGAAATGAAAAGTTTTGATTGGTTCATAGTTAAGTTGGCTATCCTACGAGAGGCACTAATAAGGTGAAGTTTTACAAATGAGATGTTCTGCATACAAACGTTAAATTGTTTTCATTAAGAAATAAATTTCAGTGAAAAAAAATCAGTGAAAACATATGAAATATAATATTTAAGAGCAAAATATTAATTATTTTCGAAACATGATAAGTTTTCAGTTATTTATCGTATTGTATTGAAACTCATACACCTCTTGGGAGCCTCGCGTAATCTCCAGTCATGTGACGTATTCTCGGCCTTGAATTCTTAGTGTTTTCTCATATTGATCGCCGTTTATCTTGTTTAAGATATTTCTTGTTTAAAACAGGGTCTTATTTGAAAGACCCGGACCTGTTTAAAAGTACCGCGGAAAAGGGCTCTTACCTTTTTTTCTATATTATGGCAGTTATATATGTTGCTGAAACATTATTTAGAAAGTGTTCGATTTAATACCAATTTGAGCACAAAATATCAGATACATTTCTCACGTTCATATAGTGTTATCGTTAACAAATACCGGTCCAACACATTTTGCCGTCGACGTCAACAAGGAACCAACGTCAACGTACCCGTTCATGATAACTGCTTTGTTAAAAATCACTGTTCTTTTAAAAATACATGTATGTATATAATATATAGACACCCGGACTGCCGATGAGAACTTTTTATCAAGCAGGTCTCTGACGGCGACGACGTGTGGTTGTGTTATGGATTTCGGTATAACACTGTGTCATTATCAACGATAAACACAGATCTGAAAATGAGAAGTTTTACTGAAATGCTTCAAAACATAAAGAAATGGTACAACTTTTCCTTAAACTTTTTAAACACCCTCGTGCACCAGACTGAGGGTGGAAAATGTCTCATTCAATTTTCTAAAGAAAAATAAAATGGCTTTTTATATTGAATTAGTATTATTTTTCTTATATATATCAAACTAAATATTATACGATTCGTATTTAATGGAAATGTGCTATATACATATAGTGTTACCTTTAGGTTAACGTGTAACAAAGAATGAAATGGGATATAAAAAAAGTGTGTGTAACCAACAGCTACCAGTTTAAATAGGCAGCTTCTAGCCATCCTCGGTATCATAAAATATATGACATTTGTGGAAAAAAAACGAAATTGATAGTGATTGTTCATATCCTACAATGCAATATGTAACGGCGATATATTGAGACTACCTCGGTACCCAGAATATTCATAAAATATATATAATATATTTTATGAATAGCCTGGTCACCGGGGATGCTTCTAGCGTACATACTCAGTATTTACACATTGTTAACTGATTTCTGAGCTTTTTAAATTGAACATTCAAAGTACATTGAGTACAATGCCAGTACGACACGTATGTTCCTTATAAACATATAGTCTAGCTACAGATTCCCTATGCTCCAGGAAATAAACCCGATCCACCATAAACGTGCAGATTAATATCTGTCTTAGGATCCATGCAATCTGATCTATATGGATACTGAATATTCACCGCAGTTGTGGAAATTACTCGTAAATAATCGTCATTCTGTCTTTATTTCATTATTTCCCGATGACTGACCGATTCAAGTCATTGCGACTAGCGTCAGTCGTCCTCTACCAATGGGCTAAACAGCCTTTCTATGTGGGAAGGTGGCCGGTTACCTGTGAAGAAACGTTTTATGGAGTAGGCAAGAGACATATTAATCTATATGTTCCTGGTTATAAATACTTGTGCGAGAAAGACATGAAACACATGTTAGGTGAATTGGAAGTTGTGCTTTAACTGAAATACCGTTGAAAAAACGACTTTAAATTCTCATCAACCAACCAATTAATCAATCAATTGGCTTTCTGTTTGTGTTCAGTGATCACTCCGACCAAGTCTTACAACCAATTATTGCTGTTCTGAAACATTGGTGACTCTTTCAATCGACTTTAATTTTATAAATAAAAGATCAATAACAAACATATTAAAAAAACACAGACCATGACTAAGAGGTACTGGCATTGTAAAGGTCAACTTTCGCCTTTGTGTCAAAATATTGTTTATTAGAAGAAGAAAAAGAGTATTTTCTACTTCTTGCGTTATTTGGACGATCTTTTCATTATTCTACGTGCACTATATACTAAACTTATAAATGACAACCATGCCTTTACTCATTTGAATGCATACTAAATATGCAATTTAATGATTGACAAATACCACTGACGAACTTGCTTATTTATCTCAATGTCAAGATTGTTCCCAAAATGAAACAAATTATAGCTTAACAAATAACGTCGACCAGCAATATTAGAAATCCCTGATGTTGAATTGTGCGTGAAGTTAGCCGGAGTAGCCAGAACTCCGGCTGAATTAACTAGCCGGAACCCCGGCTACTCCGGCTGTATTAACCAGCCGGAGTTCCGGCTACTGCGGCTGTATCAATCGGCCGGAACAGCTGTATTTCCTATTACTACGACTGTACTAACCAGCCGAAAAAAACATAATTCCGGCTATTCTGGTCATCCTAAAGCATAAACGACGTGCATTATGTGGATTCTTTTTAATATTGGCTGGATTTTGATGCTAAAACGGCAACTAGTGAGTCACGTAGGCCATAATCGAACCTGGTGGGAGCAATTCTGTCGGCGCTAGACATGTTATACTCTTTTTGTAACAAAACAGGAAGGGTACAAATTCGGGAAATCGAATCAGTATCAACTAGCCTGAACAGCCAGAGCTCCACAAACTCAAGCAGTATTTATCAGCCGTAAAGGCCATCGTTTCGGCATTTCTGGCTTGCCTGAACTGTCTTTACGGACAATCTTGAATTATGTGCGAACTCATTGTCTTGAAATTGTATTCTTGGCTTGATTTGTCACATGGTGCGACTCGAAGCCAGGTTGGGACATCGGTTGCAGCAGGCTTAACTCTCTAACTCGAACAGGTGCAAAGTCAGGACTTTTTTGGGGACCTAAACTGACTAAGACACGACTTCGCACCCGTCCCGTTCGAATTAGAGATTTTAACTGCAAAACCAAGCCAAAATTGGGCCGACTTTGGCGCCGAGTCGCATTCGTACAAGACCAGATGAAAATTTCCAGATACTTCAGGTGGTTCAAGCTTGTCCATATAGATAGTTCAGGCTCGCCAGAATTAATACAGCCGGAGTTGTCGAAACTCTGGCTAGTCCGGCGGATTGATACTCGTTATGGTTTCCAGGATTTGCACCCGACACGTTTGAGTTAAAAGTTTAGTCGACATCCTGACATGTTTTGGGCTGTTCCGGCTTGTAAATACACAGCTAGGAATGGCATGAGTTGGCCTGCACAATCACCGTATATAAATGTCACAGAGAATATCGGGATATTTACCAAGAAATTACAATGAGGAGTAAACTTTATTTGCCACGTCGATAGGTATGGAGAGGTCGTGGCTATGGAGTGAACTATGTCATACGTATATATAATTCAATTATCAGTAGAATTCGTATTGTAATTTATTTGACAGGGCACTTTACCAGAGACATATAAATACATTTAAAACATGTATATATACAAAATAATAAGAAACAAGAGGGCCATGATGGCCCTATATCGCTCACCTGATTTAATAGAACTTCAATAGTTTTCACTCTATACATATAAGGAAAACAAGCAACCCCCTGGTGGCCATGTTTTTCAACGGATCGGATTTATTTGAACAACCTTGGTAGAAGGTCACCCAAGGAGCATTTGTGCCAAATAATTCTTAAATCAAGCAGGTGCTTTTGGACAAGAAGATTTTTAAAGATTTTACAATGCACATATAAGGAAAACAAATCCGCCCCTGGCGGCCATGTTTTTCAATGGATTGGATTAATTTGAACAATTTTGATAGAAGGTCCCCCAAGGAATATTTGTTCCAAATTATCTTTAAATCGTGCTAGTACTTTTTGACAAGAAGATTTTTAAAGATTTTACAATGCACATATAAGGAAAACAAGCTCCGCCCCCTGGCGGCCATGTTTTCCACGGATCGGAAATATTTCAACAATCTTGGTAGAGGATGCCCCAGGAACATTTGTGCAAAATTATTTTCAAATCGGGCCAGCACTTTTGGACAAGAAGATTTGTAAAGTTTTAACAATGCACATATAAGGAAAACAAGCTCCATGTTTTTAAACGGATCGGAAATACACCCCCCTCGCCGCCATGTTTTTCAACGGATTTGAAATATTTGAACAATCTTGGTAGAAGGTGCCCTAAGGAACATTTGTGCAAAATAATTTTCAAATCAGGCCAAAACTTTTGGACAAGATTTTTAAAGTTTTAACAATGCACATATAAGGAAAACAAGCTCTACTTTGAATTAATTTCTTTGAACAACTTTGAAAGAGGACCACCTAAGGACCATTCCTGTGAAGTTATTTTGAAATCTGTCCATTGGCCTAATAGGAGAAGTCATTTGTAGGAAATTGTTAACAGACACCGACGACACTGACGACGGACGGTGAGTGATCACAAAAGCTCACCTTGCACTTCGTGCTTAAGTGAGCTAAAAAGTGTCACTAATTGATTTGACTAATCCAATATGGCCTTATTTTATCATTCAATTAAAAGTGGTTCCTTCATATGCATTGGGTAGCGCCTTAATTCGGAACATAGCCCATCAAGACATCGAAATAATTTGTATTAGGAATTAAGAATTTAATAATTATACGTGTTTACTTCGATAGTATTCCCACATTTATTCATCAGGAAAAATCCTTCTCAAACATAGTTACGTCATACTCATTCGAAACAATGAATACATTGTGTAGAGTGAATACAGATTTTTGTTCTAACCGTTTCTGAGTATGCGTTTCAAAGACACCCGTCTATGAATAAATGAATGAGTAAGTATTTCTATAAGTCTATGGTATCTGATTTTACTTAATGGTAAATAATTTCATCTGATGTTGGTTGCCCTTTCAAAGAAAGTTTAGGATTTTTAGTATTTACCTTAATATTACATGAATGTATTGCTATACAGATGAAGAGTGTGCAAATAGATTATAGTATATCATCAACGAAAAGAGTAGCGTTTGGGACACAACCATGGTTCACTTCCAGTATGTATGCGCAAAGGCTACGTTTGTTAGACCCTCAACTGCATCGCTCTGTGTTTCTGATTGGTTGTGTTTCATGTGCAATACAAACCAACATAAATCAAGCCACATTCCCCTTGAAATGTATTTAGAGTGTAAAATGTTATTCCATTATGGAATTAAATACTATATGTATGCACATAACGATTTTGAACATCAATATGTATATACATAAAACGGCATCCCTTCGTAAACCACCAGTTTGAACCAAACTTCACTGGAATGTTTCTTTGATGGTCATTTTTTAAAATTGTTCATAGATTTAATTTCTATGATGAATATTTTGGGAAAATAACAAAGGTTTAAAAAGCTTTAGCCATATGTACTGGTTAAAACATATGGCTGCCAGGGATTAAATCTAGCAACCTTATTAAGTTTGTTTCAGTGCTTGTTTAGAATGCATTATTACACAATGTATGACCGTTACTGATATGCTGTTTAATTTGCAGCATCAACCCCTTTCAGTATCTTTTCAACTTTTGATCAAATTTTCCCCAACATTAGCAGCTACACATTTTCTACTATACAATAACGTAGGTGATCTTGGCCCTCCTGCTATCAATATTTTTTTTTGTTCATAAAGTCCTCCTCCCAATCTTCTTTCATTCTCAATTAACGAAGCAATTTTTCATGTTTGATGAATTGGTTCGTACGTCCCTGATCCAACCAGTTGTCAAATCATACCATCAAACTGTTTTCACTTGACACTTTTCATCACCCATTTTAAGGCTCATCGGTGCTAACAGCGATTTCTTAACTGTAGTACAATCCATACCTGTGGTATATTGGTACAGTAAACACCCCTTAACGAATGAATAAGTGTATGAAACACATCATGTTATAGTAACGAACGATCAATATGTGACATAGCATTTTCCAGTGCCAGTATTGAAACATGTCTTACATTCAGACGCATTTAGACACATCTGCAGCAGATGCATTTCTTAAAAAATCATGGCAAAAGGAGAATGTTTTCAACTCTTTTCAATAATTATACGGACAATTCATGCTCGGCTCTGCTTCAGTTGATGGTTATTATGACCCGTTCGTTCGTTCTTATGACAAATGAGCCGTCCCGCGAGAAAACCAACATTAGGCATCTGCGTAATGTATCGAAGCAGATCAGACTGCGCAGACTGATCTGAGCCGACACATTCCGTCTCAGGGGGGGTTGAGTAATGATTCCTGAAACAGAAAATACACAGGAGGCGAAAAGTGTCTATTTGGTTAAGCCGGCGCGGCATGCTTAGGTTGAACCGGTCGATACTTTATGCAGAGTCCACAATGTTGGTTTTTTCGCGAGATGGCTCAAATGGGGTTTAAATAGTAAACATAACTAGCAACCAAATGTTGACACAAACTCAACTTTTCTCTCACCCATTTACTTTTAACCCTTTCCAACAAACGGACACTTTTGCAGCAGACGACTTTTAATTTTTTTACTGCCAACGGAGAAATTGCTCATAATGAACTATTCAATTATAATACTTTCATTGATGGAGATTTTCCATATTTGTTCCAAGTAAATTATAAAGTCGTCCGCTGCATTTAAATAATAAGTAGCAATGAATGTGTTTTCCTTTTTGTCTTTAATATTTCAACAATGGGTACGTAGTTACAGCATGAGAGCACACCCTCCATTTTTACAGTCAAAATAAAAATCTAAACCATCTCTTCACCATTTCCTTCATGATTCATCTCTGCAACAGACACCATTTGAAATAGGTGTGACTCTATATAAAGCTCACTTCTAAGAAACTAAATACCAGCAACTGCTTATATTTGAAGATTATATTCCTCTTTGTGACTTTCTTTTTCACTAGATTAGATGCATATTCCTAAAATTGCATTTTTTTTTTTTTTTTTTTTTTTTTTTTTTAATATATAACCTTGGACAACTAATAATAATATTAGGACACTCCATCGTGACAGCTGCGACTTGGGATCATCGACTTGAATTGTTAGAAGCCCTATGGTAAGGTCAAAACCATTTTCAGTACACAGTAACAGTAACCAAATAACTGTATCATCTACATTCTATTTTGTTTATTCTTTTCTTTGACAAACCTATTTTAACTATCAAATGTGTAATATCCACATACTTTTCATCAAAACATAATGTTCTGTTAACGCATTTATACATAAAATGAATTTCTACCAGACATTTTTGAAAACATCTAGGTAAAAATGTAGAAAATCTCAATAAATGCAATTATAATTAGTTAATTTGTTGAATTGAGATCCCCTGCAAATTTTTAAAGAATGAGTAGACCACAATGGTATACCCGTTACTTTAAAAATACATTTTAAAATGTGTGGACTGTGTGGGATGCATCTACAGTGTTCAATTTCACTGAGTGACCAGTTTTTACTAAACTTGACCTAGTTTCGGACATAAACTATACTTGAGAGAAAAGAATGTTCTGATGAATGTGATTAGAGATTTGATGACATATAAGTCCTTCTGATTTAGAAAAAAATCGACCTAGTGTATTAAACCCAATGGCCCAATGTAGAGCTTGACAGAGATTTAAGGAAAAGAAATGTCCTGATACATTTTCGTGAAAATTGGATATAAAATGTAGCTTCTAGATAATTGAGATAAACCATTGATTTAAGATAGATATCAAGATATATACTAAATTAGATATCATAATTTATCACCCTTTCATTGTCATCCAAATGATTTACAGTACATATACAATATTTACTCTAGTGTTTTTGAGGTAATTTTAGTTAAAGTTAGCATCCGATATTTCCCTTTGGTGCTTTAAATTTCCATATAGTGTAAATCAAATCCATCCGACCATGTCGTAGATATATGGCTCCTGATGAACAGAAGGACAGACAGACAATGCCAAACAAATATCCCATCAGCCTTTGGCGGGAAATAATATGTTAAACAATAAAATTCAGATACAATCAGTGCAGAAATATTACACATTTTACAATAATAAAATATGGAAGAAAAAAAAAGTAATACGAAAATTTAAATAGAGCATCATTTAGTTGACAGTATACATGCAGACAAGAACAATGGCAGGTATACAAATGTGATGCAATGAACAAAGCGGAGTAGCACAGATATAGTGTGTGATAAAATCAAAAACACATGATCTGCATCACAGATAAACATCCTTAATGACTTCAGATCAGCCTGCGCCTCCACATGCTGTCTGATCAAGATCTCTTCTGCTAGAGTCTAAAGAGAATCCTGGAAGCTTCATAAAATTGGTTACGTCAAAAACTTGTTGTACAAAGGTCAAATTTAATCGAAAATGCCATTGACTTTAAAACCTCCAAATTCTTTTTTTATGATAACATTTAGCTCAAATGTCTGAGAAATATTTCTGGCATATCTCATATGTGCTAGTGCATGAGAAAAGGTAAAAGTTGGCTTTTATAAACATAATAGATCCATTCCAGATCAGCCTGTGCTCTGCAGTCTGATCAAGATCTACACTGTTCACATATTGCCATCAGAATTTTGTTAAAATATTCTGTCAATTTGTGTAGATTCTGATAAGACTGATCAAGCAGACACGATGATCAGAACATACAATGCTCAGAAATACCAACTTGTACCTTTTTCATGCACTGGCTAATATGATCCACCGTATTTCATTGAAAGTTACATCTATTTATTTAATAACTCCACAGCTCTAGAATTATCTTATTTGTTAAAAGGACCTCATAAGTACAAACTACATTGCATTTAATGCTATTATCTACATTTTCCCAGAGACAATTTTTTTCTAATTCCCCTAAAGTTCATGTAGTTGTAGAAACCAAATAAGTTTATAAGACTTATAAGCATTAATGCTTTTTTAGGTACTTAAATGGTTTGTTTTCCCTTATTTAGGCAGATTACTCAGAATAAGCAATTTTGTTCAGATTTTCAATTCTTCTCTAAATAGGTTACAAATTTGGAAGAATTTAAAATGGCATATCATACTATGTCTCTGCTATAAATGACTTAGAAAATCATGAGCAATTACTCATTTTACCAGAACGTTTTTCAGTCTTTCATAAAAATTAAACTTAAAATCTTCTTCTATTACATTTTGAATATCAGCTGTTTTAAAAGCAGATGACTCCCAAAACTACATATCAGATAATGGGTTTCCCTATAACTCTTTCTCACCTACAGACCCATTATGATAAATTTTGAAAGCATTCAGGCAAATGGAGAATTTGCCAATTATGCCATTATGCCATTATGCCACGATGTTTTCAACTCTTCTGAATAATTGCACTTGCATTTATAGTGATGTTCAATAGTTTTGCCTAGATGCTTAAAGTCGACTGCTGCAGATTTGTTGTATATTGGAAAGGGTTTAACATGCCATGGTTCATTTTATTAACATAAAGATAGTCATTTACCCTTTCCCTCACATAGACGCTTTCTGACGCCTCTGCAGCAGACGACTTTTTGAAAACATAGTGACAAAAGAAGAAATTTGTCAAAATGAGCAATTTCTCCTTTTGACACAATGTTTTCCACTTTTAGTCATAGGTTATCCATTCATTTATAGAGATTTTCTATGTTTTGACAAATATGTTTAAAGTCGTCTGCTGCAGATTTGTTGTATGAGGAAAAGGGTTAATAATTAGTTGAGTGGGCTATATATATCGGAACAAAATTCTGTTATGAATACACATCTGATGTGTATCTAAAACAGGGTTTTTAGAAAACAAAATAAACAAAATAAACTTTATCTACAGCCATGGAAATACAACAATCATGACATAGTCATTAAACCAGGTTTTCAATGGTTACCATAACACAGGTGATCTAATTTTAGTAACAGTACCTTGACCCAAGTGACATAATAAACAATCTGAGGCTTCCTTTTTAGGAAATTTGTTTAAAATAAGTAATTAGTGGAAACAAAATTGAGCGGAAACAAATGTTTGCTTGCCCACCAGCAAAACTACATCACCATTGAAATAACTGGGTTTTAACTTTGCTAAAAACCTGGTTATCACCAAGACAACAACATCACCATAGAAATAACCAGGTTTCGACTTTGTTACAAACGTGGTTATCACCCAAACATTAACATCACCATAGAAATAACCAGGTTTCGACTTTGTTAAAAAAAACATGGTTAACAACCAAACATCACCATATGAATAACCGGGTTTCAACTTTGTAAAAAACCTGGTTATCTCCAAAACAACAACATCACCATTTTAATAACAAACGTTTAACTATAGTAAACCTGGTTAAAAATTAAATGCAACCAAGAACCCACAAAATATTTTAATTTAAATAATTACCCTCCTACCCGATACAGACATCATTTGATGTCTTTTAAACATATTTCAGAGAAAGGGGAAATTGATACCGATGAGCAATTTCTCCATTTCCCACAATTATCTTTGTTATTCTTTCCAAAATATGGATATTGGATATTTTTCCTCACATGTTTTCAAAGCAGACGACAATAAAAACATATAATATCAGGTAGAGGATAAAGTTTCAATGTATACATGTATCACAGACATTTAGACTGGCCAATAATCAACTGTCTCTTGGATAGAGTGCTTTTAACCAAGGCCTCGGTAAATACTGCGCCCCATCAAATGCTTCGAAATAATCCTCTAAACTTGGATGAAGGACCTGTGTAGATAAAAAGATTAAATACAGTTGATAATTACTATCTCGACACCCCGCTTACATTGAAGACTTTGCTCATCTAATCATTTACTTAATTTTTATCAATGTTTTAACTTGCAATCCAATTTGTTCACGCCGTTTACTTATTTAAAATTCTTTCATCATTTTCAATTTGGAGATAGCAAGTGTCAATATTCAACAGCTCTATCTTCATTTTATCTCTATTAACCCTTTTCCACTTACAGCATATGAAATCTCCAGCAGACGACTTTAAAAACAAAAATTGGGAAAATGTCTTTTAATGAAAGTCATTGGGACCTCTGTATAAAGAAGTCCTACCTATTGGTCTTTGTTCGCAGGGTCATTTATGCAGAATTGAGTCATAACTATGACTATAATATAATTGAATAATAGAGTTGAAAACATTGTGGCAAAAGTCGTCTGCAAAAGGAAAAGTGTTAACTTGCACTTTTCACGTAATTTCATTTCTCATTATTTACTTCTTTTATGAATACTTTTTAAGATCTTAAAGCATACAAGTAAATCTCATCCACATTTTGATCCATCTTGAGAAGACGACTTCTGCAAAGGAGAAATTATTTGTTGATTTGCTCAAAGTGATCTGCTGCAGGTTTGTTGAACTTTTGAGTTTTATGACAAGTACAATTTGACAAGCTGTTGTACCATTTAACCGTTGCCCACATAGGACAACTCTGCTGCAGATTACTTTAAAAATATAAAACCAAAAAAATGAAAAATCTTGAAAATGAAAGCATAATTATTGAATAGATATGAAAATGTTGTGGAGAAAATGCTCATTATTTTCAAATATTATTTTCTGCAGATGCATCAAAAAGAAATTGTTCATAATAAGCAAGTTTTTATATTTATTCAATAAGTGATCTTCCATTTATATACAGTTTCCATATTTTGTTTCCTTCTAGTCAGTTTAATTAAGCCTTTACCTCATAAAGACACTTTCTGACGCCTCTGCAGCAGAAGGCTTTTTGAAAGCATAGTGACAAAAGAAGAAATTGCTCAAAACAAGCAATTTCTCCTTTTGCCACAATGTTTCCCACTTTAAGTCATAGGTTATCCATTCAATTATAGAGATTTTCTAAGTTTCGACAAAATATGTTTAAAGTCGTCTGCTGCAGAATTGTTGTATGAGGGAAAGGGTTAAAAGTGAAAGAGTTAAAGAGAGATCTCTAAACAAACCTCAGACATGATATTTGCAATATCTTTTATGTTTAACAGATCTCACAAAAAAATCAAAATTCATTTTGATACCTTACTGTATCAAAAGCTAATCTATAATAATCATATTCACAGATATTTAGCTGTTCCATCAATCAAAGGCCAATAATTCAAGTCCAATTTTGAAGAATCAAACAAGATTTGTACCCGTGTCATACATTATGTGATTCTTTCTTAACCCCCCCTTTCCTACATAATACAAAACTGCAGCAGACATCTTTGCCAAAAATATGGAAAATCTCTTTAACTGAAAGTTTTATTTATTGAATAAAGTTGCAAACATTGTAGTAAAAGTCGATCTATTGTTTGATGTTTTATGCCACTTTCAACATTTTTTCAGTTATATCACGGTGTTTCCTGGGTAAGTTACCAGAACTACTTGTCCATTTATCTTGACACAAGCCAGTCATTTGTAATGCTAACCCATAACCCTGAGCCCCAAGGAGGGCAGTCATTTCTACTACTTTCAAAGTATTTGGTATGACCTGACCGGGGATCAAACCTGCAACCTCCCGCACTCGAATCGGAAGCTACACCACCGAGGCAGCAAAAGTAGAAATTGCTCATGATGTTGCCACAATGTTTTCAAAAGTCGTTTGAGGAAGAGGCATCAGAAAGTACTGTATGTGTGATAGGGAAACAAAGTTTCATCAAAATTCTCTCTGACTTAACCCTTTACCACATATAGATGCTTTCTGTCAACTTTGCAGCAGAAGACTTTAGAAAACAATGTGTCAAAAGAAGAAAATGCTCAAAACAAGCAATTTTTCCTTTTGCCACAATGTTTTCAACTTTTTCCAGTAACTATACCTTCATTCACGGAGATTTTCCATGTTTTCAGTCGTCTGCTGCAGATTTGTTGTAAGTGGGAAAGTGTTAATTCCACACTGACATTGATAGGACAGAAAGAAAACAAACAATTGTATACTCCTGCCTTGCAAACATACTCTAAACCTTAAAAAGAAAAAAAGCATTTGATAAATGAGTGAATTTTATTTTATTGCATCAGATCTGCTGTAGGCGACTTATGTAAATATTGTTGCAAAATAAAAGAATTTCTCTAATTTGCGGGGCTCTCACTAGGCTTAAATTTTAGGGAGAAGTGGGGAGACTTAAGGAAGAAGTGATATTTCTTGTGTGTCTTTACGCGTCGTAACCGCATCGCATCGTAATCGCATCGTTTGGGATAGAACACATTTACTTTTTGTAAAATGTTTTATTATTTTATTTTCCTTATGATTATCACATGAAGTTCTAAAATTGTTTTTCCCTAAGAGTACTTGCGATCCGAACATTATGTTCTAAAGTCGCAGAAATTATTAATGAAGCTACCTTTTACTCGCCGTCCTTTCCGTAAAGGTGTCAGGCATTTTGTAAAGAAGTCGGTCGTAAGTGTCATCAACAATGTAAATTATTTGTATCGGGTTTGCGATCCGAACATTGTGTTCTTAAGTCCCCGAAATATAATTACTGAAGCTACATTTTCTCTTTACAAGTAGAATTGAGGTATTGTCTTTTGATTGGTTAATTCCAAATATTATGACACCCCCATGCTACAGCATTTATTATGAATCCCCTAAAAAAAATCTCATTTTCTCAATTATTGAAGACGATTATCTCATTAAACCATGAATGGATTCACAATATTATTTATTCTATTGAAAGGGTTAAAACATAGTTCGACTTCCATCTCATTTACATCGGATACGTATTTAATGTTTTATCAGGGGGGGGGTCATAATATTTGATATGACAATCGGTTCTTTGATTATGCAAATTGGACTAAAGGGCACGATTTTGTTTGGTTCTACGTCATTGTGTGTGTTAAATGATTTGAATCTTCAGCTTTTAATGGATATACACTCTCAGTTGTCAAATAACTGATTACGCAACTGTGTATATCCAGAACTGCATACATCGATTCGACATGGTGCGTGACCGTGATCATTTTAACAGTGTCCGATGATAGGAAAAAATTGTCGGCGAAGTCAACTTCCCTTTGACTGAGATTTTGGGGGAAGTCGACTTCGCTTTGATCGAGTGAATGGGCAAAGTCAGAACTTTTTAGGTGACCACTTCGCCCGAATCACTTCCTCGTGAGAGCCCTGATTTGTGCATCTTTTCATTTTGACTTTTTCAACTATTGTACAATATTATAGTGTCATATATTATATTTTATATAAAACAAAGTAGGATACTGTTCCAGACTGCTGTCAAATATTGATATGACAAGAAAATCGAGAATTTAGATACATATATTATCATCATTTTGACACTTTTGCAAAATCCACAAACCTGCAGCAGACAAGATCACGAGCAATTTCACCTTTTGCCATAATGTTTAGAAAAGTCGTCAAATACAGAAGCATTTTCAGTGGAAAAACAGGTTAAGGTTTTCAAAATCATCTTCTGCAGATGTGCTGTATGTGGGATAAGCTCTGTGTGGGGAAAAATAAAATATTCTACCTGTGTGTTTATAATGATATTTAAATTTTCCTGAGGCACATAAGTGATTTGTGGACTTAATCTGTCTCTTGTATCAACTAAAATAGAATAGTTTGGCTGAGTCTTCCAATGCTGAAAGTAATAAAAGTAATCCTTAACTCTTTCCCTCATATAGACACTTTTTGACACCTCTGCTGCAGACAGCTTTTTGAAAACATAGTGACAAAAGAAGAAATTGCTCAAAACATGCAATTTTTCCTTTTGCCACAATGTTTTCCACTTTTAGTCATATGTTATCCATTCAATTATAGAGATTTTCTATTTTTTGACAAAATATGTTCAGTCGTCTGCTGCAGAATTCTTGTATGAGGAAAAGGGTTAAATAAAAATGTACCTTAAACAGTTTTTTAGCCTTCTGTTTTGAAATAATTTTGATTTAACCCTTTCCCTCATATAGACGCTTTCTGACGCCTCTGCAGCAGACAGCTTTTTGAAAACATAACGTGCACAAAACGTGCAATTTCTCCTTTTGCCACAATGTTTTCCACTTTTTGTCATAGGTTATCCATTCAATTATGGAGATTTTCTTTTTTTTGACAAAATACGTTCAAAGTCGTCTGCTGCAGAAATGCCGTATGACGGAAAGGGTTAACACTTAAAAATTTGGAAATTTGGAAGTGTTTTTTTTATTAAAAGTTGAAAATATTGTGGGAAAAGGACAACATGTGGATACAATTATATGTTATTTCCTTGTAAATGCACCATGTTTTACAAAACATAATCACCTTTATAACTATTCAACTTACTGTCAACATACTATATAGATCTAACTTCTTTTTCCATGTGCAGACACATCATGAGCAATTTCTCATATTGCCATAATGTTTTCAACTCTACTCCATAATTATACTCTCATTTATTGAGATTGGCCATATTTTTGTCAGCTGTAGACTTGTATGTGGGAAAGGGTTAGGTATTCCTGACATTAAACCACATTATCCCTTTCCCACAAATTTGAAGCAGACAACTATCAAAACATGGAAGCTAAAAATAAAAATATAGAAAATCTTTAGAAATGAAATTATAATTATTGAATAAAGTGGGAAAACAAGAGTTGTCTGAGGACAATATAGCTCGCCTAGCAGGGCCATTGTCTATCAGGGCTTACTTCAGAACAGTGTAAAAGACCAAAATCCAAAAGTGGAATAATTCAGTTGAAATTGAATTTACAAAAGAAAGAAAACTGTTTAATAGCAACAGCATAAATTATATAGTTTCTGAGAAAAGGCCTTGAATGCCCAACTATAACCCAAAATTCCCGGTCTTGCACACAAAGGTTTGACCAAAAAGGGGCGCGATTCAGTCAAATCCATTCCAGACATGACATAGCATACACAGTGTTTGAGAAAAGGCCTTGCTAGCAAAGGTTTGACCAAAATTCTAAGTCCAAAAAGGGGCACAATTCAGTCAAAATCCATTCCAGAGTTATGGGACTTGACATACAAGGTCACCTAATGACCCTGAATAAGTGTGTGAAGTTTGAAAGCAACAGCATACACAGTGTCTGAGAAAAGGCCTTGCACGCAAAGGTTTGACCAAGCTGGCAACGCCAATGCCAAGGCGGTGGTGACTACATAAGCTCCCCTATTTCTTTGAATAGGCGGGCTAAAAATGGAGAAATTGATTAAGAATATACATTTGTATTTTCAATAGTTCGTCCCATGCAGATGCATTTGCATGTTAGAAAGGGTTAATCATTTGGACTTACCTCGCTTCCTTTTGGATGATTTTGTTTTAACCAGAAATCTGGAGCCTTGAAAATAATTGACAAAAATATTCAAATGAGTAGATGATCAATTGAAATATAGTCTATTTGAAAATACTTGATTCAATTATGTTGCAGTTGATTCTCAACGTATACAAGAGTCATCCAAATCAAAAATATCCCACAAGATAGAATATTCTTTCTACTTTTGGCTTGATTTTAATCAAAATTTAAACACAAAACTTAAACAGCTTGCCAACAGGTTGTCAACATAAGCTATTGTGGGGAACTCCAGAAAGTTTGAAGCATAATTAATTTGGAGACGGAGACAAAACATTTTTCCTAAAGTTTTCAAAAATTGTGTCTGTATGAGTATGTCATAGTGGACCAATTATGGAGTGTAAACAACAGATGAAGGATCACATTAACGGTTTCAGAAGATCACTTTAAATGTCTCAAAGCATGTAACAGCTACTTGTTGTTTTTCCTTATGGTTCCAGGCAATAGTACACCGATTGGTTTTGGTGTAATCATAGCACTGTCAGTTGTTACATTGTCACGTTTTAACTGGATTGATTGTTATATAGTCCCTAAGGTTAATGGTCAATTGTATTTGAGGTTTGATTTAACATGATGAAGGTGTTGCTGGGACAAGTCCCTTTGCTTCTTTAAAGAGTATTGGAATAAGTAGAGTTAAATGCCCATTTCAACAGTATTTCAGTTATATCACCTATAAATATGTTATTCCTGGCAATATCTGACAATTATTCTGCACAACTTCTTTTGTGGCAACTATTTACTCAATCAATGGAAGACAAATTACACTAGAAATAATGACTTTTATCAATCATTGGAAAAAATGAATGGACAAGCCTTTCTCAACAGCAGACACATTTTGACACATCTGTAGCAGATCACAATTGAAAACATGGTAGCCATAGGAAAAATTGCTCATCATGAGCCATTTCTCCTTTTGCTACAAATTTTCAAATCTATTAAAAAATAATAGCTTCATTTTATACAAATTAATCATGTTGGTTTGCCTAAAATGTTTCAATGTTGTCTGCTGCAAAACTTTTGTATGTGAGAAAGGGTTAAAGACTGAGCAAACATTGAAAAGTATCACTTAAAACTCAATAATTTATACAGTGAGATATAATGTCCCGTTAACGTTGAAAATTATCACTAAGTCTTAATAAACTCATTGATTTATACAGTGAGTTAACCAGGATATAATGTCCTGTTATTTCTTAATTATCCACTGAAAAGCATGTTATAATACAAATGAAAATATTATTTGGTCAATTTAGAATATATATATGTATACAAACATCAAAGTTGCTTGTAGTAAAAACCATTGATTTGTGAGAATTAAAACTGAAGCAATGATTCCTCTGGTTTGTTTGTGCCTCAGAACAGAAGAAAGTTTAATGGAAGAAGCACATTTTGTTGATATATCAGTCAGACAAAAGTCATTGACCCTTTCCCACTTACAACAAATCAGAAGCAGTCGATTTTGAAAACATTAACCACAGTGAACATGCAAGAAATATCTAGAAAGACAGATCTGGAAGTCACACCCTGCTATGGCAGGAGACACCACAAGATTAAGAGCCAATCTGATCCTACCTTTGCATGTTCATCCCATCCAACGATAACTCCTCTATATCCCCATCTTTTATGTTTTACCACTTGACCAATTCTGAATTTCACCTCTGGAGGGTGTATTTCTCTTGGCTTTGAGGATCCTGTACAAATAGTAAATAATTAATCCTTTCCCTGATACAAATAACTTCAATAGTGGGAAAAGATTTATTGATTGAGATTTAACACCGGTTTAACAATTTGTCAGTCATATCATGGCTGCCAGTTCACCTACTCATATGTTTCCTGGTTTTCTCACATTAGTACTCCACACAACATACTTTAAAAGCAACTGGCTGCTTTTCCACATAGACTGTTAACCCACTGGTGAAAGACGAATGACACTTGTCATAGTGACTTTTGTCAAACGTCGTAAATAATGTTGGCCAAGCAGGGATTCAAACTCACAACCCCTGGGTTGACAGCCCACATCGCTATTGACTGAGCTATTTTCATTTAAAGGGAGTTGCCAATTTTTTGAGCTACCAGGGAAAAAAAGATTTTGCTCAAAATAATCAAATACTCCTATTCCCAAGTCATTTTCAACTCTGAACCAGAAAACAAAATTGACTTTTTCAGATGTTAAAATGATTTTTCTCAGACTTATATTTTTGAAAATATCAAACAATAGTGGTTGTATTGTAAGTCATCAACAGCCTTTTATGAAACCATAACAAAATTGGCTTTCAAATCTACTAGTTATTCATACAGGAAACAAGTTCAAAATATGTCATTCAAAATTAAAAAATAAATAAATGTTAACCTCTTTACGGATACTAATGTTGTTTGACTTCTTTTTGGAGTAAATGACTGTTGATGAATTTGAAAAACAAGAAGTTGTTAAATACAGACCATTTCACAAAGTCTGTAAACAAAGGAATCTGTTGTGGCCGATTAGTTCGTTAGTGGGAGGTACACTTAGTACTGGTTAGTCATCAAGGGATTATAAGTTAGTGTACTGGTGCCATGATATAACTGAAACAAGAGGCCCAAGAGGGCCAGTATCGCTCCACGGCCATAAGGCAAAAATAAAATCTCCAAACAGCCCTGCCCCGTGGTGGCTATTTTTTTTTACCAACCACCATGGCTTAAAGGAATCTTGTAGAGTGTCACCCAAGGAATGTTTCTGCAAAATTAATTGAAAATCGGCCTGACACTTTCGGAGGAGAAGATTTTTTAAGTTTTCACTATGGTCATATAAGTCAAAATAGCCCCGCCCTCTGGCGGCCATGTTTTTCGACCAATCAACATGGCTTGAAGGAATCTGATAGAGGGTCACCCAATGAACATTTCTACAAAATTATTTGAAAATCGGCTGAACACTTTCGGAGACGAAGATGTTTTAAGTTTTCACTATAGCTATATAAGGCAAAATAGCCCCGCCCCCTGGCGGCCATGTTTTTCGCCCAATCAACATTTATTGAAGGAATCTAATAAAGGGTCACCCAAGGAACATTTCTACAAAATTATTTGAAAATCGGCCCGACACTTTTGGAGGAGAAGATTTTTTAAGTTTTCTCTTTAGCCATATAGGCAAAATAGCCCTACCCTGTGACGGCCATGTTTTTTTTACCAATCAATATTTCTTGAAGGAATCTAATAAAGGGTCACCCAAGGAACATTTCTACAAAATTATTTGAAAATCGGCCTGACACTTTCGGAGAAGAAGATTTTTTAAGTTTTCACTATTTATTTCTTTCGGTTGCCATGGAAACCAGAATTTCGAATGGATCAAAAAAAATTGAAGGAATTTAGTAGAGGACATTGAGAGGATGCTTCCCATGAAGTTTCAACCAAATTGGCCAAGTGGTTAGGGAGAAGAAGTCGCTTAAAGGAAAAAGTTAACGCACGCACACACGCACGACGGACAATTCGCCATGACATAAGCTCGACTGGCTTTCAGCCAGTGGAGCTAATAATGTTGAAATGGCATAAAACCTGGGAAAAAGTCAATATCAGCTAAAGGGATTAACCATTTATCAGATATGAGAGTTGTCTGCTTTTTAACCGCATAAATATGTAATGGTTTGATTGTTTGATTAATTGGAGTTTAGCGGCGTTTTCAAAAAAAATTCAGTATCACAGCAGCCAGATCACCTACTCATGTTTCTCCAGGCTTTCTCACATCAGTACTCCACACAACATACTTTCCAAGCAACTGGCTGCTTTTCCACATAGACTGTTAGCGCATTGGAGGAAGATGAATGACGCTGGTCACAGTGACTTTTGTCAAATGTTGGAAAGAATGTTGGACGAGCTGGGGTTCAAACTCAGCCAGCATCACTACTGGGGCTTGACTGGTAGTTATAAGTGTAATTTTGATAAAACATTGAAAACATTAAGCAATTTCTCTTTTTTCCCCACAATGTTATCAAAAATTGTCAATTGCAAATGCATCAAATGTCATCTGTATCAGGAAAAATATAAATGCCCCCAAGCTCCCAATTTCCATATAAACCCTATGTTGTGGGAACACAAAATTATAATTTGATGAGACAATTTCCATGAGTACCCAAACTAGCGTATATTTCAGTAAATAGAGAACTAGTGTGGGGTAAAGAGCTCTTTGCTCAACCTAACAGACTTATCTAGATCTCTGAAAGCCTGACCTGCAAAATATCCTTCAGGATCCTTATGGTTTATTACTTCAACAGCTGGGGACTGAAAGACTGACCTGCAAAATATCCTTCAGGATTCTTATGGTTTATTACTTCAACAGCTGGGGACTTAAAGACTGACCTGCAAAATATCCTTCAGGATCCTTATGGTTTATTACTTCAACAGCTGGGGACTGAAAGACTGACCTGCAAAATATCCTTCAGGATCCTTATGGTTTATTACTTCAACAGCTGGGGACTTAAAGACTGACCTGCAAAATATCCTTCAGGATCCTTATGGTTTATTACTTCAACAGCTGGAGACTGAAAGACTGACCTGCAAAATATCCTTCAGGATCCTTATGGTTTATTACTTCAACAGCTGGGGGGACTTAAAGACTGACCTGCAAAATATCCTTCAGGATCCTTATGGATTATTACTTCAACAGCTTGGGACTGAAAGACTGACCTGCAAAATATCCTTCAGGATGCTTACAGTTTATTACTTCAACAGCTGGGGACGGAAAGACTGACCTGCAAAATATCCTTCAGGATGCTTATGGTTTATTACTTCAACAGCTGGGGACTTAAAGACTGACCTGCAAAATATCCTTCAGGATCCTTATGGTTTATCACTTCAACAGCTGGGGACTGAAAGACTGACCTGCAAAATATCCTTCAGGATGCTTATGGTTTATTACTTCAACAGCTGGGGACTGAAAGACTGACCTACAAAATATCCTTCATGCTCCTTATGGTTTATCACTTCAACAGCTGGGGACTGAAAGACTGACCTGCAAAATATCCTTCAGGATCTTTATGGTTTATCATTCCAACAGCTAGGGACTGAAAGACTGACCTGCAAAATATCCTTCAGGATCCTTATGGTTTATGACTTCAACAGCTGGGGACTCTCCATTTGGATCATCTTGGCCTTCGAAATAGGGACCATCTGAATATGGGGACATTCCATGCATAAACTTTACACACCATTTCTTCCATGATTTCCATGATAAAAAATCATCTTTGAACACAACAGCAGTATCAAGCAAGCTGGAAGTAGAGAAATTAATATCTTAACAATTGAGTGTCCAAAGGAACGCTTTTGTCAGATGCAAATATCCAGTTTGTATCACCAATTCAAAGCATGAAGGACGGATGATGGAGAAGTGATCCTGAAATGTCACCCTTTTTCTTGGCTCTTACAAATCTCCTTATGAACAAACTTTTTTTAACCCTTTCTCACATATAGACACTTTCTGTTGCCTCTGCAGCAGAAGACTTTTGAAAACACTGTGACAAAAGGAGAAATTGCTCAAAACAAGCAATTTCCCCTTTTGCCACAGTGTTTTCAATTTTATTCAATTATTTTACCATTATTTATAGAGATTTTTCACATTTTTGGCAAGATGTTGTCTGCTGCAGATTTGCTGTAAGTGGGAAAGGGTTAATAGGACATGTACATACATTGTTTATACATTTGAAAACTTACCCGAAAACAAGAGGGCCGTAATGGCCCTGAATCGCTCACCTGATTTTTTTTTCTTCTTCACTTTAGCCATATAAGGTGGCCTTAGTTTTCGACCAATCAACATGGCTTGAAGGAATCTGATGGAGGGTAACCCTAGGAATATTTCTACAAAATTATTTGAATATCGGCCTGACACTTTCATAGGAGAAGTTTTCACTATAGCCATATAAGGCAAAATAGCCCGCCCCCTGGCAGCCATGTTTTTTTACCAATCAACATGGCTTGAAGGAATCTGATAGAGGGTCACCCAAGGAGCATTTCTACAAAATTATTTGAAAATCGGTCTGACACTTTTGGAGGAGAAGATTTTTTAAGTTTTCACTATAGCCATATAAGGCAAAATAGCCTCACCCCCTGGCGGCCATGTTTTTTCGACCAATCAACATGGCTTGTAGGAATCTGATAGAGGGTCATCCAAGGAATATCTCTACAAAATATTTGAAAATCCGCCAACCAGTTTGGGATAAGAAGAATTTTATTTTTTTGTTTCGTTGCCATGGAAACCAGAATTCTGCATGGATCCCAAAAATTTGAAGGAATTCTGGTGAGGTCATTGAGAGGATGCTTTCTGTGAAGTTTCATCCCATTTGACCCACTGGTTAGTGAGGAGAAGATGTTGATGGATGCCGGACCAAAGGCAATCACAATAACTCAAGGTGAGCTAAAAATTGGAAACTCCCTTTAAATGAAAGTACAATAATCGAAAAGAGTTATAAACATCGTGACAAAAGGAAAATTGCACGTTTTCAAAAAGCCGTCTGCTGCAGAGGGAAAGGTTTAGCTCCTTGAAACACTCTCTTCCCAGACCCAAGTCTTTCCCATATGTTTTTATCACATTGTTAGAACAAAGCAAGTTGTTATTGCTCCTCTAGCTCTTAACTTAGACATTTCCAATTTCAGACGCACTCTGGCGCATCTGCAGCAGACACATTTTGAAACATTGTGACAAAAGGAGCAATTTTCTAAACATGCCACAATGTTTTCAACTCTATAGAATATTCAAACTTTTCCATATTTTCCCCTGAATGCTTTCAAAGTTGTCTGCTGAAAATTTGTTGGTTGTGGAAATGGGTTTAAACTGTAAATTACTGTTCACTTTTTATTCAGTTTGTTGGGATTCGCTAGCTATCCCTTATTGTCAGGCTTTTCTGGCTGTCTGTCTGTCTGTCTGTATGAGTGTGTGTGTGTTCGGTTTATTGTAAAGTGACGCTCCACAGCCCAAACCGTTGGGCTGATTTCGATGAAACTTAGTGAACAGGTGCCATAGGGTTTCAGGGTGTGTGCGTTTGAGTTTCATTGCTAAGGACCCATCCGTTGCTATGCAGCTAGCTAACAAGAGTACCGCAAACGGTACATAATACGCCCGTCAGGAACTTCTTTGTAAGTTTCCTCTTTGTTTTGATATATTGTTTGTTTGTAAAAAGTTAATAAAGTCGTTCAGGAATAAGTTGTTAAAGAATAATGGGAAACTATAAAAAAAATGCATAAATCATGCAGAAATTGACAAATATTCTAAGTCCAAAAAGGGGCATAACTCATTCAAAAATTGACGAAATTCCAAGGAAATGTGAACTTGATCTGTGACACATCACTACAAAGCCTAATACACAATTTCAGGTCAATAGCTCAAAGTATGTAAGAAAAAAGTGCGGAAAACCAATATTCTAAGTCCAAAAAGGGGCATAACTCATTCAAAAATTGACGAAATCCGAGGAAATGTGAACTTGATCTGTAACTCATGATTACAAAGCCATATATACAAAATTTCAGCTCAATACATCAAAGCATGTAGAAAAAAAGTGCGGAAAACAAATATTCTAAGTCCAAAAAGGGGCATAACTCATTCAAAAATTGACGAAATCCCAGGAAATAAGAACTTGATCTGTGAGACATCACTCCAAAGCCTAATACACAATTTCAGGTCAATAGCTCAAAGTATGTAAGAAAAAAGTGCGGAAAACCAATATTCTAAGTCCAAAAAGGGGCATTACTCATTCAAAAATTGACGAAATCCGAGGAAATGTGAACTTGATCTGTAACTCATGATTACAAAGCCATATACAAAATTTCAGCTCATAACATCAAAGCATGTAGAAAAAAAGTGCGGAAAACAAATATTCTAAGTCCAAAAAGGGGCATAACTCATTCAAAAATTGACGAAATCCCAGGAAATAAGAACTTGATCTGTGACACATCACTACAAAGCCTAATACACAATTTCAGGTCAATATCTCAAAGTATGTAAGAAAAAAGTGCGGAAAACCAATATTCTAAGTCCAAAAAGGGGCATAACTCATTCAAAAATTGACGAAATCCAAGGAAATGTAAACTTGATCTGTAACTCATGATTACAAAGCCATATACAAAATTTCAGCTCAATACATCAAAGCATGTAGAAAAAAAGTGCGGAAAACAAATCTTCAACAAATATTCTAAGTCCAAAAAGGGGCATAACTCATTCAAAAAGTGACGAAATCCAAGGAAATGTGAACTTGATCTGTGACACATGTTTAGAAAGCCAAAGGATGTAGGAAAAAATTGCGGAAAACCCGAACGGACGGATGGACGGAGGGACGGAGGGACATGACCATACCATAATACGTACCGTTTTTAAGAAACGGTCGTATAAAAAACACACTTTAAGAACCTAAACCATATTTCTATCTTCTCCTGCAGTTTTGAATGTGGAGAGCTGAAACTTCAGTTATAGATACTTCCGAGATATTTAGAAAAAAACGTATCAGTAACGATTTTTGATTGAGGCCTTTGTTTCCAAATGGTAGCCTTTCAAAGATAGGGTATCTTTTTACAGTCGTTTTTTTACTTCAATCGCCCCTAGCTCTGCAGTGGTAGTATTCGATAGTAATTGTATTGCACCATCTGATAGAGTTATTCAAGAGCTACAAAAAGTTTTTTAGGTGATTGACCTCCGACCTCCGGTTTCCAAGCTAGAGCCGGAATTTTGCAAAGTATGCAAAGGCGAATCCCACGTCGCCTACCGGCTTGCTTGATAATTTGTCTATATACTCATTCATAATTATGTTGTTTGTTTGTTTGCCATTTGTAAAGTTGATTATTATAATATAACTGTCTTAATTATTTAATATTATTAAAGCAAACCATTTAAGTTTAAATTCTTTTAATTGGACTAAGTACCGTATATCCGCGGCCATAAGTCGAGGGTCCATTTTGACCCCATTTTCGGTGGTTTTGAGGTTACTCCCAGCCATAAGTCGGAGGGGCGACTTTTTAAAAATTTCGGCAAAAAATTAAAAACAAGATGTGTTTGTGAAACACTGATGCCCCCCAATGGCAACATCTTGGTCAAAGGTCAAGGTCGCCAGGTCAAAAATGTTGGTACTGACAGAAAGGTCATGTCACAAGGAATACACATGTGAAATATGGTAGCCGTACCTGTTATGGTTGAAAAGTAGTCGTCAAGGTTAAAGTTTTTTTTCGAGAATGGCAACATCTAGGTCAAAGGTCAAGGTCGCAAGGTGAAAATTTTGGTAGTGACAGAAAGGTCATGTCACAAGGAATACACATGTGAAATATGGTAGCCGTATCTGTTATGGTTCAAAAGTAATGGCCAAGGTTAAAGTTTTTTTCGAGAATGGCAACATCTAGGTCAAAGGTCAAGGTCGCAAGGTCAAAAATGTTGGTACTGACAGAAAGGTCATGTCACAAGGAATACACATGTGAAATATGGTAGCCGTACCTGTTAGGGTTCAAAAGTAATGGCCAAGGTTAAAGTTTTTTTCGAGAATGGCAACATCTATGTCAAAGGTCAAGGTCGCAAGGTCAAACATTTTGGTACTGACAGAAAGGTAATGTCACAAGAAATACACATGTGAAATATGGTAGCCGTACCTGTTATGGTTCAAAAGTAGTGGTCAAGGTTAAAGTTTTTTTCGTGCAGACAGGCCAAAAACTACATCTAGGTCAAAGGTCAAAGGTCAAGGTCGCAAGGTCAAAAATTTTGGTACTGACAGAAAGGTCATGTCACAAGGAATACACATGTGAAATATGGTAGCCGTACCTGTTATGGTTCAAAAGTAGTGGTCAAGGTTAAAGGTTTTTTTGTGCAGACAGACAGACAGGCCAAAAACTATATGCCCCCCGAATCGGAGATTCCGGGGGGGCATAAAAATGTAAGGAAAGGATGCATCGCTGATGAAAAGCAGTTTCTCTACTGCTTGTCGCGTGTAATATATAGCCTTAGGAGAAATTGTCATTCAGTCATAAGTCGAGTCCCTGCTTCAACACCAAAATTAAAGTTTTTTTTGTGCAGACAGACAGACAGACAGGCCAAAAACTATATGCCCCCCGAATCGGAGATTCCGGGGGGGCATACAAATGTAAGGAAAGGATGCATCGCTGATGAAAAGCAGTTTCTCTACTGCTTGTCGCGTGTAATATATAGCCTTAGGAGAAATTGTCATTCAGTCATAAGTCGAGTCCCTGCTTCAACACCAAAATTTGAGTCTCAAAAATTCGACTTATGGCCGCGGATATACGGTACATGTTGTGTTATTCTAAAAATATATCAGAAATATAAACTTTACCTGCATGCAATCAAATCTAGATATTGCTGTAGTAAAAGTAAAATCTGCTTCTTATTTTTCCACATTTAGAGAGATTTTCCCAAATTTGCCTTCATGTTCTCAGTCGTCTGCTGCAGATGTGTAATGTGTGACAAAGGGTAAAAGAAAACATATTGTCTTCCTTACTTTCTTATAGCATATGTCCTGTGAGATTCGTCACTAGCAAACCATTGAGTGAGGAGGTACTGTGCTGGAACCGCTAGGAGTAAAAGTCCCAACTGAATTCCTGCATTTCTATCTATAGGCATAGCAATATTCTACCTGAAATAAACATTTAAATGATTTACTTGAATAGTTTACATCAGCCCCTTCATTAACAAGAGGCCAAGATGGCCCTAAATCGATCACCTGAGTGATAGTAAATTAGAAGTAAATATTTAACTGCAAATATCTGGTAAAATTTGATAAGGAGATCAAATGAAACTGCAAGGAGTGGACACTGTTAAAGATTAGATATAGCTTATCAGTAAAGGCCATTTGTATCTTGAAATCTAATAAGAACTTGAATAAGAATAGAATTATAAAGTTTTGTCATTTTTCCCCCTTGCTGCACTGTTTTTAAACGAAAACAATATGGCTTGGACAGTTTTTGTAGAAGTTCACTCAAGGAACATTTCTACCAAATTATCTTGCAATCAGACAAGCAGGAAATTAGTCCAGTGGAATGGTAGTTGTCATTTGTTCACTATACCCCTTTTGTGATGACGCCAGCGTCAGTCCCTTTATTGTCAAAGCAGCAAACATTCCGTTCATTGTCAAAGCTCACACAATAATTGCTATGATTTTGTAGCCAATCCATATGGCTTGAAATAATTAAGTAGAGGATAACTGAAGTAAGATTCCTATTAAATTTTCTTAAAATCATAAAAATGGAATCTTCAAATTTTCAAATTTTGCCCCTTTTCTGATGCTGCTTGACTGCCATGTTTTTCGATCAATCAGTATGGCTTGAACAAATTTTAAAGATGGTCACCCAAGAAACATTTCTACCAAATCCAGATTTGGAAGTAAAGATTTTAAAGATTTGACTTATTGACTTTCTAATCCTTAAATCTTTCAACAGTTTTGAAAGAGGACCAACAAAGGATGTTTAAAGCCTAAAGTTAACGATGGACAGAGACACTGAGAGTGATCAGGATAGTTCACCTGGAGCCTTCGGCTCAGGTGATCTTAAAAATGCAAAGGCAGACATAAGCCCCTTTATCATAATTGCTTTAAGCGGATATAAACTCCTTTGTGGGCGGACATTAAGTCCCTCCACAGGATTGCTGAAAGTGGACATTAGCTCCTCTGCATATTAACAATAACAACTATAATGCTCCTTTATTTAATCTAATATCTGTCTTTGTTGGGATAACAATGGTTGACACCATTGATTACATCTACATATATAAATGACCAGCCACCAATTATCCCTTTCCCTAATACGACAAAACTGCAGCAGACAACTTTGAACATATTTTGACAAAAAATAGAAAATCTGTCTGCTGCAGAGGCCTCAGAAAGTGTCTATATGAAGGAAAGGGTTATAGAGAAAGAGCCCATAAATTGTTGTTTTTTCAATTAATGGTATCATGTAGGAGAAGAAAAAAAAACATTAACCCGGAGCTCTAGATAAGGGGTGTTTTGCATATTCTAAAATCCTTATTTGACCCTCTAACCCTATGTTGTTGGAACTCAAAAGAATCGTCTCAGTAAACAAATTCGTTTTAGTACCCACAACATCAGGTTTGCCTTAATAATAAGAGAGAATTTTTTGGGAAAAGAGCTGAATACCCCTCCTTATCTGGACTAGATGTTAATCTATGAAACTTTTTGAAGTGACCCCCACTCATTTGGTCGCAAATTTGGACATGAAAAAGTGGTCATCTAAAAAAACAGAGATTGAAAATTTATTGCTGTCTGGTTCTTGTTCTTTCTTCTTAAAAATTAAATGACATTACGCCAATTTTTCCAATCTACTGATAAAGAAATACAGTTAGTGTGGTAGTTCCGGATCACTGGTAGTTCCGGATCAGATCATTGTCTTTTAATACAACATCGACAGAAGTTTACAAAATAATATACCTTGTATATCTAGAAAATTCAATCAATTTCCATTTAAAAAATTATTGTTCCTTTTTAAAATCACTGTTGTTTTTCTCGAAATTCATGCAGTCGTAAAATTTACGCAGGCGACATTTTAACAACACACCATTTATCGAAAAACGCTTTCCGTAAATCAAAGACAATAAATTCATACATTTGCACAATAAATTTTGGAAAATTTGGTATGAATTTGTTTATCTATGCTTAATTTTAGTTTCTGGAAAGCAGATTTTGTAAAGATGGAGATTATCTGGAGAAAATGATGTTAATGCATCATCCTGTATATATGTCAGTTTCTGATCAGCTGATAATATTTCTTACTATTCTTCTTTTTTGTATGTGGGAAAGGGTTAAAATTATTATTTTTCAGGGGAGTGCTGCATTTGAACAAAGGTTATAATAGGTATTTGCATTATCAGCATAATTTTTAGGGAGATATTTTATTGACTTTCTTATGATAGATATATTTTACTTTATGTTAATATTGTGATGGACCATGGAGGTTACACAGATTATCCATAAAAGTTATTTTCATTTTAGTGGTTTGTTTCCTATTTGAGCCACGTACACGATTGAAAGCTGCATTTTTTTTTTTTGTTGTTGACAGTTAAAATAGATTTTGAGATGCCCCATGACCTACAGCATCTCAGAAATCTCAGAAATCTATTTTTATTCAGTAACAAATCATGTGATCCAAAACACACTCACTTGATTCGGAACTACCTGAAAAACCCAAGTAAATACAATCAGTTCAGAAACAGAAATATTCATGTGTGTGAGAAACAACAAATATGCGATGAAAGGTGGGATATTATGCTGTTAAACCTCGAAAGTATTTTTAAATTCTTACTTCATTTATTCAAACTATCACAATTTGTTTCGTTAGTGATCCAGAACTCACACACTAACTGTATAAATCTAATTTGATTAATTTCAGTTCACGATAGTCGATAGGTGTAGCCTAGTGTAGACCAATCATTGTGTGATATTTGACAATGAAGGGGATTGTTTGCTGCTTTGACGATAAAGGTACTAACGCTGGTTGTGTGAAGGGGCTTGTGTCCGTCCTGGAAGAAATTACGAATGTTGATGTCTGATTATGAAGAGCCTTATGTCAGCCATGTAAAACAAAACATGACTAGGGCTAACGTCCACCAACCAGAATCGGTGATCGAAAGGTTGATGTAATTACCTATTGGCTCAATGTTTGTGTAATTGATATATTAACTAAAATATGAAGATGAAACACCTGACCTAGATCACTGAAACTGGGCAGTCCTGGAAAGAGATACAGGTTTTGGAGATTTTCATGCAGTTCAACTGCTGTTTCAAGAATGCATATTGCATGTCATCTGAATAAAAATTACCTTTGAAGATAGTGTGGTTGTTCAAAGCAATTGTTGTCGTTCACTCCATCAACGTTTCTACGTATTACATGCAAGATATATTGAAATAAATCACAACAAATGACAATTCGCCACGATTATTTAAGACGTTTTATGGCAAACAAAGTATTTTGCGACAACTGTTATCGATGTCGTAGACGTACAGAGAATTTGAAAAATTGGGGATGACAAACCAAATTGCTTTAAAATTTAAAATCCTGCCGATGTTCTCTCTTTTTTAAACGATTGATACAGATATATTAACTACATTTCATTTCCTTCCCAGTTCGGTACTCTTTGGCCTATTTGGGGAAACACTCTTTTCCATAGTTTTGTCGGCTAGTCTAGGAACCGCTAAAATTTCTTGACAAATGAGAGTGACTTCCCTTGCAAGATATGTGAAGCTTAACCTCACACATGTAGCAGAGTAGAGATATAATATTAGTAGATATCTTAAGGTGCTACATATTTCGAGGAAACAAACAAATCTTAATGGCGATGGCCGTAATTATGACCTTATAGAGATACTTATAAGTAATTGATTTTGAAGATATTTAATTATAGTTCATTTATGATATATGTATTTCCAACATTTTAAGTATGTGTTTTTATTAATCCTCGTAATTTCGATGATATTATAAAATACCTACTGGTCCTTAATTGTATATTATTTCCAGTTTATGGCATTCGGAACATCTCGGCAGATTACATATAAGATGTAGGGTAACGAAAACGATCGAGTTTAAGCTGCATGCGTTTTATGCATCTTTCCAATATATTTATGAATACGTGTATTGCTTCATTCTATAAATAGATAAAGACTAAATATATGCTGTATTGGTTTTGACAAATGATAATGCTATTTTAAATAAACGTGTTGAAGGTTTTTTAATTTTAGTTTATGATTAATCCTTGTAATTGTACGATAAATAATAATTGAACCCCCTTTACCACATCATAGACCTAATAATACTAGCATGTATTATAAGAGTTTTGCCCACCTGTAGAACCATTGCAGACAAGTTTTGCAAACATTGAGTTAAAAGAAGAAATGGTTATTGATTAGAAATTTATCTATTTTTCACAATGTTTTGAAGTTTATGATAATAAAACTCGACAACAGACGATTTTGGAAACATCTATGCAAATAGTATAATCATCAAATAGTGTTGAAACCATTGCAGCAAACGAAAGAAATTGCTCATTATGAGACATTTCTCCTTTTGCCACAATGTTTTAAAAAGACGTATACTGCACATATGTGCTAATATGCGTCCGCATATGGAATAAAGAAATCGAGTATATTTCGTCTAAAGACTGTTGCGCGGTTTAAGCAATGTGTACTTGTCGAGTAGGTATTATCTTATTTAATTATTTTTCTTCTACAAGTAGTTTTTTATTTGAAATTTTACTTCTCATCCAATCAAAGCATAGGAATATCGTAACTGTGCTATAAATCTTTTCAGGGGGAAATTTTTGGATACAGGGTATATACATGTAGCATTACCTATGGACGTAAACAAATCGCTGGATACACCGTCGATTTATTTAACAATATAAGGTCTTCCATAGTGAAGAAAGTCAGTAAAACACTTCATGTGAATAACTCTCTACAATAATTAAATTTTCGAACGCTTGCCATTTTGTCTTTATCAAAATACAAAAGAATAATCGAAATTTAAGTGCAGTCCATTCTGGTGATGTAGATATCAAATTGGGATGAGGAGACGTCGTCAGGACATCATTGCGTTATTTCCATCGCGGCGTCGGACACTTCTCGAACTTTTTCATCTGATAAGAAGCGGTTTTCTATGGATGGATCATTTTCCCGGACAGGGGATCGGACCACGGACAGTTGGAATATTTAAAATTTCTTTACAAAACGTAGGAATACCCTGACTGCGCTATTAATATTTTGTGGACACAATGTTTGGATACATGGTTTCAGGGACATAGATAGAAAATTTCATACACATTATCCATGGACGGGAAAGAATCGCCGGCTACATCGTCGATTTGTTTACGCGTATAAAAACATGTTTACCACTAAGAAACTCAGGTTAAACAAAATATCTCGATTTACGATGTAAACATCAAAACTTTGATGACTCCAGTAGGCCTATGCAGTATAGTATCGGGCTTATAAAGGCCCGTTACTAAAATAGCTCAATTTGTGGAACCTTTTTCAACTTCATATTAAGAAAAAATAATCCCTTGTCTAATAAGTCCAAAACCTGTTATATCAATAACAGAATCTGATAACAACTCATTTCAACAATTTTCTTGAGGCTGAAAGACCCACAACTCTTCTGGTACTGACTTAAAACCCTTCTGAAACTAGCACATTTCACCCTTAATTTATGCCAAATAATGCTCGCAATCAAAATGGGTAAAAATGGCCAGAACTGCTCCTGTTTTACTACAGGACATGGACTGGTCTTATTTTCCAATGGAGTTGTGGTCAATATTGATGTTTTACCTTCTTTATGTGCTATACTAGCAGTCTGAAACACAAATTTTAACAATAAAGTTAGCTCTTTTGCACATACCTTGTCAATGTTTGTGTCAGATTGAGTGAAAATCCTTTATTCTAACTGTTCACAGAACTGCTACTACAATGAAAGGAGCATAAATCACCTTTGAAAATTGGCTATATAGTTTAAGGATATATTTCTAATCATTAGAAAGAATATAAGCATTGAAAACACAACCATTATAGCTATTATGAAAAATATGTGTTCAGACAAGCCTGAATTCGACTAATTTCAACGCAATAACCAATTCCATCAACAAAACAGCTGAAAAGCCATATGATACATGGAAAACCGAATGCACATGTATGCTCAGATTTGTCAAATCTGACAATCATTATTCAATCAAACCGGTGAAAAGTTAGCATTTGCCGCAGATTAAAGTCTTGTCAATCGCAATATTTCAACATATTTGCGGCTCTAAACTGCACATTTCAGAGACTGAAAGAAGACATTGAGCAAAAATGAGTGGATTTATGCAACAATGCCTGAAATGAAAAATATAAGCATAAATGTGATGGAATTAACTAATTTCCACAATAAAACTGCAATTTTACCCTGTCTGAATGCCAAAAAAGCTGAAAATTGAACCATTTACTTTCCTACATTGCAGATTTTCTTTGTTATTGAATTACCTCCCTTGTTTAAACACAATTTGATCAGATCTTTAGCAGTCAAATGCAGTCTTATGTTCATTTTCTTTATAGAAATTGATGGAAACGCTCTAAAAAGGGCATTTTATGGATTAATGTTGACACAAGAAATATGTCAGTTCAGCTATAAGGTGGCATAACACAGTTGAAAGCTGATTTTCTGTTTCCTGGGACACTCCAACTTTTATTCTCTTATTATTTCTCATAATATCCATACTGGTTTGATAAAATGAGTTTTCCTGTATCAAGGAGTGCCAGAATTGTAGGAAAATGAGTGGAAGTCACACTCTCAGTCCATATTATGGAAAGAATTGACCAGAAAAGTGGTCTGAAACAAGGTGAAAAAAGTAGGGCAGAAAGATCAAAACAGTAGGCAATCTGTGGATGCAGTCAGAAATACCACGTTACCAGCTCCTTTTCAAGCAATTTTGGACGCGAAAGCTGGTATTCAAATTTACCTCTAAATTCACTCCTAGCTCTGCAACCAGTGTTGTCAAACAGGAAGGAGAAGTGGGTTCAACTTAAAAATTCAATCCCATGCTTAGAGCTTACTTTTCACTTTTATAAACATCAAAATCAACCATTTACCCAAAATACCCAAAACTTACTATTTGTCATTATTTCTATTTTTGACCCTGGCCAAAATCCGAATATCCCGAAAGCTAGTGTTATGTGTCACCTAAAGTATTTAAAGCCCCAGGCCAAAGCAGTAATACCATTTTTTTTCGGAGTTGGCAGCCTGCCAATTGCTGTTAACACCCTACAACGCACTGCGCGAGAAAAATAGTTCATCATGGATTCCACAAAACTGCATTTAAAAGGTTAAGATCACCACCAAAAGATCATTATAATGTTGTTGGAACATCAGTCAAAAACTTAAGGCGTGAGTACTCCAATATAAGTTTAACACATGCTTAGAAATTAATGTGGCGAGAGGTCAAATATTGAAGCTCAATATCATCCTCGCGAAGTGGAACGGAAATGTACGACTATGTTCGAGTATTTTTCGGAGTTTGTCCAATTCAGTTTAAATGGAGTAATTCGCCATTGTGAAACAAATCACCATGCCTGATTTTACTATTATGTTTCGCTTCTTACATTTTTTTTTATTCTGCAATTTCATATTCCATTATATATATTACAAACCAAAAAATAAGTTTGCGAATATTCCCGCAAAATTGCGACGAAAAAAAAATGGTAAACAAAAAAATCAGGAGTATATTTGTCTAACCGTTAGCTCTCCCTGCACCCAATAAAGCAGGCATTTGAAAACAGTGGAAGGAGAGTTCAGATTCCTCGTAACAAGCAGTCTAAACTCTTCCTGTAATGCTATCCACTATGTCATTAAATGGAACCACAATTCACTTAATACTGATAAGTTGTGAATTACCGCTTTCAATTTTGATGAGTCCAAGAAAGTGCTTATGGAGCAAAGGATTAACTATTTGTCATATGTGTCAAAACAAGGTCACTTGCACAAAGCATAGTAATGGTACATCTGGTCTTTGGTCAGCCATATTGTGAATAAAGCCATAAAGTGCATTTTTCGCATATCTAATATTGAACACTTTGTTCCAGAAATACACATTTCATGCACACAAAACAGAAAATCATTACAAAACGGTAGGCATAGGCAAAGTTCAGAATGCTCATAATGAGCCATATGATCTCTCCATGCACTGTTTTCCAGACTGTAAATAATGGCCTAATTCGCCCATAACTGGTAAGTTATGAATTAATGTTACTTAGCTCTTTGAATTTGTAGGGGTAGGAAAATGCTTGTGGAGCAAAGTGTTTTTAACCCTTTGCTCCATAAGCATTTTTATTGGATTCTTCCAAATTGAAAGTATTCACTACCCACTTATAAGTAATGTGTTAATTACGCTCACATTTCTGGAAGATTTCAGATTGCTCATTACGAGAAATCTAAACTCTTCCTACACTGTTTGCAAATGCCTGCTTTCATTGGCTGCAGGGAAATGCAGTAGTATGGAGCAAAGGGTTACTAACACTTTCTTGTAGTAATGCACCTTTTAATATTCATCCATTCACACTGTGCTGTGTACAAAGTTGTAATTGAAAGTGTCTGTTTTGTTACATTAGCAAACAAACGATCTTTAGTGGTCACAGTTGCATGATGTTTTCACGAATCTAGTATATACGGTACCCATGGTGCATTGCTTGTATATGTTGTATGTATTTACATTTTCAGATCATCTGCTGCTCAAGGTGATCTATTGGGAACACAATCTGTCATTGTCCAATGTTAACGTTTGGCTTCAAACAACAAGGATGTTCTTTGCACGGTCCCGATATAGGTTTTCCAAACTATGTCCATTCAATACAGATCTGCCATGGCAATAAACAGGGAAACCCTTTGAAACTGTTCTTGTCAGAAACTACTGGCCCATTTTTGAAAGAATTTCACAGTTTGCTTAATCTGTCCGGATTCATTAACACATGGCTGTCAGGGATGTTTTCTTATATTGCTATTGTTCCATGGATAGTCTCCTTTCAAATATATGCCAATAGTTCGATTGGATTCAATGCATAACTTTGCTGCTATGTGAAATATCGGAAACTACTGGTGCATTGTAAATTTCGCCGATACGAAATGTTCCTTCTTTGTTCATCTAACAAGTTTGCTCTAGCTTGTGCAAATCCTCCAAAAAGAAAACTGTGGAGTTGGGGCTGGTTTCTTCCAGTGCTAAATTGCTATAGAACAATCTCCTTGTCTGAAAACAGTAACTGCTTTCAACATAATTTGGCAAATTTGTTCCTTTCTTTGACCCTAAGTCGAGTGTGTACTAGCAGTTACTAGAGGTCCAAGCTTGGTTCCTTTTGTCTTATTTAAATGATTGGTTTTTTTCTTTGCTTGCGTGCTCTTATGTGCTTCTTTGTATTAATTCGTTCACTATGTGCTGTTAATTATGATCAATAATTGTTTATGTTCAGTATAGCCACGACCAAAAACTTTCTCCTAGCCTAGTCCATGGTTTAGAGAATTATTTTCTTTCAAACCTTTTTTTTTGACAATATTATTACCAGTTCAGTTTATTGCATTGGTGCTGAATTTTATTTTCTATTCAATCATCATGAACATTTTGTCATACTATTTGTTTCTCATGTACTTTGGGCATTGTTCAAAACTTTCCAATTTTCCCAAACTAGGTAATTTGTCAAAGCATTATAATAGTTCATGGGGACTAGATGACCATTGTGCATTTTCACACAAATGCTCCATAAATACACATTTTCCCAATCCCGTACCAGCGCGCTATTAAAAATGGTCTTCTAAGGGTTCAGAATGCTCTCATCTTTCTGAACTCTTACTCCACTATTTTCAACTCTGTTCGTAAAAGTGGACCCAATCAATCTATAACTGATACATGATGAATTAAAAAATAAATGCTTTCGATGTGTAGAGGTTACACATGCTTATGGAGTGCAGCACATTGCTCTTTGTGAAACTTCTTATTTTTCATTAATTTACCTTATTCTGTAACTAGTTGTAAGTAATAGGGTATGTCTTTTAATGTTTTCATTATGTTAGTTGCTGGATCCAATTGCATACATATTTTCTTGTTTAGCCAATACTACGCAAAATTACACTTACTAGTTTCGACCACATCTGTGGTCATCCTTAAACAAGAAATTATGTATTCAATATACTAGTTTTTTTTGTGGTCCTGTAACCTAAGTTTTCTTTAGATCACCTGAGCCAATGGCTCTGGGTGATCTATTGGAAGCACTCACTGTCCGTAGCTCTACTAAAAAAACACTGACTGCAAGTTGATAACACTTGGCATGGATGTTCATTACATGGCCCCACTTTTACAGTTGTTCACCAACAAGGGGTCCTCCTGTTTTCCAATTTCCAGTTTCATATTATTTACTTTTTTTTTATATGATCTTTCAACTTCTTAACAATAAAAACATAAATATAAGCTGTTATTTCCTTTCACATTTTCCCTTCTTCTCCTACCTTCCTGTAGCCCCCAGGCCGTCAGAACTTCCAGTGCTTTGATTACTATTTAGTATTTACTAAAGCAAATCATTTTTCATAACCTTTCTTTTTTGCACTTACATACAGGGTGTTTCATAATATATGTCCTTATTCTTTACAGTTGTATATCCTACCCACATCAATATACAAACAATAAGATACATCAATTTTCGTATACCATACATGTATAATGAATTTTCATTTAAAATATAATATGTGGGTATAACCTTTAAGACAGTAAAAAAAAAATCAGGTTAGAATTTTATAAAAGTTGTTCAACATGAAGTCCGTGTTTGCACTCTTCAGTTCATCCGAAATTGCTGGAGTAGGGTTATATACCCTATCTTTGAAAACAAAAACCAAAGAAAAAAGTATAAGGTATTCAAATCATGCGAGTGTGGTGCCCATTATTGGTCACTCCAGAATGAAATGAAATTTCGACCAAATGTTTTAATAGCCATTCAATCACTGCACTAGCTGTGTGTGGAGTCGTCCCGTCTTGCTGAAACTATATATCACCATTAACACATCTCCTCTTCAATGCTGGAATTAATTTCATGTTTTGAACATTCAGCTAGCGATCCTTGTTTATAGTGTCAGCATTACCTTCATCATCTTCAAAGAAGAAAGGGCCACATTCAATTTACAATGTTTTGGATGAATTTCGACAGACATCCGTTCCAGGGTCAACAAACTATATACACACTTAATAAATGATGATTATTTGCTATAACATGTGACTTCTATAGTATCAATAAGGGTTTCCGTGGAACTGATCTGTTGACCTTGTTTTTAATCTCAGGTGATCCACACAAATACTACCAGATTTCATGACGATAGGGTATTATATGTGACTCCAGACCGTTAACAAAGTTTTCATATGATTTGTTCCAGTGACCTCTTGTGAACATACACACGCAACTGTCTGTCTGACCTTAATTACCGAATACCAACACAACCGCCCCACTAGTACTTTCAGTGCTTTGATTATACTTAAAGCGGTCCAAAACAGCAACCATTTTCCCATGTAATGGTTTCTCAATATAACAGTTAACATCTACCATTCATCTTGCATTTTTGGTAGACTTGCGCATGCGCAGAGGCTGCCATAGTCATAGTGAGTTTGAAGTCACGTGATGTATATGCCCTTCACCACCAACAATTAAGTGCAATTTTTGGTTTGACTAATTTACGAATGCTCACAAAAGCAAACATAGAGTAACGAAAAAAAATCCGATTATTCAAGCTTATAATAGAAAATAACAAGTCTTGTAAGTGTAAATATCATATTTAAAGTGTACACAATTATTTAGATATCACTACGCCAATATAGCACTGCACCGCGCAATTACCCTTTGTAAATTGTAACCCTTTCTCCCTCTCGGCAGAGATGTAAACATCCACTCGCCCGCTAGCATAAGCGAGTGGAATGAAGGATCGGCTAGTACATACATATTCGTTCATGTCCTTATTCATAAAGATAGTATGCATTGGTAAGCCTTTTCTTTCTCTTTCTCTCAGTCCATCTATTCCTTCGACAACGATTAACGATGACTTATTTTGGATAGGTGCTTTCGACAAGGTCCGCGTCTAAAGAAACAAATTTCATCAAATGATTTGAGCGCTTTAAATCACTTGTTTATAAAGCGTTTAGAATACTTTGATTATAATAGGCAGAACGAATAACGAATAAATCTTGCAAGAAATCGATCATTTCTTTCGGCCAAAATCAGGTAAATGACCCGCGGATATTGGTTGTTACAACATAACTGATTCATCCTTTTATTCTGAATTTGTATTACACAGTTCAAAATTAGATTTTGACAGTTTGTTCGTTATGATTTTGACGCGTTTCAAGATTTTGACGCGATTATTTCGTTCATAGAGTTGATTACTAACTGATGACTAAGTTGATGATGGAAAGAACATTAACAAGTTAAGTTAAGCTAAAACATGCACAGGCAGGCGAGTGTTTCATTAGGATAAGTGCAACACTCAATTCCCAATCCTGCTTGCCCTTTAACAAATCACAACCCACCCCACAATATAAAAACTCTGCAGCAGACGAATTAAAAAAAATCTGAGCAAAGATACAGAAAATCACATTTATTGGAAGTGTAATCATTGAATATAGTTGAAAACATTGTTGCAAAAGGAGAAAGCTTGTTATGAGCAATTTCTTCTTCTGCATCAATGTTTTCAAAAGTCGTCGGCTGCAATTACGTATGCAAGTGGGAAAGGTTTAAATAAGAAACACTTTTTCAAATGATAGTCAGTTGGCTATTCTAGTATATAATGTCCGTCTTAAATAATAATGACAAAACTTTCAAAAAACAAGAAAAAGATTTTTTACAATTTAATTGAAAACATATTTAATCAAAGTTGGGAAAGTTGTCCCTTTCCGTGCTTTTTTTATGAGAGTTCAAATCACAAGCAAAACTTATGGGACAGAGTTGACAAATAACACATTGACACAATTTCAGATTTAGGCTTTGTTTCTGTCAAACTGCTGAAGAAGACAACACTGAGACACACATTTTGATTAAAAGTTTATTTAAAAAAAGGAATAATTTTATTTATGATAAACAACATTACAATGATGGTGTAGAAAATACATGTCAACAATACATTTTTCAATTTGTACATTCATTGCACAGACCAAATCTTAGCAAGTTTGAAATTATGGACCTCTCAGCACATTTTTTTCTCAATTCATTACTTCTTGGCAGGATTTTACTGCTAAAATCGATGATTTATTTTTATTTTTGGCCGGATTGCTCTAGCAATTCCGGTCTATAGATTGGCGATGTCTGTCTCTCCGTCTGTCTGTTCGTCAACATTTTGGTTAAAGTTTCAGGTTGAGGCAAAATCTCAGCACTGGAAAGGGTTACACACTTGAAACTTTGCCTGAAGGTAACCGGTAAAATAAATATTCATATATGCACTTCTGTATCTCTTCTTAAACGATCGCAATTCTACCTTCAGTACTTTGTACTTTGATTATAGAAATGCGCTTCATCGGAAAACCAGACGACGTCAACGATATCACATTGAGAAATCATCCATCTTGCAAACCCGAAATAGTGTTCAGTAATGGAGAGCTACTGTAGAAAGAAATATTTGAAGTAATTCATTACCGATATTGTAATAAGACTTTAACACAAGGGCTTGATTCCAGTCTCGATTTTGATGAGTGTCTTCGGAATTCGCCTTCTATTGCAATTAGCTCTATTAAAGAGCCCCTTGCTAAAAAAGCATAATATTCTTATATTGTTGAAGTATGCATTTGTAATGCTTAAAATGGAACCCCTTAAACAAAAATTGAGTATAATGTATGGTTTAAGATTTTCAACTCCAATAGATAGGATGGTATCGGTTTCATAGCATGTTTTGGTCCAAACAGATTGTGTTTAATTAATTAATTTACATAGGATTGCAGGTTAGAACAAGTTTGTTTTATAGGGGCCAACTTTTCCTCAGTTTAGTAGCTTTGTACCTTTCTAACAAACCAGTGTCATTGACGCCGCGTGGAAGCGCGGCGTCGGTATTGAATAGGTTTTAATGTTGTACCATTGGGTGACGTAATCGAAAAAGGAGCAACCAGCATTATTATTGTTAAGAAAAAATTCTGTTATATGGTTAAAAAAAAAAAATATGAATCAATAAATTGTATTAACTGATTTAGAAACAACAAGATACAAAATACGTATGTCTTCTACCGTTATTACAAAATTTAGACACATTTAATTATTTGTATTTAATAACTTTCCCCAACTTCTGAGGGTACTCTTTTTTTAATAGTTTGGTTTACGGCCTTGACCCGATTCATCAAAGCTCAGAAAAAAAAAAGTTTTCCTAGGCTACGCGTTTGTAATTGTTTCGTTTACGGCCCTTAAAAATTAGTTTCAGCGGATTTGTTTGCCTATTTATAAAAAGTTGTATTTCTAAACATAAAACGTTCCTCCCCATACAGTTTGTTGACTAAGTCCGGCGGGTGTTTTTGCCTATTTATAAAAAGTTGTATTTCTAAACATAAAACGTTCCTCCCCATACAGTTTGTTGACTAAGTCTAATTTTAGAAAATCCTTGTCGACATACTAGGGACCTCATTTTTAATTAGATCATCATAATGGTTCATCAGTTATTTTTAAAAAAAGATATGCAGTGATGCAGGCAAATCATAGCAATAAGAACAATGTCTTTGTAATTGCAGATTTATGAAATGAAAAAATCCGAGAATTACTGTATTTTCTGCAGACTGAAATTGGACATGTGAGAACATATTACTGATGTTGAGGGCATATAAGACATACATTAGCTTTGCAACTGCAACAGATCCTCGTAAAATAGGCTGACTTATGATAATGCTCATCATAGTGTATCTGTAACTTCCAAATATGTACCATATATTTAGTAATACATACTTTGAATAGTCAGAGTCAGATTACATGCGTACATGTACGTGAACTCAAAACTTGATTGTACAGTACGCGCCTGTTTATCCCCCTATGTATTTGTTGTTCCCGGTATTCAATAGTTTTAACTGAGAATAATAAAGATACTCTTCTGTTCTAGTTGTACTTACATATTCTTTAATAATTCAGAATAGTATTCATCCTTATCCACATATATAAGGTCATTTATTGTTTATATTCTTTAAACCTTTTTATCTATAGATGTATTCGGTAGTCAGGTTTGTGTTGTATTATTCAGGTTGACTCCGACTTCCTGTTTGTGTACCAGTCAGCACAGCAGAAGAAACTACTGCAAAGTTATGGATGTATGGTGCTGCTGGATGCAACATATAAAACCTCACTTCATGACCTACCACTTTTCTTCTTTGTAGTGAAGACTAATGTAGGCTATCAAATTGTTGGCTGTTTCATAACTGAAGATGAGACATCTCAGTCCAAAGCGGAGGCTCTTAATTTAATGAGGTAACACTGCTGTGAGTATGCTCCCCCTACTTCATGAATGACCTTGATAAGAGCGAGATATCTGCTTTTGAGAAAGTATTTGTAGGTATATGTATATATACACATTATTGAGTATGCTAATGATGAGTTTGTTAACCAAGGTAAATATTACATTAACGGTAATTCTACTTGGAGTGAAAAAAGCCATTTAATGTGAACATTTGGGTGGATCAATAATACCCGCAGAAATTTAATTGTATTGTATTGTCAAATCACATGGTTTAACAACATTATTAGTCACCGGGCAGAAGCCCGCGACTTCTATTTTTAATAGGTTTTCGGAAATCACATGGGAGGGGGGATTATTATTAGAAAGAAACACATTTAGATGTCTTGAACATATTACAATTGTGTTTGTTTAAAAACACTAAGTAATGACACATCTAAAATGAAATAAATATTCCGATGTTTTAGGTATTTTCAGTTTCTTTATTTTGACTCGCATTTATGTTTTTTTGTTTTATTTACGAAGACAAAACAGTCCCTATTAGCTAGACTGGTAGACTTTATTTTAAACTATATACTACATGTACTCAAAAGGCGATAACTACAAACCTTTACGTCGCAGTCTAATTTGTTTACATACGCGCACCTGCTTGAAGCGTGACTCGCGAATACCAACTGCGTAGATCAATCTCCTTTACAGAGAGCCGTCTCTTTACACTCACTTACAAATAGTAAATCGTAGGTGATTTAAAATGTTTATTTGGTTCGAAACAAATGAAGAAAAGAACAAACCGAGATAAAACTAGTTTTAGTAGAAAAATTACTTTGAATGAACACTCTCTGCCTATAAAGAGAGTTTCAAGAACGACACCTCTGCGAATAAGAAAGAATCGGGTCTTTCGTACAAAATTAGTTCGTCCTTGACAATTTTAAAGGTGTCATTTAATTCCCTAAAGGCATATTGCTTCCGATCTGCATATTGTTATGTATCATTGACACAAGGGCGCTCATCATTATATAATTTTAAAACATGAGTAGTTTGTTATTTTCGTTATAAAAAAGGAAGGAAAGAATTAAAATAAATTAACATGTTGTAGGGCTCAGTTTATGTTCGAAATTAATTTTAAATTATACAACAATTTCAATGAGATTTAACTGTTTAGTTGATATTATATTTCGAAGGTGGTCTAATTTATAAATATTGGACTACATTTCAACATTTGTTAAAGTAAGATATAATTAGGATGCCAAGCTAATATCATTTTGAGAAAAAGAGAAAACTCATGTCTTCAGCGATTTAACCATTAACTCATTGTTTTAAAAGTAGATTGCTGCAAAGGTGTACACTGTTGACTTTAAAAGAGGAAAGGTAAAATGACGTGCTATTGCATGCAAATCCTAAATTGTCTGTTTTGTGGTTTTATTGAAAAATAATAAAATTCAAATATTCTGACAAACATCTTGAAAAGTGTATGTGGAATTCACAAATCTTAGAAGTATTCCTTAATGAAAGCACTGTATACATACTAAGACTAATGATTGGCAAGATTTCTCATTTCCATTACTGTTTATAATCAATAATTAGTTGGTTGTGTGTATGGTCAACCTACTTTGGAATGGAGATTGATCATAAACAATGAAAGGCTTCAATTATCATTCACTTCGTTGACAAAACAATGCAAGTTATGATACATTTTCTCTTGACCCACCCCTGATGTTCCAATATGCCCCTCAGTTGATAACTGTTTATTCAACTACTATAATGTTAGTGTTATGCATAACTGCACTATGGATATCCGGCGACATTGATGCGTTGCATCAACTTTCTCTTGTATGTTACATATAAAGCAAAAGGGTCGAGCATTAAGTTCTTACACTTAATTACGGCTCTCCCCGTAAATTAAACAAAAAATTTAAAAAAAAACTTGATGAACAGTTAAATACAGGTATTGTGAAAAGTTAAGTTGCAATAAATCAATAAATATGTTCGAACGTAATTTGAATGTACCATAACAATAAACTATAGAACCGAGAGAGAGAGAGAGAGAGAGAGAGAGAGAGAGAGAGAGAGAGAGAGAGAGAGAGAGAGAGAGAGAGAGAGAGAGAGAGAGAGAGTCAAACAGCTTTTGACAAGATAAGAAATAAGTGGAAGACAGAAGGAGCTCTCGTGTAGGGTTAGTCTGCATTATAGTACATTACTATAGTAACTGTTTGAAGCGCTTTGTATCCATAACGTATCTGTGAATCGAACAATAATAAGATACAGTTAAGCGTTTGGAAGAGTCCCGTACTTTTAAATAAACGATTACGTTCGTGAACATATTGTCTACACAGGAAAAGGTAATGATCAGTTGATTCAGGTGCTAAACAATGCATACACAGATCATGATCAGAGACATGATTATGGTAACGTTCATCCTTCAGGTCGCTGCACTTCTTTCGTAATCTTGCATGTATAACAGTAGGAAATCATTGTCCGTGTAAAATGTATGGTGGATTTCAATTTGGTGAATCATTGTTTGTAAAAGTTCACGTTTAAACATCAAATATTCAGGAACCATGTTGTTGTTGTTTTTTAAATGTGAGAATGATGTTCTGGTATATCCGTCTATTTTCTAGCGAAAACCATCATATTTTGCGATAAAGATTTTGTATACTAAAAGGGCGGGAAGTGCCTGTATATAACAATTCTAGCAGCTTCAATTTGAATATGTTCTAACCGTTCTTTATCATGTTGGGTACAATTGTCCCAGACAACAGATGCTTACTCTAAAGTTGGTCGTAAACAAGAAATATAATTTGATTAAGTGTCTTCCGACGTACTGTAAACTTTTATTTTCGCATCATTCCTATAACTTAATATGCAGATACAATTATATTATTGATATGAGTATGCCATTTACAAGTTTGACTTAGAGTGACAGCTTAAATGTTTGTGATTTTCGGTAGTAGGGGAAGTGTACCTATATTGGACCCCCTAACTTCAATGGCCAATTATTGATTAATGGTTATAGGTATAGTATTGGTTGTGGGAGAGAATAACCGTTGCTAGAGTTCCAAGCTTTTGGTAGGATATGGAAATGCTGGGCATCATAGTTTTGCTGTGATAGTAGAATTAAAAAAAATGTTTTCCGGTCCAATTTGGGGAACAATTCCCTATATTGAACCAGTTATTTCCGATATTGGACCCCCTAACTTCAATGGCCATTTATTGATTAGTGGTTATAGGTATAGTATTGGTTGTGGGAGAGAATAATCGTTGATGGAGTTCCAAGCTGTCGGTAGGATATGAAAATGCTGGCTATCATGGTTTTGCTTTAATAGTTATTTTTAAAAAAAATGTGTTCCAGAAGTCCAATTTAGGGAACATTTCCCTGGAACCAGTTATTTCCGATATTGGACCGACGGTCCAATAAAGGGAAACACATGGTCCAATATAGGATATTGATTTCCATCGATGTTGAAACCCGAAATCGAATAGAAAAGCACCCATGAAGTAACTGAAACAGTTGATTTACGGTAGCCCAAAACTTATTTCAGAAAGTTCCACACGCTGTATGCATATATATGACACATGACCTCCTGGTCCAATATAGGTAGTTCCTACTGGTCCAATATGTGGAAATGATGTATTTTTTTATTTTTTATATTTTTATCAAAAGAACACATCACAGAACTCTTTTAATCACCTGGGCGGTCATTTAAGACACCATATTGTCCCTCTGAACCACTAGAACATTGGGCAATCATTCCTTACATCATGACACACCGCTAAATTAACACGAAATTATTACCAACGTGCTATAAAACGAGTTTTTGCTCGCCTTTGCTTTGAGTTGGCAGTTCCCGCCATGACGAACTATGAAGAGACTTTAAGATGGCAAGAGGATGCCCCACAGGTGTCACTACTGGTCCTAGACTGGAAGCCAAGCAAAATAATGCAGTGGTCCAATATAGGTACTGGTCCAATATGGGTACACTTTCCCTACAAAAATCAGTTTCATTAAAAACAAGGTAAGGAGGTTGTTGGTTACCAAAATACAAAACTTCTGTTTTGTTGGGATTAAATATTATTAATCACTGTTTCGACCACCCAGAAATCATTGTTAAATCATGATTTAGAATACCTTATATGTCGTTGATGTCAGAAGATGTTCAAGCCAAGGATGTATCATCTGCAAACACACGTGTAATACTAAGTAGATTTTCAGTGATATCATTAACAATTTCATTTTTTTTTTCAATTCAAAATTGTATTTGTAAAGAAAGGCCTCCAGCCCATAATACAATATATATACAAAATATAATAACATCAAATATTTGCGTTGTGTTTTCTTATATGAATATAATTTAAGATTAATCTTTATCTTTGAGTTTCATTATTTCATTACGAAAAAAGCTATGTGGTGGGTTTTTTGCCATCTTTTAAACTTTGCATAAGAATTACAAAATTCTGGAAGTCCTGTCCTCCATTATATCATGGATAAATATATAATTGTTTTCCTTGTCTGTATTTAAAACATTGAAAGAATACATGAAATTCGTCATCTACAATTCTAATATCAAATTTGTCAAAACAATTTCGACATATTCGATCTTCCCCAAATGCCAACCAGTTTCAATAAAAATGTTGTCACATCGAGGTGAGTTTCTTACATTTTCGAACCAGTACTGTGTTTTACAATCAATCAACCTTTGCTTAAAGCACAGTAAAAAGGCCTTAACATTTCCAAATTCTTGACTTAACCAATCAAAGCACAAAGCAGTATAGGTATAATACATTTTTTTACAGATGTAAATTATTTCTCCCAATGTCATCATGGTTTTTCAGCATTAAATAGCAGTTTCTCGGAAACCTTTCATTAGACATACATACTAGTTTGCACCAGTACGTAATACATTTTACATGATGATCAATACATAAAGGAAGTCTGTCGTATTCGCCTAATGCGACAGAATCATTAACATAATTATTAACTCCTAGAAAATCTTTACAATATTGAATTTGAACTTGTTCAAGAATATCAGACATTTCCGTTCCATATATTTCAGCTCCATAACTTAATATAGGCTTAACCATAGAATAATATAGTTTGAAATAATCAGTATTGGAAAAGTTCCAAAAATACCTCTGATAGGACCTAATAGCATAAATTGATTTCCAGGCTTGGGCAGCAAGTTTTGTTTGGGCCATGTCCAGCAGAATTTAGGAGTGAAAATGAGCCCTATGTATTTATACACTGATGTAACATTTACCGGGATGCCGTTATAAGACCAGTGTTTCACACCGTTTCTAAATACAATTATTTCTGTCTTATTCTAATTGGTGGTCATACCGTAGTTTTCACAGAATTCCGAAATAGAGTTTAATTATACCCCCAGATACATAGTATATGGGGGCTATATAGGAGTCACGCTTGTCGGTCGGTCGGTCCGTTGGTCTGTGAACACTATTTCTCAGCAACCCTTAGTCAGAATTCAATATAACTTCACAAGAATGATTGATACCAAACCTAGTTGTGCATATTGTCGGCGTGTTGCACTTGAATTATGTTTAAATGAGTTATGGTCCCTTGAATTTCTCATACATATGTATATTGTCAGGCACCAGCTGCGGATATTCACCTTCAGTGATTTTTGGGATAGGGGCGTTTCGCCACTATCTCATAGCGAAGCTGCTTTCGAAAAGTCGGATTAAAGCTGCAACCGCAGTCCACATGTGTATACCTACACCAAAATCGAGTTTTGATTGGTTATAATCTGCCTTTTCAACGATTTCATTGGTTCGACCGAATCACAAAACCCTCCGCTTGCATAAATTTATTAGACAAAATAGTTTCTATGAATGAAACTCACTCTGAACTATGGTTGACCTCAATGTCAGTAGTGTGAGGTAACGTCGACCGTTCTGTGACCCCATTAGTTTACAACAGTCGACTTATAGAGAAATGTGCAAAGCACTGTAAATACAATTATTGAAAGGAGTTGAAACCATTGTGGCAAAAGTAGAAATTGCCTACGAAAAGCAATTTCCCCTTTTGTCACAATGTTTTCGATTGTCGTCTGCTGCACATGCGTCTGTAAGCGTTTGTAGGCGGAAAATGGTTACATCCTTCCCATGGAAGCGGAACCCTTTCCGTGATACTATAACAGTTCGAATATTTAAAAAATATTGTTGAAAATGGAGCTATTGCTGACAATGAGCAATTCCTCCTTTTCACACAATGCTTTCAAACACGTTTCAAATTAATTCTTTTCATATTTAAACGTTTTACTATGGACGTTCTTTCCCTCTTTCTCCCTTCCGGACACATTTTGAATAACATGCTAGAGATGAATGATTACGAGCAATTTTGCCTTACATCAAGGGGAAAAATATATAGTTGAAACCTTTGTGGAAAAAGAGGAAATGGATAAACAATTCTGCAGCCGTCTGCTGCACATGCGTCAAAAAGCGACTGTAAGCGGGAAAGGGTTGAACCGTTCCCGTTATAGCTACTTAGTTACAAACAAATGTTGAAAGTATATTTGCAAACGGAGCAATTGCTGACAATGAGCAATTCCTCCTTTTCAAACAATGCTTTGAAACATGAATCAATTTGTTTCTATAACCTAGATAACGAAAACATTTGTCTACAGTTATTATTTTAACCTTTGCCCCTTTTAGACACATTTGACTAACCTTGACAGATGAATGATAATCAACAAGTTTGTCTTTTTCCACAATGTTTTCATCACTATTCAAAATCATACTTTTATTAATTCAGGTCAATAGTTATGCCTTAGTTCAATGTTGTTTGCTGTATATTTAGTCTATGTGGTCAAGGTTAAGGAATACTGTAAACAAACTTGTTACAACATAATTCGTCCAAAGAGAGAGGTCCTACTGTGTATACATGCCATGAAATAATGTTACAAACGGTCTCACCGCTACTGGGGAATTGTTGGTAAAACAGGTCGCGTTTTGTGTTGAATATTCTCATGTGTCGCTGTATGTAGACCCTACTAGGAAATAGAAATTAAATCTACAAATTATAAAGTTAATTTCAGCATTGATTGATTGGGATTTAACGCCGTTTTTAACATTTCTTCAGTCATATCACGGCGGCCAGTTCACCTACAAATGTATTTCCTGGTTTTCTCAAACCAGTACTCCTCACAACAATCTTCCCAAGCAACTGGCTGCGTTTCCACATAGACTTAGCCATTGGTGAAAGACGAATGACGCATGTCGCATTGACTTTTGTCAAACGTCGGAAAGAAATTTGGCCGAATTTGTCAACACATCCGAGTTATAACCGCAAGGTCATTATTTATTTTATTATTGAGAAGCTTCTAGCGATTTTGGGACTAAAATTATAATGTATATGCATTTGCGTTAATTTAAGACTCAACGTTCATCAACGTGTAATATAGTCCTAGATGTATCTGTTGACAAATAAACTAGAAATGTAGTCTAAATAGGTTTTTGAAAATTAACCTTGACGGTCCGGTCCCGTTTCGGAGATACAATTAAATTGCAAATACTTTACAAATACCATAATCTAAGCTGACGTGTTTTGACGCATCGAACCAGTCTTCTGTAATCAATACTTGAGTTGTCTCCGTCTGTAAAGCTTGGAGGTATAATCCGGCGTCCGGCCGGCTGTCTGCCTGAATGTGCATTCGTCCGTCCGTCATGGATTGCATGTATTGGTTAACACGTTGTTTCTGTATGGCAGATTTATTTCAAAGTGGTCACAATTATACCCGTGTGATCAGGAGAACGGCAAAGTACTAGGTACATAACTCTGGTCTGTTTTTTCAGTTATCTCCATTTTTCCTTATTTAGTTCAGCGATTGTCTCAATTAACTTTCATTGTATCAATTTCAAACTTGGTTTGTATGTAACTTATGACCTACAGATTTGCAGTGCACCATTACCATAAATTAAGCATGCTGCGTTTGGAGTGTGTATATTTTTGTCTTTCAATGTTCTCCCTTATTATATGCAACACATGCGTTCAGTGAAATTCCCCTTTTCGTTAATGAGTGCTTCCCCAAGATTTGTACTTCGTCAAATCTAATCTGTTTTTTAGGTGTAAACTCAATTTTTTCATTTCTTCGGTTATTGTCTCAATATATGTCCAATATATCAATTTAAGACTTGGTGTATAGGAAACTCAGAGCTGCAATTGTGCAGTGCAAAAGAAACATAACTCTATCATGCTTTCGATCGTCTTTCATTTATCAGCATGATTACAATATACATTGTGGATCTTTAGTGATTTCTGAACTAGAAATATTTTAATTAAGGGTAGCTGCTCGGGTTTTTTTTGTCAATCTTTTGTCCTTCGATATTTTGTTTATACAAGAAAAGGGTAAAACTTTGACAAATGAGGTATATGTTATTGGCAGGCAATATGTGTTGCTTCAAACATTTTTGGTTTGGTTTGTTTAAAGGTCATTGTTTCATTGTTTCAACATTGTTTGTCCATATTATCTATGCCATATGTTTTCAATTTACATATGCCCCCTATACCATCAGCGCTTTCAGCGCTTTGATTCTAGTTGTAATTGTAATTCAATAGCGGTATAAGTGCAGTTCGCTACGTCATCTGCAAAGAGTATAATATTATGTCAGCGATTTGCTCGGTAACAAAAATACCTCTGTGTTTCTTGCTTCGTAGAAAGGAAGATAACTCGTTAATATATAAATTAAAAAGTATTGTACTTGTAATGTCCACTTGTGTGGTGCCACAACGTTAACATTGAAGGTTTGAGTAACCTTATCGTCGCCGATTCGTACCGAATCGCGCAGATTAGAATACATAAACTTTAGTACACGAAATAACTTCCCTGAATCCCATTTGTATGCAAACTAGCAAATAACTCATGATGTATCAAGCCATCGAACGCCTTTTTGAAATCTACGTACAACACATAAAATCTACCCCCGGGTGTACTGGTATATTTTTGTACCATGCTTTGTAATGTTAATATGTTATCCGTCGTCGAATACCAGCTTGTGCCTCATCAATTTTACTAAACTGCTCAGCCCATGTACATAGTCTATCATAAATTATATTTGAAAATATTTTATACATAACGTTGAGTAGAGAAAGAGCCTGACTTGTGTACAGGTACACTGATGCTTTCCCTCCAAACATCCGGAAAATACCCGTATTCAAAATAATATTAAATAATCCACGTAAGATCGGAGTTATGGCTTGTCTTGAGGTTTTGTAAAAAAGGTTGTTGGTTACCAAAATACAACACTTCTGTTTTGATGGGATTAATATTAAATCATAATTTAGAATACCTTATATGTCGTTGATGTCAGAAGATGTTGAAGCCAAAATTGTATCATCTGCAAACAAACGTGTAATACTAAGTAGATTTTCAGTGATATCATTAACATAAATAAGGGGGAAAAGTAGTCTGAGAATTGATCCTTGAGGTACACCTGCAGAAACATGTTTGTAGTTTGAGAAAGACTGACCACGGTGACGCTTTGTTTTTAATGTTTCGAATAATAATAAAACTTACTCGCTATACCCAGTTGTTTTATTTTAAACAATAAACCTTTGTGCCAAACTCTGTCAAATGCTTTTGAAATGTCACAGAATATTAAACACGTATGTGGTTTTTTATCGAAAGACTGAACAATTTGGTGGTAAAGACCAATTAATTGGTAAACGGTAGAATAGCCAGTCAAAACCACAGCTTGTTTGTTGAAAATAAGATTATTACTAATAAGATAATTATACAAATACTTATAGACACATCTTAGGTTTAAATCATCCCAAACAGACACTGTTGCATTGGAGGCCTGCACAAGGGACCTTAAATCAGGAATGTAGAATTAAATTCTAGATTCCTGCTTATGTAAAGCAAGTATTTTTATATGTACATTGTAATTTCTAACCAAATTGATTGAAGTGGCGAAATTTCTAGGTGTATTGACGTTTAGTAAATAACTCGTTGGGAACAAAAACTAAGACATTGGTTACCTGCAGAAATAAAGAAAACTATTGATACATTTGGACAAAGCAAAGGTCTTTGGACAAAGTGATTATTAAAATAATGTTGCTGATTTCATTATTGATGCTAGTGATTTTCATTTTGCATTAATTACGTGCAACACTTAACCATATTTTGATAATTAGGTTTATTCTGATCATGATGGCGGTGCAACTGTTGCTATTAGAAGGTTGACAAATTAAACCCCGCAAGCTACAAAGGAATTACACTTGTTAATTATGTGGAATAAAATGTCACACATTCTGAGAAGTCATTGTAAAGTACAACATTCTGCTTCATAGCTTACCCGGAAATATATTAGACGTTTTGTACCCGAAAATGAATTGGCTGTTTAGTACGAATTGCAGTGATAACGTCGAATGACTAAAACGTCGAATTAATAAAACAGAGCCAAACGGGAGTGAAAACGTCGAAATGGAAAATTATGTAGAATCGTTATTTCAAAGTGTAACTAGTATAACTTTTTTTTTTTTTTTTTTTTTTTAAAAATACGACACAATGAATAAGTAATAAGAATGTTTAAAAGTTTATTATCTATTATATAGTTATATAGGTTACGGGATGTACGTACCATTTATGTTCAAAGCTGAAACCAGGGAATACTAATACGCGTAGTCCCAGCTGCAACAAACTAGACAACATTAAATAATGGAGACGACACAATTTAAGAACAACTAATAACACGTATAAAATTCATAATTTGTACACCAATTTATTTTTAAAGCCGCAACAAACAAATTCCTTATGCCCTCGCTTTATTTTGCTATAACATATCAAACTTTAACTTTTAATACAATTATTTTTAGGCTATATATTTCCCCTATCGACGTTTTCACTCCCGTTTATTATTTTTTTTAATTAATTTGACGTTTTAGTCATTCGACGTTTTCACCATCACGCTTAGTACCCATTATTAAATTTTCTGTTTCGTACCCGAATAAGTATTGGTTGTTTCGTAACCGATATCTAATTGAGCTCATAATATTGCTCAACATAACTTATTTAAAGTCCTCTTGAATGTGTTGGAGTTACCACTATCACACTGCTAAAGATGCAGAAATCATCCATACTAAGGTATTTTTTTAGACGAAGAACACCTTTGATTGTCAGTCGAAACTTAATTAACATGATAAGATATTGGACGCACGTTCTTAAACAAAGGGATAACTCAATCCTCAAATCTGCTTATAACATTTGTTAACCCTTTCCCACTTGCAGACGCATTTGCAGCAGACGAATTTTGAAAAGATTGTGGCAAAAGGAGAAAAAAACTGCCAAAAAAATGCATAGGGGAATGTCGGTGGACAGATTATTGGGACAACTTTCGTGTGTTTATGGAAAGTGAATGAGTAAGTGGTAATTTGAAAAATATGAGTAGGCCTATCATTTGGTATACAGTTCGATTATTTTAATAATGAGCAAAGTCTCCTCTTGCCATAATGCTTTCGCTCTTCAATAGATATGATTTCTTTTAAATAGATTTTCCATATGTTTGCCGTTTGTCGTCTACTGCATATTTGTGGAAATATGTGAAAACGTAAAATATGTACCAATGAAGGATGGCTTTTTAAAAAATGTTTAGTATGAATGATATATGTGTATAATTTTGTATAATTTTGTATATAGTTGAATTCTAATCTTGCTTTTTCCCCAAATTAGTTAATTATTTAATCAAACTGAAAATCTTGTGATAAAATGAAAAATTGAATTGGCAACAATTAATATTTAACCACTATGTTTTTAACAAATACTAAAATCTCAACTTTCGAAAAATCGTCTGCAGTTGACACAGATGAAATGCATGTTATTATCATTTTTGGCGCATTTGCAGCAGGCGACTTTTGAAAACATAGTGGCAAATAATTTTAGTTGTATTTTCACTGTGTTTATTCCCAAATACTTTACTTTATCGGTTTAAGGGCCTGATTAAATAAAACATGATAAGCAGTTTCTTACATTTTTTTTTAACTTTCTTTTAGTAGCCAATTGTTTCCGGTTACAAAACGGACAGGTTACGAAACGACGACTCTATAGGGAAGGAAATTGCGATTTTTGTTTGTGGAATTTGTACTTTCGCTTTTGCATTAATCTGGGGGTACCTTCCCGTTATTACTGCGTTACTATCATAGGAAGTCTGGAACCAGACTACATTCGCATTTGCATAGTTGTTGGAATTTTCCGAAAATGAAAGGACGAAAATGAAAGCATTTCAAATATTGAAAAGTTATCAATAATTCATTCAGAGGATGAGCGGATGCATTTGTGGAAATAAGGTTTGTTTATCGTCACTGTTTTTTTTTTATTTATTTTCGTTGCAATTATTAAATAAATATTGAAATGAGTATTGAGATATTATCATGATTCATCCATAGATCTGTTGTTTGCAAATGCCTGGAAAAATTGATATGTGCTGCTGTTTTTGAACACTTTTAAAATAGGAATAATCTCATATCTAGTATACAGCACAGGGGTTTCTCTCGATTTTTTTTTCGATAAAAACACCTGTGGTACACAGTTTAGATTTGGCTCAGGTCGTTCTTTAGTTCCAATAATTTAGACTTTCGGTTTCTCGTTTTATCATCTGTCATTTATTGGTCAACCGAATCAAAGACCTAATAATACATTTATTAGGTCTTTGACTGAATGCAGTATAATAACAAAATGAAAAATGCGATGTCATTCTTTGTAGGGCTTGTCGTTCCTGTGTTCTTCAACTACTTGATACAATCTGATCAAAAAGTAGGTCACTAGGCCAAATTGAAGGAAAATCTTGTTAACACTCTAGAGGCAGTGGTTTAATTTTGTTTTAGAGTAGCAGGACTATAATTGAAAGTAGGCGGGGTCAGGGGATCCTCCTCCAGTAGGCCTAAGGGGCGAAGGAATTCTGCTTAAAGTAGCTGGGTAAATGGGGCTTTAGTAGTCAGGTAATTTACCCAGCTACAGGGTCATTTTTAAACCCCATGTAGAGGCCGCAATTTTTGCTTCAGCAGCTTGAAATTTTGTCAGACTGTTTGTCTTAATGATATTTATAATTTAGGTGAAGTTCGAATATGGGTCTTATTGGGAAGGAAATTGGGATTTTTGTTTGTGGAATTTGTACTTTCGCTTTTGCATTAATCTGGGGGTACCTTCCTGTTATTACTGCGTTAACTATCATAGGAAGTCTGGAACCGAAAATGAAAGCATTTCAAATATTGAAAAGTTATCAATAATACATTCAGAGGATGAGCGGATGCATTTGTGGAAATAAGGTTTGTTTATCATCACTGTTTTTTTTATTTATTTTCGTTGCAATTATTAAATAAATATTGAAATGAGTATTGAGATACTATCATGATTCATCCATAGATCTGTTGTTTGCAAATGCCTGGAAAAATTGATATGTGCTGCTGTTTTTGAACACTTTTAAAATAGGAATAATCTCATATCTAGTATACAGCACAGGGGTTTCTCTCGATTTTTATTTCGATAAAAACACCTGTGGTACACAGTTTAGATTTGGCTCAGGTCGTTCTTTAGTTCAAATAATTTAGACTTTCGGTTTCTCGTTTTATCATCTGTCATTTATTGGTCAACCGAATCAAAGACCTAATAATACATTTATTAGGTCTTTGACTGAATGCAGTATAATAACAAAATGAAAAATGCGATGTCATTCTTTGTAGGGCTTGTCGTTCCTGTGTTCTTCAACTACTTGATGCAATCTGATCAAAAAGTAGGTCACTAGGCCAAATTGAAGGAAAATCTTGTTAACACTCTAGAGGCAGTGGTTTAATTTTGTTTTAGAGTAGCAGGACTATAATTGAAAGTAGGCGGGGTCAGGGGATCCTCCTCCAGTAGGCCTAAGGGGCAAAGGAATTCTGCTTAAAGTAGCTGGGTAAATGGGGCTTTAGTAGTCAGGTAATTTACCCAGCTACAGGGTCATTTTTAAACCCCATGTAGAGGCCGCAATTTTTGCTTCAGCAGCTTGAAATTTTGTCAGACTGTTTGTCTTAATGATATTTATAATTTAGGTGAAGTTCGAATATGGGTCTTATTGGGAAGGAAATTGGGATTTTTGTTTGTGGAATTTGTACTTTTGCTTTTGCATTAATCTGGGGGTACCTTCCTGTTATTACTGCGTTAACTATCATAGGAAGTCTGGAACCGAAAATGAAAGCATTTCAAATATTGAAAAGTTATCAATAATACATTCAGAGGATGAGCGGATGCATTTGTGGAAATAAGGTTTGTTTATCGTCACTGTTTTTTTTATTTATTTTCGTTGCAATTATTAAATAAATATTGAAATGAGTATTGAGATACTATCATGATTCATCCATAGATCTGTTGTTTGCAAATGCCTGGAAAAATTGATATGTGCTGCTGTTTTTGAACACTTTTAAAATAGGAATAATCTCATATCTAGTATACAGCACAGGGATTTCTCTCGATTTTTTTTTCGATAAAAACACCTGTGGTACACAGTTTAGATTTGGCTCAGGTCGTTCTTTAGTTCCAATAATTTAGACTTTCGGTTTCTCGTTTTATCATCTGTCATTTATTGGTCAACCGAATCAAAGACCTAATAATACATTTATTAGGTCTTTGACTGAATGCAGTATAATAACAAAATGAAAAATGCGATGTCATTCTTTGTAGGGCTTGTCGTTCCTGTGTTCTTCAACTACTTGATGCAATCTGATAAAAAAGTAGGTCACTATGCCAAATTGAAGGAAAATCTTGTTAACACTCTAGAGGCAGTGGTTTCATTTTGTTTTAGAGTAGCAGGACTATAATTGAAAGTAGGCGGGTTCAGGGGATCCTCCTCCAGTAGGGGCAAAGGAATTCTGCTTAAAGTAGCTGGGTAAATGGGGCTTTAGTAGTCGGGTAATTTACCCAGCTACCGGGTCATTTTTAAACCCCATGTAGAGGCTGCAATTTTTGCTTCAGCAGCTTGAAATTTTGTCAGACTGTTTGTCTTAATGATATCAGAGTCATATAAACACAGAGATAAGCGACACTGGATTTTCAAGCGAAATCACGATTCAGTGAACGGGTATAGCAGAACAATCGATAATATTGCGTAATATGATCCGTGTATTGAAAGTGCTTTATGTAAAATGAAAAGCGTCTGACGATCCCGATTTTTCACTTGGAATACCTTGTTTTACTTCGTAGGTTGTATACAGTTCTAAGCGAAATCTTATTTGTCCCCATATAAAATACTAGTTATATGTCTGTTGTCCCATCAATATTTATCTTTGGTAGTTTAATAATGGAATACGAGAACAATTACACCATTACTCGTAAACATAGTAAGATCTAATGTTCACTTTTATGTTTAGGGACCGTTATCAAATAATTTGTTCCTAGGGCCTTTTTTATCAGATACAGGTTTCTTCCAAAAACCGCTTCTTTGGGAGACAAAGCCTAACTGTCTTCTTTTTAGGCATCTTAATCTGAAAATAATAAGTACTGGTTTACAACATCTTATGAATAGATCTAGAGTGTACATACAGCATATCTGCAACCAGAGGCATATGTGGTTATATGTCTCTGCTGCAACATACCCAAAATTGTTAGGAAACTCACTTAACCCTTTCGTTTCCCTGCAAATCTGCAGCAGACAACTTTGAACATATTTTGTCAAAAGAAGAAAATCTCTTATTGCATGGATAACCTATGACTAAACTTGAAAAACATTGTGGCAAAAGGAGAACTTTATTCTGTTGTCACTATGTTGAAAAAAAGCTGTCCACTGGAGAGGCGACAGAAAGTATGTTTATAAGGGAAAGAGCTAAAATTGAAAGTACAATAATTGAAAACATGGTGATAAAAGGAGAAATTGCTCAATTTGATTAATTGAATAGGGTTAAACGAGCCCTATATGTTTTTATAAATGTAGAATATAAACAGCTATCATTGCTAAAAAGATTAGACTACAGTAAGAATAAGTGTGGTAAATGAGCCTACATATATATGATTGAATTTTTTTTCAATTCAAATTAACCCTTTCCTGAGTGTATGTCAAAATCCCCTCAGTCAAAATCCCCTCACTCTGAAAATGACATAGTAGTCAAAATCCCCTCGACCAAAATGATAGGGTAGTCAAAATCCCCTCGACCAAAATGATAGAGTAGTCAAAATCCCCTCGATGGGTATTCATAATCCGCTCAATCTAAGATCATATATTTTAATTACCATTTTATTACAGTTGATGAAAATGTTTGTGTCAAAACCCATACGGTCCATTTTTGTCATAGTTGTCAAAACCAATATGATTGAAAACAAATGGGTAGTCAAAACTCGTTGAAAATGCATAGTATTCAAAACCCATATGATTGAAAATGCATAGTATTCAAAACCCATATGATTGAAAATGCAAGGTATCCAAACCCATATGACTGAACATGTAGAGTAGACAAAATCCTTCTTTGAAAATGCAGAGTAGACAAAACCGTACTGATTAAAAATGAAGAGTAAACAAAACGCCAATGATTGGTGATAATTCAGTCACATGTTATAAATGAATTAAGGTGATAACTGCTTTAATCCTGTTTGTCACAACCATTGATTGTGTTAATCATTATTAATATGATGTTAATATGAACAGAACAGAACATACTAAATAACTTAAGAAGCCTTTGTCTTTTTGTCTTTTTAGTGCAATCTTATTTTAGCCTTAGACACCTTGGATGTCTCCTAATGTCTTGGGAAAAAAATTCAATCATATATATGTAATACTAAATTACTTCAAAAAGAGAAATTTGCAAAATATCTTTAATAACAGTGAGTTGATATATTACTATAAAACACCAATGAGTGTATTACTACTTTTGAAAAACTAACAGTTTCATGCAAAACGTTTGATTGGTACAGTGTTAAGGGTTTTTAAAAAAACAGTTTTAAGTATACATCAAAGGCAATAAACTTGGACTCCTCTGAACTGAAGTTTAGTTGAAAGTTACTTCAGGTTTGGTAAAATAATGTGTACATGTCAAATCAAACATCACATCCTGTAATTAAGTTGTATACAAGTCACATCTGGTAACCATCTAGAAACCAAGTTATGTCAATTATTTAAATTGTGCTGTAGCCACAATATTTTTTTGAATTATTATACTTTCATTTAAGCAGAAACCTATGTTTGGCATTATTTTTTTAAAAAGAATATACACCGTTTCAAAGATATAAGTCTTCTGACAAGATGAAATGTTTTAATTGACAAAATATATTTGAAATCGCTCCTGTTGACCAATTTAAAAAAGGGAGGCGCTCTCAAAAACAGTGCTGTTGATAAGTAAAATCAGAGAAATTTTAGTCATAACACCTATGTTTCGCATTATCAATTAAAAAAAAGTGTACACCGTTTCAAAGATATAAGTCTTCCTGACAAGATGGATTAATTCAAATTGACAAAAGAAAATTGAAATCACTCATTTTGACCAATTTAAAAAAAGGAGGCGTCCTCAAAATCAGTGCAGTTGATAAGTAAAATCAGAGAAATCTTAGTCATAACAACTTTGTTTCGATTTATCAATTTTAAAAAATTGTACACCGTTACAAAGATATAAGTCCTCCTGACAAGACGGATTAATTCAAATTGCCAAAAAAAAATTGAAATCACCCATTTTCACCAATTTTAAAACAGGAGGCGCTCTCAAAATCAGTGCAGTTGATAAGTAAAATCAGAGAAATCTTAGTCATAACACCTATATTTCGAATTATCAATTAAACAAAATTGTACACCATTTCAAAGATATAAGTCTTCCTGACAAGATGGATTAATTCAAATTGACAAAAAATATTGAAATCACTCATTTTTACCAATTTAAAAAAAGGAGGCGTTCTCAAAACCAGTGCAGTTGATAAGTAAAATCAGAGAAATCTTAGTCATAACACCTTTGTTTCTCATTATTAATTTAGAAAAGTTATACACCGTTTCAAAGATATGTCTTCCTGACAAGACGGATTAATTCAAATTAACAAAAAAAAAATGAAATCACTCATTTTTACCAATTTAAAAAAAGGAGGCGCTCTCAAAATCAGTGCAGTTGATAAGTAAAATCAGAGAAATCTTAGTCATAACACCTATGTTTCGAATTATCAACACCGTATACATATGAATTAACAAATATCATAAACATCAATTATTATCAAACAATTTACCTTATTTAGTTTCCTAGATGTGTAAAAACAATTTTCCACCGCTCGCTTCCTTTCACAACAAAATAAATATCGCGGTCATTTTCAGAATCCACTGACTGTAATGATCACGTGGTTTGATCACGTGGCTTGACCTGCTCGCCGTTTGAAGAATTTTGTTCTTCGTAAGGCATTTGCAATCGCGTGTCGCTTATCTCTGTGTTTATATGTCTCTGATGATATTTATAATTTAGGTGAAATTCGAATATGGGTCATATTGGGTCAAAAACTAGGTCACTAGGTCAAATTGAAGGAAAATCTTGTTAACACTCTGGAGGCTGCATTTTTAACTTGAAAATATTGAAACTTTGTCAGAATGTTTGTCTCGATGATTTGTAGGCCAAGTTTGAATACGGGTCATGTACTGTCAAAAACTAGGTCACATGGCCAAATTTAAGAAAAATCTTGTTAACACTCTAGAGGCCACATTTTTTGCTTCAGCAGCTTGAAATTTTGTCAGAATGTTTGTCTTACTGATATCTAGGTTAAGTTCGAATAAGTGTCTTTTCAACACTCTGTAATTCAGCAGTTTGAGACTTTGTCATGTGTTTTGCATTAGAAATCTCATTGCATAACTATGGTGAGCGATCTAGGGCCATCTACTATTTGCCATTCAATGGCTTGTGGACATGATTTTAAACTGGCCAAACCAAGTTGTATAACATCATTTCGCGTAAACAGTATGTTGTGAACTCTAAAGATGTGAATTATTTCAAATCAAAACTGGAACAGCACTGGAACAACAATACATTATACAAATTTTAACATGGTGATATGTGTTAATGTATAAACATATATACTACTAAATGTGGCATTTAATCTACAAACTTGAACCCCAAGATAGTTAAATCAAACAATGTAAGAATGTAAGATACTGATACTAATCAGTATCTGAAGCTGTACGGAAGAAAATGGGCTAAAAATCATAGAGGTATAACCGATATTGCCTTGCCCTGCCCTTCATAGAAATGTGTTGCATAGAATGCTTTTATACCATTGTTATCTTTCTGGCAAATGCATTGATTCTACAATATTAATACAAAAGTGAAACAAAAAAACAAAAGTATATTGTTTTTGGATGTTGAACTTAAAAAGCCTTCTGTTAGTATTGCTCCATTCACACATTTGGAGGATGACATCTTGAAGAATATGAGTGTCTGCTTCCTTCCTGATGATTTTATATAGCTTAGTATATATCATCAACAAATAAGCGACAAACACTGTTCACTATCTCAAGCACATCATTCACATAAATCACAAATAGCAATGGTCCCAAAATGGTTCCTTGGTGTATGCCAGATATAACATTACTCCAATCTGATAATGAACCATTTACAATTACCCGTTTGTTTTCTGTCTGTAAGAAAGCTCTCGATCCAGTTCAATAGATTACCAGCTATACCATATACTTTCAGCTTGTGAAGAAATTGCTGATGAGGTATTCTGTCAAATGCCTTACCATAATCAAAATAAAATGAGTCAAGCTGAAACTTTTTATCTGAGGCTGATGTCCAGTCCTCTAGTTGTTGTAGAAGTTTAAGAACTGTACTTACATCAAGTTTGTGTCACTAAGCAAAGGTCCTGTATGCCTAGAGTCACAATTTGGTATTGCAGCATTACTTTCAATTGTAGAAAGAAGTAAAGAATTCATTGAGCACATTTGCTTTGTCTATATCCTCAGAAACTATGTCAGCATTACTATCTTTTAAATCTCCTACACCACTCTTATTTTTAGTCTGATCCGAGAAGAATGACCAAAATGTTTTTAAATTTTTACCAGGGTGTTGTGCAATACCTCTTTCATGTTTTTTTCTTAGCAAAGATCACTGATTTTGATGCCTTATTTCTCATTTTACAGTATTCAGTGTAGTCTCTGTAGCATCTTATGAAAGTGAATTTCTTTCAGGCATAATATTTCTTTCTCACTGCTCTAACACAATAATGGTCCATACATTTTGGTTTACTCTTTTTTCCTTTATTGATGTAGGTTGGAATAAAGGTGTCAACACAGTCAATGATTAACATGTTGTAGGAAAAAATAACAGGATTCTTTAACTGCTCTTCTTTCCATTTCATGCCAATTCACCTTTCCTTGACAGTCTTGGCACTCTATGTAATTTCCCATTTCTGCAGAATTATGTTGAAAGAAAACCAACAGTTTTAGAGAAGACAAGTTTGATAGTTTTATCATTTAACCCACTTTCTGATGCCTCCTAATGGCCATGCTTATCATCCAATCAATATGGCTTGACTATTTTATATAGATGGTCACATAAGGAACAACTTTATCAAATTATCTTAAAATCAGAGAAATAGTAGATAGGATCTGTCTAAGCTGCAATGTGGAATCTGTCTAATTTCTATGATAAATATATATTTCACCTCTAAGGCAAAACATGGCTTGAAATATTTAAGTTGGCTGAAGCTGAATCCTTTTGAATTTCTTTCTAGGTGGAATCTGTTTACTTTTTAGGTGGATTCAATTCAGATAAATATACCACTTACGGGAAATAAGCCATACTAAGCAAAATAAATCTACAATAAAGCTGGATCTGCTACATGTTATGAAAAACTTTATTCATAATATAAGCAAGGAGGGAGTCAAAAGAAATGAAGTTCCAACATATTGATTCAAAATAAATTAATTGTGAAAAATAAAAACATGAGTATCACTGCACAGTCTACACTAATCTGAGCCTTTGTACTTGTATTTTTTGACCTTATATATAGGATTTCCTTGCTCTTAGATAAACTAACAGTTTCCACAACATATGCAAAAATCCAAATGGCTCTATTCTTTAGAAATTTGCTTCATGAAGATGAAATATGACCAGCTTTTCTTCATTTTCTGAAAGTACTAAGTTATACTATATTAAATAATATATATAAAATGAAAATTCTATTACATAAATTCACTCCTCACACTATTGTGACAAAAAAAGAAATAAAATATTGTTTTAAATAAGTTTCTGCTACTAAAAACTAAATATGTATTCATTACATGTATTACATTAAAAAAAACCAGGCATCAATCTGTTCATGTACATGTATCTAATAATCTTTGTAAAGAAGGAAGAGTAAATCAATCCTTCAAGTAAAGCATAAGCAATTATATTCTTTTATGTTTGTAGATGCTGTAACCAAGAGCGTACAACCAAGTTTAGCTATGAAGTGTCTAGACAAAACTTGTGGGTTTGAGACCAAAGAAGGCATTACGTTTTGTCCTGAATGTGGCAACAAACTTGTTTCAAGCAATGACCTTGTTGTCATATGTGCTGGGAAACTGGAAGATGGTTCATCATGTAACACAGAATTGAAACTAACCCAGAAATTCTGTGTGAACTGCGGGACCAGAGTTGAACCACTACTTTTTTCAAGTCTTGAAGATAAATGTAACGGGTGTGGAACAGTCTTTAAAAGTACGGAAGTATTTTGTGGAGAATGTGGTCTGAAAAAAGGACAGCCATACCAACTCTCACAGACTACCAATGAAGGTGAGTTTTACAATTTTTAATTCTTTTGTCACTCTAACCAACTGTTCAAGTATTTGTGGCAACACATTGTAGGAGAATGAGAAATATGTGGGAAAGGCTTAACCAACAAAATAGGGTTGAAGACAGAGACAGAGTCCTAGTTAAGTGGATAATACCCATCTTTTCTCCCAATATGTGTCATACTCCTCAGTTAAACCCTTCCCTCATACATCAATTCAGCAGCAGACGACTTTGAAAACATACCCTAATTTTTTGGGAACTCCCTTTGAGTGAAAGTATAATAATTGAATAAAGTTTTGAAAACATGATGACAAAAGAAGAAATTGCTTGTGTTTAGCAATTTCTTCTTTTGTCGCCATGTTTTCAAAAAGCCGTCTGCTGCAGAGGCGTCAGAAAGCGTCTATATGAGGGAAAGGGTTAAACCCTATTATGGTGATCTCAAAAACGTCTTCTCAGTGCAATTTAAGATTTTTTGAAAACTTCAAATTTAGGGTTTGGAGGACAATATCATACCAAACATGAAATATGACTCATATCTAGATTTGGTTCGGTGTATTGAGGTTTTATACATGTTACTTTGTACTATTGTACCCTGCTCAACATGAGCAATTTCTCCTTTTGTCACAATGCTTTCAACTCTATTCAAGATTTACACTTTCATTTATAGAGATTTATCATATGTGTGCCTAGATATTTCCAAAGTCCTCTGCTGCAGATTTTGTGTATGTGGGAAAGGGTTAATGGATATTTGACACTTACCTAACATGATTGCATCGAAATTATAAATAAATATGTGTTTCAACATATAATTTACATCATTGAATTCCTTGTTTATGTGTCATGTCGGATCAAAAACTAAATCACTAGGTTAAATTGAAAATACAAATTGTTAACACTCTGGGTCAAGGTGCTTAAGGTAAGCTATTGTGATCACCTTTTGTGTATGGTCCGTCCGTCCGTCTTGTGGCATCATTTGATTGATTATGGTTTATGTCATCAATTTTCACTCATATTTGTCGCTATCATGTGTTACCTGTATTTCTCACACCAGTACTGGACACAACAGTCTTTCCAAGCATCTGGCTTTTTATTCACATACACTGTTAGCCCATTGGTGGAGACGAATGATGCTTGTCACAGTGACTTTTGTCAAACTGGTGTTCAAACTCACAACCCCTGTATTGACAGCCTGTGCCACTACCATTTGAGCTACCTGGTCTCGTCTGTCATTAACAATTGCCTTGTCAACACACCACAGACATGTTGCATCCTATCTTCATGAATTTTTATAGAACATACATCTCTGTCAAATCTTGGCCAAATACCGCCTCGTCGGTGTTGTGGTAGATCGTCCGCGGGAGGTCGTGGGTTCTATTTCTGGGCGGGTCATTTAAAATACTTTAAAAATGGTAGAAACGTCTGGTGCTCAGGGTTGTGGGGTTAGCATTAGGACTGACTTGCTTTTGTATGGATAAATGGACCAGTAGTACAGGCAACTTACCCAGGAAACACTGTGATATAACTGAAATATTGAAGAAAGCAGCGTAAAATACCAAACAATCAATCAATCATGGCCAAGTTCATAACTGGGTCATGTGGGGTCAAAAACTATGTTACAAGGTTTAATTCAAGAAATATCCTGTTAATACTTTGACAGCCTGTGCCACTACCATTTGAGCTACCTGGTCTCGTCTGTCATTAACAATTGCCTTGTCAACACACCACAGACATGTTGCATCCTATCTTCATGAATTTTTATAGAACATACATCTCTGTCAAATCTTGGCCAAATACCGCCTCGTCGGTGTTGTGGTAGATCGTCCGCGGGAGGTTGTGGGTTCTATTTCTGGGCGGGTCATTTAAAATACTTTAAAAATGGTAGAAACGTCTGGTGCTCAGGGTTGTGGGGTTAGCATTAGGACTGACTTGCTTTTGTATGGATAAATGGACCAGTAGTACAGGCAACTTACCCAGGAAACACTGTGATATAACTGAAATATTGAAGAAAGCAGCGTAAAATACCAAACAATCAATCAATCATGGCCAAGTTCATAACTGGGTCATGTGGGGTCAAAAACTATGTTACAAGGTTTAATTCAAGAAATATCCTGTTAATACTCTGGAAGCCACAATTTTTATTTGAGCATGTTGAAACCTTGTCAGAATGTTTATCTAGACCGAGTTCGATATGGGTCATGTTGGGCCAAAAAAACTAGGTCTAGACCAAATAGTCTTGTTTACATTCTGGAAGTCAAAGGCCAGAAGAGCTTATGCCGAGGCATGGTGTCCGTCGTCTGTGCGTCTGTAAACAATTGCTTGGTTCATTTCGAAAACCAGGCAGATGTGCCCTTGCATGACTAGATTATGGCCCTTGAAATTGTCAAAATTGCTATAATAGACAATAAAGCCTCCGTTTACTATCCGATCTTCACCAAACTTATATAGTAGTTAAATATTGATGAGAGCTCAGATCTTTTCGCAAACCAGCCAGATTGGCCCATTCCAGACTGGATTATGGCCCTTGAAATTGTTAAAAAATTGCTATAATAGAGCTTGTGAACACAATAGAGGCTCCATTTACTATCTGATCTTCACCAAACTTAGATAGTAATTAAATATTGATGAGAGCTTGGTTCCTTTCGAAAACCAGCCAGATGTGCCCTTGCATGACTGGATTATGGCTCTTGAAATTGTCAAAGTTGCTATAATACAGCTTGTGAACACAATATAACCTCCATTTACTATTTGATCTTCACCAAACTTAGATAGTATTAAATATTGATGAAAGCTCGGTTCCTTTTGCAAACCAGCCAAATCCGCCCGTGCAAGACTAGATTATGGCCTTTGAAATTGTCATAATTGCTATTAAACAGCTTGTGAACACAATAGAGCCTCCATTTACTATCCGATTTTCACCATACATACATGCTCTGGATTGAGAATGACCAAAGAACCATCCCAGTAGAGCATAGGCCCTCATGGGCCTCGTGTTTTAAAAGTGAGAATGTTTAACCTTTGTCAGAATGACTCGGAAGTTAGCATGTACGGTCAAAAACTAGGTCAATAAGCCACATTTGAGAATAAAATCTTGTTAATACACTAGATGTTGTAACTTTGTTAGAATGTTTGTCTTGATGATATCTAGGCCAAGTTTGAATATGACTGATATTGGGTCAACAACTAGCTCTGTTGGAGAAATTTGATAAAAAATCTTGTGAACGTGAGTGTTTGTCTCTAAGTGCAAATAAGGGTCACTAGACCAAAATTAAATAAAATCTGGTAATTACTCTAGGGGCTGTATTTCTTTTACTGAAAAATGTTGAAACTTCATGTAAAGTTTTTCAGAACATACATCTTCGTCATATCTTTGCCAAGTTTGAAACTTGGTCATGTGGAGTCATAAAGTATGTCACAAGGTGAAATTAAAGATATATCTTGTTAATATTATATAAGCCATTTTTTTTACTTGAGCATGTTGAAATATAGTCAGAATGTTTGTCTTGATGATACTAGGCCAAAATCGGATATGTGTCATATTTGGCCAAAAACTAGGTCACTAGGCCAAATTGATGGAAGATCTTGTAAACTTTGTCAGAATATTAGTCTTGATGAATGTTAGGCTTAATTTGCAAAAAGGGTCATGTTCTGTCAAACACCAGGTACAGATGACTAGATAAGGAGTAAACAGGACTTGCTTCTACGATATGTCTGTAATCGCTCAAATGAAACGATTCTTTTGAGTACCCACAACAAAGGTTTTTGAGATCAAAGAAAATCTTGTTAACACTCTAGAGGCCACAGCTTTTAATTGAGCATGTTGAAACTTTGTCAGAATGTTTGTCCTGGTGGTATCTAGGCCAAGTTTGAATATGACTGATATTAGGTCACTTGGATAAATTTGATAAAGATCTTGTGAATGCAGGTAAATATGGGTCATGTCTGATAAAAAGCGCAAATAAATAAACTAAAACTCAGCAGCCCTTGCTAGAATTGTTCTAAAACTTTGTTAAATATATATGCAGGATATCATTCAATGGCAAAATTACTACGGTCAATGCTATTAGTTTCCATCCTTTGTTAGGGCGCTTCTTTAAATAAAAAATGAATCTGTGGAATTCCATTTGTGACAAAACTTTGTGTAGGACCCTCTTTGTCTACGTCCGTTGTCGTTTGTCTGTTGCCAGTCTGTTAACAAACAATTATTCTCCTTTGTAATCAATGGGTAAATTGGGATGAAACTTCACAGGAAGCATCCTCTAAATGACCTCACCAAAACTCTTTCATTTCTTTTGGATCTATGCAGAACTCTCGTGACCATGGCAGCTGAAAGATTTTTTGGCAGATTTGTGCTAGTACAATAGTTACAAGTGTAGCTTTGAAGTCATGTGATGTAAATGACTGAGAACGCCCCAAAATATACTGCAAATAATTATAGACTGCATTACGAATGCAAACATAAGCAAAAGTCAAATAAGTAAAACAAATTCCACTTATTCTAGGTAACCAAATAAAATTACAAGTCTCGCGCTGCACCGCGCAATTACCCTTTGTAGATTGTAACCCTTTGTTCCCTTTAATAAAAGAATTTCTTCTATTTCTTTTGTCAAAGTAGATTTGTTTGTGATATTTCAATAGCATTTTTACCACTTGCAGATGCATTTGCAGCAGACAACTTTTGAAAACACTGTGACAAAAGAAGACATTGCTCATAGAGAGCAGTATCTCCTTTTGCCACAATGTTTTCTATTCTATTCTGAAATATTTAAATAAATAAATTTGAGATATCAACCTTTACCTTCATACAGACCCTTTGTGAGCCTCTGCAGCAGACGACTTTTTGAATTATTATGGCAAAAGAAGAAATTGCTCAGTATATTTATTTTCTACAGAGAACTTGCTATGGCATCAGAAAGCGGTGATCGAAATTAGCACTAGTCCGACAGCAATAAACTAGTGGATTTTCTTTTGGGCTGGTCAACAATATGAAAAAACTAGCCCGACTTGCTAGTGGAAAGCATTAAGTCTACTTTCAATTTCCCATTATTTTTTTTGAAAACCTATTGGGCGCTTTAACATCCGAAAACTAGAACCATATGTCCAAAATGAACAGAGACGGCATTCAATTCTAAATCAATGGATAACACACCTGAATGAAAATTACGGATACTAAATGTTTATTCAACAAATGCGTATCAAAATTTTCAGTTCAGATCAACTCTGACTGCATAAGAGAAAAAAAATAAGAAGAGATTTACAAGGGTTGAAATTATATTAAGCAAACCGTTTTTTAAATTCACAATTATTCCAGGATTAAATAATCTTGTCCCAAAGAATAAAAGTCATAAAAGTTAAAACATGGTCAATAAATGACCTTCTTAGTGGTCAGTAAGTCACATTTCACTGTAAAAAGATCAAAGCAAATGCCGACCTCTTTCTTCAAGTTCCCAAACAACACCTGTGCTTATGTAATCACTATTCTTTGACACTGTAATTGAAATGGACTTCATTAATAGACTTAGTTTTTGGATCAATCCAAATAACCTGATGAGTGGAACTTAAATAAATAAGATTAAAACAAAATGGGTTTCACTTCAGGCTTGTAAAATTTACAATTTACTAGCCCGACTTGCTCGTCAGTTCAGATCTTAATTTCTATGACTGAGAAAGGGTTAAATGTGTCGAATTTTTGAAAATATTCCTCTGAATTGGCTTGTCTGATACAAATATAATGTGGTAGAAATCATTCATTGGATGACTCGCTTCAAAAATATAATCATATTGATTAGTTGTTAAACATGGCAATCAGGCGGATTCAGAAAAGGGGCAAAGTTACACAATTTTAAAACATGTACATTCTTATGAAAGTGCTTGTCTGATTTCAAGATAATTTAGCAGAACTGTTCTTTCAGTCTTATTGATTGGTTGAAAGTCATAGAAACCAGATGGCTTCTGAAAAGGAGACGTTGATCCTTAAGCTTCAAATGACATCTCATCCAAATCCACTGGACAAATTTAAAACAAATGTCACAGGAATATTTTTTGGCAGTCCTTTTCTTAATTATGTTCAAAGATATACATACTATTGTTAGTGCGGTAGGGAGTAAAATTCCCAATATTGAAAATATTCTTCTTCTTTAAGTCCGCTTGTCCGGATCCAATGTTATTAAGTAGAAAATTTCCTTCAACGACTCTACGAAAATTATTAATTGGTTAAAAAAAAGGCAGCAAAGCGGCATCAGAAAGTGCAAAATGACAACATTTTAAAACAACATTCTTATCAAAGTACTTGTCTGATTTGTTCCTTCAGTGACCCTCTTCATAATTCAAGCCACATTGAATGGTTGAAAGACATTGTTACCAGGCGGTATCAGAAAAGGGGTAAATTAAACGTTAAGCATCAAATGACACCTGATTCTAATCCACTGGGCAAATTTCAACAAATCTTCACAGGAATGTTTCTTTGGTGGTCCTGTTTCAAATTTGTTCAAAGATATAAATTCTAAACACAACTTTTGTTGCCTTGGCATCAGGAAGGGCTTAAAATGCCTAAACTGTTAAACACAACTGTTTTGGTTGATTACACTTCTAAGTTTACTATTATCATTGTAAACATTAATAGATTGCATTAATAGATTGCATACTCTGAATGCATCAGTTGATCCAGTACAGTCAATAACAAGAGGCTCAAGAGGGCCAGTATTACTCCACTGCCATTAGGAAAAAATTAAATCTCTAAACGGCCCCGCCCCCTGGTGGCCATGTTTTTTGACCAATCACCATGGCTTGAAGGAATCTCGTAGAGTGTCACCCAAGGAACATTTCTGCAAAATTATTTGAAAATCAGCCAAATAGTTTGGGAAGAGAAGATTTTTAAAGGTTTCACTAAAGCCAATATAAGGCTAAAAAACCCGCCCCCTGGCAGGCATATTTTAAGCAGTGTCCGACAAATCCATTGCCCGGAGCCCGCGGGCTACCACAATAATTGCCCGGGCTACTGTCATTTTCAAATGAAAGCCCGGCGGGCTACTGTTTATTCCCGTGTCTGGTAGCCCGGCTTAATTACTTACACACATGTCGTGTATAAACAGTGACTGTATGTTACATGCAAAAACCACTCGCTGTGACCATAAACAAATCAATATCAGTAGGCGGAGTTACCAACCTGTCAGATCGAGTGGTTTCAGCCAACCGAATCGCTTCAGTAATAGTCAATTAACGTGATATATATACCCATTACGGCGGTCCAATCATCAGTGACCATTGTTCCCTGGTGTTAATCCATGAATGACTGCGAATAACCAATGAAATTCAAATATTCCCTTAAACGTATTTTGATCCATATTTCTACTTTCGGTATGCGATGTTTGCAAACTGGTGCAGACCGGTTCAGAAAGACGGAGAAGAAAATTGTCACCATGCAGAAGTTAATAAAATAAATTCGATCCAAATATTAAAGACAATACAATACGACCACTTCTAGATCTTATCTTGTCGTTAATCAAATATGAAACACCTTCATAATCGACATAGTATGCGATATGTCAAAGAAAATGTTTGGGATGAAATCCATAATGAATAATAAATGCCCAATCACGGCTTTGTTTACCAAAATTAATTAGCATAACCGGCGGGAAAAAAATCATATGACTTAATAATTGCGATTTCATTGGAAGAAATGAGAAATTGGGTCAATGACGTTAACGACCCGACGACCCCGATCAAGAGTGGACCCCGATGTTTACATTCAACGCTGTTTACCGATTTCAAATTCTCAGTAGGGAACCATGATTAACATTGCGCAATTATCAAAATGGCGGCTATGTTGTGAATAATACCGTAACACATGAAACAAATTTAACGTGTTACATGTGTTACGGTATTATTCGCGTCATTGTTTTTGACAATATTTTATGATTTAACCCTTTCCCTCATACAACAATTCTGCAGCAGACGACTTTGAACATATTTTGTCAAAAAATAAAAAATATGATGGATAACCTATGACTAAGTGGAAAACATTGTGGTAAAAGGAGATATTGCTTGTTTTGATCAATTTCTTCTGTTGTCACTATGTTTTCAAAAAGCTGTCTGCTGCAGAGACGTCAGAGAGCGTCTATATGAGGGAAAGGGTTAATAACTTCATTGAACCTGATAAATTTGACTTTTGGTTAATAAAATTGAATCTTATTTAATATGGCGTTCTTTGTAAAACTGACACTCGTATCGTATGCCCTGTTTCGGTGAGGGACCTAAATCGGTGACCTCCAATTTAAAGAGTTTATACTACATCATTTGATTTTTTGGTCTCAAGTTTAAACATTTCTGTCACTAGCTTTTAAATCTTTTGTAAATATGGATAAAATACATACATTTTATGCAGAATATTTCAAATAACCTAGTGAAAAGTAATCTTGAAAATCTTTAGTAACAATTTTCTCCTATCTGTTAAGCTCTACCAAAAAGTCTTTTTTCCAAATTTCATTTTTTTTAACTGAATGCTGCACTTCAGGTCTTTTGCAACACAGTCATGTTATTTGAAATGGTCATTACCCTTAAATCATGTACATGGTGTGCTCTTAATATTATGTTTGTACAGAAGTAAAAAACAAAAATAATCATAAAACACTCATTGGCATCCGCGATATTTAGGGCTACCAGCTTCCAAATCTGGTAGCCCAGTGGGCTACCAAACAATTCTGAAATTTGTCGGACACTGTTAAGACAAATTAACATGGCTTGGATGAATCTGAAAGAGAGTCAACCAAGGAACATTTCTACAATTTTTTTTTTAAATCGGCCAGATACTTTTGTCGGAGAAGATTTTTTAAGTTTTCACTATAGCCATATAAGGCAAAACAGCCCTGCCACCTGGCGGCCATGTTTTTCAACTATTCAACATGGTTTGAAGGAATCTGATAGAGGGTCAAGGAACATTTCTACGAAATTATTTGAAAATCACCTTGACACTTTTTAAGTTTTCACTATAGCCATATAAGTCAAAATAGCCCACCCCCTGACCGCCATGTTGTTCAACCAATCAACATGGCTTGAAGGAATCTGATAAAGGGTCATCCAAGGAATATTTCTACAAAATTATTTGAAAATCGGCCTAACAGTTTTGGAGAAAAAGAATTTTAAAGTTTTTTCTTTCGGTTGCCATGAAAACCAGAAAGCATTAAGGAGAGGACATTGAGAGGATGTTGCCTATGAAGTTTCATCCCAATTGGCCAAGTGGTTAGGGAGGAGAAGTTGATTGAAGCAAAAATTTGATGCACGCACGCACGTAGCACAATTCGCCATGACGTAAGCTTGACTGTCTTTCAGTCAGTGAGCTAAAAAGGAAGATACTGTACTGTAATAAATGATCATGGTGGGATTTCCATAGAGCTATTTAGTAATATGATCATTAAATCAAGAGGGCCGAGAGGCCCTTGTACTCACCTGAGAAATTTATAAGAGAAGCCATGTTTTTAACGTATCATATCATCAAAATAATTTCAACAGTTTTAGTAGAGGGTCACTCAAGAAACATTTGAGAAAATGTGGTCTCTAGAGTGTTAACAAGATTTTTCTCAATATTGCCTAGGGGCCTAGTTTTTATCCTATATTGAACCTTAGTCTTGTTATCGTCCAGACAAATATTCTGACAAAATTTCAACATGTTCAAGTCAAAAATGCGGTTTCTAGAGTGTTAACAAATTTTTTTTACAATAAAGTTTGGCCTAGTGACCTTGTTTCTGGGCCTAGTGACCTAGTTTCTGACTGTACCATTTTCGAACTTAGCATAGATATCATCAAGACAAACATTCTGGTAAAGTTTCAACATGCTAAAGTTAAAAACACGGCTTCAAGAGTGTTAACAAGATTTTCCTTCAATTTGGCCTAGTTACCTAGTTAGACATGACCATATTCGATCTTGGCCTAGATATCATCAAGACAAACTTTCTGACAAAGTTTCATGAAGATTGGATGATAATAGTGGCCTCAAGAGTGTAATCAAGCAAATTGTTGATGACAGACAAAAAGCAATCACAAAAACTCACCTTGATTTGTGCTCTTGTGAGCTAAAGAGTAACATTAAGCGGACGTGGACGTAATATACGTCCAAAAAATCCCAAAAAACGTCCGAAAATTGAGTACTGGACGTTTTTTATACGTCCAGAAATTCCCGAAAACGTCCGTAAATTTACACATGGACGTTTTCAGAATAACCCTAAATAAAGTCTAAAGGGTGAAAGTGCAGAGGTGAAACGTGTAAAAAAGTTGATAATTGTCACGCGCACACGACTACACGCTTACCCGAGTTCTTATCTTGTGTACCAGACATCACCTTGACGACCTCTTTGTTTGTAGAGAATGTAAAGAAAGGTAGTTTAACTTGATTACGCTAATTGGATTAAAAGTTTGCCTAATCCGACGACGGTCTTTCTTTCAAATACGTTAATTAATTAAATAGGTCGGACGTTTTCTTTATCTTTTCAAAATATTTGATGACGAAAAATACCGATTATCACTTCGGTAACTATAAAATTCGGACGTTTTGTTTATCTGTTAAAAATATTTGTTGATGATTTATACCGATTATCACTTCGGAAACTAAAAATTGAAGTTATTTTTGTTTTATTCTGTATGCATAACTACTTGGAAAATATGCAGCCTCTGTAGCATCGTTCCTTATGGATTCCTCCCCGAATAATGAATTTGATTGGTCAGAATTGAAATAATAAATACGTCATCAATCTATTCTGAAGAGGTACTTTCCGAGATTCCACAATGGCGGATGTCAATTAATTTTTTGCCGAGATTTTTCGAAATTTCGACTCTGAAGCAGAATTTGAGGGCATTGAAAATGCTGATTTGATAGATATTAGTTTAGACGACTTTATGCTTCTCTGCCATATCTTGATAATGACATTTCCCGCGATTAACAGCTGAATTGTTCGCGAGAAATTAGCGAACCACTTATCCCCCTATTCGGTCTGCTGGACTTTTTGTTGACATCGTCAGCAAAGCTTTACCGGTTGTCATCATTATTAAAATCAAATAAATAAACACTAAATTTTGCTTTGTCAAAGTTATTAAAATCAAACATTCATTTTTGTTTAAATAGATGTGTAACCAAAACGTCCCAGTTATGACATAAGGAATATACCCCCCACACACTTCTCCCTAAATCAATGTTTGCACAGCAAGTTTGCCCATGAAAACGTGTTAAATTAATAAAATAAAATTTATTTTATTAAATAAAAGTAAATAAATAAATAAGCATTCCTGTTAACGACAAATTCAAAACTTCCTGAATTCTGTCAAAAATTCCTAAAATTTTAACCAGGAATTTCAAAATTCCTGGAATTGGCCCTTAATGAAAGCACTGACATGTGAACCAAATGATATTTTCGGAGTGGGGGGTCAATTAATTTTCACTAGACCAACAAGAAATGATGACATTGGAAACATTTCATCTGGCCTGATGTATAATGTTTTTTCTGTCATGGAGGGGATTTTTTTTAGATAAATATCTCTATATGCGCTTCTGCATCTCTTCTTAAACAATCACAATTCTACCTTCAGTACTTTGATTTTATGAATTTTTGCCTCTAAAACTGGTTGGCAGATTTTTAATTTGTCTTAAAATAATCATGGGTGACCCTCTGTGGGATTCTTTCCAGCCATGTAGAATGGTCGAAAAACATAGCCGCCAAGTAGTTGGGCCGCTTGGCAATACATTGTATATGGCTGAAGTGAAAACTTTAAAAAACTTTTCCTTCGAAAAAATTTGGTTGATGTCCATTTAACTCTTTACAAGATACATTCCAGCCATGTTAATGAAAAAAGACATGGCTGCCAGGGGGTTTGGCTGTTTTACCTCATATGGCTCATATAGGTAAATTTTTAAAAAGTTTCTACTCGGAAAGTATTATATAGATTTTCAAATCATTTTGTAGGCATGTTCCTTGCGTAACTCTTTACCTGATTCTTTCAAGCCATGTTAATTGGTAAAAACATTGCTACCAGGGGCTGGGGCAGTTTTACCTTTTTATACCCAGTGTGTTAGTTTTTCAAAATGATCTCCTCAGAAATAATTGTCTGATCTATTCTGCTTACTCTCTGTCCGTCTTCTGACGCTCGTCCGTCGTTAACTTTTAGCTTTAAACATCATCTCCTCCTAAACCACAGGACCAATTTCAACCAAACTTCACAGGAATGTTCCTTTGGTGGTCCTCTTTCAAAATTGTTCAAAAATTTAAATTCCATGCAGAACTTTGGTTGCTGTAGTATCAGAAAGGGGGCAAGATGTCCAAACTTTAAAATTCTTCTCCTCTGAATCCGCTTTTCAGATTCCAATATAATTTAGTAGAAATGTTTCTTGGGTGACCCTCTACAAAAACTGTTCAAGCCATATTGATTGGTTGAAAAACATGGCAACCAGGCCACATCAGAAAAAGGGCGAAATGACAAAACTTTAATAATCCATCCTTATGAAAGTGCTTGTCTGATTTCAAGATAATTTTGTAGAAATGTACTTTCATTGATCTTCTACATACTTTGTCAAGCCATATTGATTAGTTGAAAGACAAAGCAACCAAGCGGCATCAGAAAAGGGGTAAAATTAATTTGTTGCTTCCAAGGACACATCTTCTCCTAATTCACTAGACCAATTTCATCAAAACTACATAGGTATGTTACTTTAGTGGTCCTTTTTCAAAAGTTTTAAAAGATTTTAATTCCATGGAGAACTTTGGTTGCTGCAGCATCAGAAAGGTTGCAAAATGCCTTATTCTTCTCCTCTGAATGTGCTAATCAAATTTTAAGATAATTCAGTAGAAATGTTCCTGGGGTGACCTTCTACAAAAATTATTCAAGCCATGTTGATTGGTTGAAAAACTAGGCAACTAGGTGGCATCACAAAAGGGGTAAAACAAATGTTTTGCTTTAAAACCCTGGTATTGGCAAATACACATTTGCTACTATACCATTACTCAGGTGATCGATTTAGGGCCATCTTGGCCCTCTTGTCTAGTACTAACTGGTTCATAAATATTTCTTTGATGACCTTTTAGCTTCTCCAAATTATTAATTAGACAAAAGATAGGCAACATTGGAATTGGTTATTTCACCTTCTGGCAGTGAAGCTATTCTGGTCCTCTTGGGCCTCTTTTAGTAGCTTACCTGACTGCGAAATGAGCTATTGGTTGTCTCTGTGGTTTACATTACAAATTACATAACATAACTCCGGCGAGCAATCCAGGCACAAAGAGATAATTACATCAGAAGTGAATTATTAAAACTGATATTGTGCAGGCTGATTTTGGTCCACAATACTTATAATTACTGCATTACGTTGCTAAGTTTCTATGTTATCAACTCCCTGTAAGGATTGAGACATTTAGAAATCACTTATCTGTCATCTAAAGTATTTTTGTGTGAAATTAAATTGTGATTTTGAAAAACCAAATAATGCCTTGTGAAAACAGCTCATTATTGCAATAAAACCCAAAAGGACATTTCAATAAGACAAAATAAATACATGTGGTGTATTTTACATGTCACCTATGGGTATTTATAGCTGGAAGCAGATGTTGATTTAATGTCTACACGTATTTTTTATGTTTCAGATACATTAAGTCAGGCCACAACAGTCAGCTCTGTAGGGAATGATTCACAGACAGGCAGAATGGATGGCTCGGAACAAGATGATGTAAATTCAGATCCAAGATGTCAGACAGGTCTCTTGAAAATCATTGAGAAAGAAACCACACATTCTGATCCAAACTTTTCAGTCTCTGAACAAGTTGTAAGCACTACATTTACATCACAAATGGATGTCTCATATGATGACGGCCAAGGGGATGACTTTACAGTTTCTCTGGAAGACCAAGTACTTTCACAGAAAAGAAACATCTTGAGTAAAGGAAATTCTGATTTGGAAAATAAGAGCAGAGTTGGAGATATGATATTAGTTGACGATAGTGGGAATGGTTCATGGCAGGAACGCATGATTAGCTCAGATTCTATTAACCAGACAGGTCCTTTGAACATCATTGAAGAAGTCACAGATCCTTTGCCAAATCTTTTTTCAGGTGGACAAAATGAAGGTACAAAAATAAAGTCACAAACAGATGAATCTTCTACTGACAAACAAAACAATGACTGTACTGGTGCTGAAAATCAAGTTGTTTTAAAACAGTTACATGAAAGCATGCCAATAACAAATCCTGATTTAGAAAACAAAAGCAAAGCTATACTAAACGAAAATCTGAATAACATTTCTTCAATGCATGATCAGTCTCAATTTAATACCAGACAAAATTGTAATGTTATGGAACACCCACTTGCAGATGGACTTGAGCATGTTGAGAAAGATGCACATCAACGTTCAATCATTGGTGACTCTTGCCATGATTTAGGTGTACACAGTGATATAACTGATGAAGCAAAAACAGATATTAGAGATGGTGGGGATGACCTTCGACAAAGTAATGCTGATGACATAGATGAGGACATATCCAAAGGAACAGACAAAAAGGAAAATCAAAAAGATGTTAATGATACAGAAGAAGGAAAGAAAGGACAAAAACCAGAAAAAAAAGAATCCAATAAAATTACTACTGCTGACAAAAATGGTAAGAAAAAAAAGGATGAAAAACAAATTCACCCATCAAATGTTACTAATGAAAGTGTAACAGAAAATGTTGAAATAAATCCAAGCATATCTGATGACAGTTATAACAACAACAACAATAACACAAGCGAATTTGTCTTTGGTGCTGGAAAGGAGTGGAAAACAGATGAATGTAACCAATCATCGCAGCCAGATGCTGGACTTACTTTATTTCCTGATGAGAGCTCACATTTTACAGATGTAACAGAACAAGAGACAAAACATAAAGGAAAAACAAAATTACAAAAAGTCAAAGAATTTTTCGGATTTGGAAAAGATAAAAACTGTGATGATGATGCTGAAAATGATAATGAATCAGATAAAAAGGATAATGACAAAACCGACAATTCAAGGACCAGAAATCGATATGATCGCACAGAATCGGAAAAGTCCAAAGAAGCTAAACAGCACAAAAAGAACCAAAAGGAGAAATCTGGAAAAACTGCCCCTGACCAACACAAGCAAGAAGTAAGTAAATTGTTGAACAGGAAGCTTTTAGTAGCTGATTTTTGTAATGAATAAAACAGAAAAATAATTAAAAGGACATTATTTACAGGGAATTATGAGCTCTGTGTTATATTATAGCAGGTATTGGCACATATCCTTATCATGTCTTAATTGTAAGGTAGTCATATCAGTTGATCTGTTTTAGATAAATGTTTAAAATCAGTAAATAAGGAAATAGCTTAAACTATTAATATAAGTATTAAATCCTCATACATAGAACAGTTAAGTAATACATAAATTGTATACTCATCTTGATCACAAAAGGGGCACTTGCGATCATTTAAAAACAAGCCTTAACCCTTTCCCTCATATAGACGCTTTCTGACGCCTCTGCAGCGGAAGGCTATTTGAAAACATAGTGACAAAAGAAGAAATTGCACAAAACGTGCAATTTCTCCTTTTGCCACAATGTTTTCCACGTTTAGTCATAGGTTATCCATTCAATTATAAAGATTTTCCATTTTTTGGCAAAACATGTTCAAAGTCGTCTGCTGCAGAATTGTCATATGAGGAAAAGGGTTAATTAATAGCGGCCAGTTTCAACATTAGTTGTTGCTACACCACAATAAATTTTACTGAAAGCAGCACTATGACTTTGTAGCATAAAGAACTTATATTACTTTTCCACAAGAAATTCCAAATAAAACAACAGAATGTACTTAGCTTATTGCCACTTTGTCTCACATCCTAATTCCACTTTAAAATGTCATTTGGTAGTCAGACTGAATCCACTTTAGATATCAATATGTTTAAATAAACAGGAATATTAATATCATTATGATTATTACTATGATCACAGTTGTTTCTATAAGGCTCTGGTATTACAGAATAAAGTGTTATGTTTAGTTTTGCATATAGAGTAAGCCATGAGTGAAACATTTGTTTGTTAATACTATTAAGACTCATGTTTGATAAAGAAATGAGATAGAAAGGTTTTTCACTGACAAAAATTTGGAGCTTTTCATGCCATTTCTCTGATGATTGCTACATTTAGGGTATGTCTTCCGTTAATGCAAGAGTAGACATTTTGATCCCTCGTTAATGCAAGAGTAGACTTTTTGATCCCAGATAGTGACAGTGTAGCTAATAGTCGACCACACAATTGCGTCATACCAACACTGCGTCATTAAAAGTTAAATTTCATTGATTAATACATGGCAATCATCAGACCAAGACCAGGATTTTCTGATTCAACTACAACTTATAAAGTGTTATATTATAATCTAGATATTTAGCTCACCTGAGCACAATGTGCTACAGATGAGCTATTAATTGCGATGGCCCTTTGGCTAGTTACTACTTTAGAGGTCACAGTTTTTATATAATCTTCATAAAACTTTGTCAGAATATTTGTCTTGATAGTATCTAAGTTAAAGGCCAAGTTAAAATATGGTGCATGTTTGGAATAAAATCCAGTCACTAGGCGAAACTTATAAAATCTTGTGAACGCTCTTTAGGCCATATATTTACTATAGTATGTTATTTTTAGCTCACCTGAGCTTTGCTCAAGGTGAGTTATTGTGATCGCCTTTTGTCCGGCGTGCATCGTGCGTCAACTTCTTCTCCTCAGTAACCAGTGGGTTAATTGGGATGAAACTTCACAGAAAGCATCCTCTCAATGACCTCACCAGATTTCCTTCAAGTTTTTGGGATCCATGCAGAATTCTGGTTTCCATGGCAACTAAATGAAAAAAAACTCAAAATTCTTCTTCTCCCAAACTGTTTGGCAGATTTTCAAATAATTTTGTAGAAATGCTCCTTGGATGACCGTCTATCAGATTCCTTCAAGCCATGTTGACTGGTCGAAAAACATGGCCGCCAGGGGGGCGGGGCTATTTTGCCTTATATGGCTATAGTGAAAACTTAAAAAATCTTCTCCTCCGAAAGTGTCGGGCCGATTTTCAAATAATTTTGTAGAAATGTTCCTTGGATGACCCTCTATCAGATTTCTTCAAGCCAATTTGATTGGTCGAAAAACATGGCCGCCAGGGGGCGGGGCTATTTTGCCTTATATGGCTATATTGAAAACTTAAAAAATCTTCTTCTCCGAAAGTGTCAGGCCGATTTTCAAATAATGTTGTAGAAATGTTCCTTGGATGACCCTCTATCAGATTCCTTCAAGCCATGTTGATTGGTCAAAAAACATGGCCGCCAGTGGGCAGGGCTATTTTGCATTATATGGCTATAGTGAAAACTTAAAAAATCTTCTCCTCCAAAAGTGTCTGGTTGATTTTCAAATAATTTTGTAGAAATGTTCCTAGGGTGACCCTCTATCAGATTCCTTGAAGCCAAGTTGATTGGTCGGAAACTTTGGCCGCCAGGGGGCGGGCCTTATATAGCTAAAGTAAAAAAAAAAAAATCAGGTGAGCGATTCCAGGGCCATCATGGCCCTCTTGTTTTTTGAAAATCTTTGTCTTGATAATATCAAAGCGTGGTTCTAGTATGGACCATTTTGGGTCAAAAACTAGGTTGATGGGTCAACATTATGTGAAATCTTGATAATATTTTAGAGAATGCACTTTTTACATGTTGAAACTGTCAGAATGTTTGACTTGATGATGTCCAGGTCCAAATGGGGTCATGTTCGGTTAAAAACTAGGTCACTAGGCCCAATGTAATTAAAATGCTGTAGACAATAGTTTTTCAGAATATTTCTATTGATGATATGTTGGCTAAGTTGGGGTCTTGTCTTGTCAAAAGGTCAAGTTGAAGAAAGATCATGTTAGATACAACATTTTTTACTTCAGCAAGTTGAAACTTTATCAGTATGTTTGTTTTGTTAGGGTCATGTCCAGTCAAAAACTAGAACACTAGGTTAAATTTGAGAAATTTATTGTGGCCACTGTAGACCCTGCATATTCTACTTGTTTATCAAAATACTTATTTCTATTTTATTAAAAATGTATCGTACAGAGCCATTGTACTCCGGTGAGTGCACTAGGGTCACCATGGCCGTCTTGTTATGTAAAAAAATACCTAAGTAAATATACATATCAACATTGTTAATACTATCATTTACCAGATTAAAAAAGCACAGATTATATCTGAAAAACATTCAGAATGTAAGTGAACAAATTGACTCTTATTAAAACGAATAGACTCATCATTTTCACAACACCAGTCATAAAAGGCATTAAGCAAGCATTGTAAGTATGAGATATGAAAGAGGGCATCTTCCATTTAGACTAAAAGACTTACCAATTGGTTTTATCACACATTTGCTAAAAAAGGGAACCATAACTTTTTATAACATCACACTTTTTAAGGGCTTCTGAAAGTATTCCGTCTACCCACAAGCCTTCCATCTTTAAGCATCTTCGACAGCTTTATTTATCTCAAGTAAAGGAATTATAGGGATTATAATAACTGAACATAGAATCAGTAAGGGTAACATACATGTATTATACAAAGAGCTTAAATTATTCTTTCATTTATTTGAAATATCTTCATTCCAAAAGGCAGAATAATGATGTTTGATCATCAAGAATAACCATGTTATATCTAAAACACACAGAGTTTGTGACTATGTATATAGGAAATATAATGTTCCATTAGTGCTACAGGTTTTAGTCATGTACTAGTAGGGGTGTTGGGAGACCCGAGTAGACCATATAAAAACCTGTATAGCTACTGCAACATAATTTTCCTTTTATTATATAACATATTAAAGGGTTTAATGTATGTTTTGGTACAGTTATAAGAGTATAACACGAAATTGCCTAATTACTCAGCAAATAATGCCCGAAGGGCATTATGTCAGCTGTGTAATTTGGCTATTTCGTGTTATACTCTTATAACTGTACCAAAACATACATTAAACCCTTATAATTGCAGTTTAAGAAAAAAACAGCTATTTTTCATCGAAAGAATTGTTTGAAAAGGGACATATAAATTGAAAATTGGGATCTCTTTTTTATGTTCTTTACGCCGATAACATGATCTAATACTAGGAAAATTACCTAATACTAGGAAAATGACGTCACGTTAACGTTTTGACGTCATACGTTAGTCGCTTTGGCGCCAAAACCCGTAAATTTCATCTAGAAATATTGTAAACGTTAAGTACATTTTTATCGAAATACGCCTCATAAGTCACTTTATGTGATAGATATAATATCTCATGAGTGTTATTTATTATTACTTTTAAAAAATTAAGCTGAATATGACCTCGGCATAATTATTTGTGGCATTGTTTACGGTTAACTGTCGAAATTAAAGGTATTTTCCGAAAGTAGTTCCGTGAACTGGTCATGTGATCAATTGCAGTTATTGGGAAATAAACGCAATTCCTTTTAGTCACGTGATCGGTTTTGAACCAATCAAAACGAGCGATTCACCGTGCTTTTGAAGCAACTGCAATTATATCACTTTTAAAACAGAAAAAATATAAAAAAATACAAATTTCTATATTCTTAATAAAGAATTAACATAATTTATACATGAAATATTATTAGTTATTGGGTTTGTTACTGACCTACTACGGAAATATAGGGGGTCTGTAGGATTAATAGGGGGCGAGGCGATAGCCGAGTCCCCCTATTAATCCTACAGACCCCCTATATTTCCGTAGTGGGTCAGTAACAAACCAAATAATTGATTTATTTCATCGACAACCTTTCATGAGCAAAGAAAATTGATATTGTTTCATTTACATTAACGGTTACAATATGTCTAGAAGAAATTTACGGGTTTTGGCGCCAAATGACTAGCGTTATGACGTCAAAAACCGCTGACGTGACGTCATTTTCCTAGTATTCGGTCCCAATATTTTTAAAATTCCTAGTATTAAACCCACTTTAATAATGAAATGAAACTTGGTCATGAAAGGTGGTTGATGAAATAAATCAGTTATTTAGTCTGTTACTAACCCTCTACGGAAAAAATATTGTGTTCATTTTCATATATTTTAGTTTTTTTTGTGTTCATCACTTTTGCTTCGCGATTTTATAGAGAGTGATCAGGTTTTTTTGTTCATACCCCCATAAAAACGAAAAAAAGGCTCTCCATTCCTTAAAAACACAATTTACAGTTGTAATATTGTTAGTGATTTACGTCATTTTGGGATAGAAAAAGGTGATTTTAAAGGAAGAATGGATGAATGGCGGCCATTTTGTCGACTACTGACCCACTATAGAAATTTACTGACCCACTATAGAAAAATAGTGGGTCACCACGTGACTTCTCTTGTCCAATGAAAAGGCCAGTTTCTAGTGGGAGGTGAAATAAAATTTATTATTGGAGTGTGAACCACTCCCAACTTCCACATTATGAATGAAGTAATAAACATATTTCAATGACGTTACATCATATTTCTATGAAGTTACATCATATTTTTGTGACGTACCATGATTACCAAATTTTGTACAGTATTGTACATTCATCATGTTTGAACTGAGCTTGATAATTTGCATGTATTTGCTCCGGAAAAAGTGCAGGTATGTAATAAAATACATTATTAGATTTCCAAATAAGGTTATAGTCTTTTAAAAGTTTGTATTTTTTTCTGTCATTGCAGGTAAAGAGTAAAGAAATGATAGACAAAGAGAACAAGCAAAAGAATATGCAAAGGTTGGAAATTAATTATTTTCAAATGTATAAACATGAGCTAAACTACTTCATACAATTTACTAACCTTGCATGTCATAGGTTAAAATGAATGCTTAAGCCGAATGTTAATTTGATCTTTGACATGTAAAATTTTGATTATTACTCCTGTACATTAAACTGACACAGTCATGCAACAGATAAGATTTCAGGGAAAAACAATTCATTTCAATTTATATTGATTTTTCTATGAAATGGTAGGAATTGATTTCCGTCCTTCACACACAGAATTGTGGGGTAAGCATTACTACTGACTCTTTGGTGTCAGGATAAATGAACCAGTATTGCAAGGAAAGTATTACAAAGAATGTACAGGTGTTGGAATAACTTACTAGCATTAGTGGTAATTTACCCGTGACATTCAGTGAAATAGCTGGAATACTGTTTTAAGTGACATAAAACATTATACAAACAAACAAATTTCGCAGTGTGAGTCATTTGACTGAAAGACTGACTGCTGACTGAAAGGAAGCGCTTGAAAATATCAAGTTTTGTTCAAGCATGCAAAGGTTATAAGTCCAAGTAATTTATAAGTTTTCCACTAATGAGTTCCTTACTGATTATGTGAGTACAGGACTGTGCAATTTATACATCTTTTGTAACATTTGAAAATTTCCCACATATTAAAAATGAAATTATGCATATATGTTGTACTCAAGTATGTGATTGGTCGGAAGCAAATTGATTCTCGAAATATACCAATTATACCATTTTTCAGAGTTTTAAAGTTTTAGAGCCTGGTCAATAGCCAACATTGTTGTGACCAGGTTATACTGTAACATACTTCTTGAGTTTTCTGAATTGGTGCTAATTTATACCTGAAACACTATACTTGGCTGATTGATTGCTGATTTGTTAATCAGATTCTATGATTTAAAAAGCATTTCACTTACATCAATGTCACTGCCACACGTGAGCATTTGTACCAAGTTTTGTATAATTATATTTTATCCTTATTTGGTGATTAATTCTATCTGGTTTATTGTTTATTTAACCCTTTCCTTCATACGACCATTCTGCAGCAGACTACTTTGGACATATTTTGTCAAAAAATAGAAAATCTCTATAATTGAATGGATAACCTATGACTAAAAGTGGAAAACATTGTGGCAAAAGGAGAAATTGCTTGTTTTGAGCAATTTCTTCTTTTGTCACTATGTTTTCAAAAAGCTATCTGCTGCAGAGGCGTCAGAAAGCGTCCATATGAGGGAAAGGGTTAAACATAGATAATAAGATCAGTCAATATTATTTTTCAACATTATAGTATTCATCTACTGTAAACATATATATATATATAATACTGTTACTATATTCAAGACAATTATATTCATTACCTTATAATTTGTTCTCAACTTTCATCTGCTGTCATCCCATACCTTTCATGCATTTTATAAAACAGTTTAAATTTCAAGAAAAGAAACACCTTTTCCTTCAATGTTTCTAAAGCTGTCTGCTGTAGAGTGCCGTTTCAGGAATAGGAAGAAATAAGTAACTTATTTATACAAGAAAAATATCTCTCATACTCTTTTGTTTAATCATTTCAGTAAAGCAACTGAAAGTCAATTGAACAGAACAATTGATGTTCATTTCCATGTTTTTGTGAGTGAGGAGTTTGACTTTGACCCAGGAAAACAGAAAGTTATTTTGAGAATTGGGAATGTATTTCTAGGTGGCTGGAACAAGAGAGATAGAGAAATGAAAATTAAAGGGTAAGGAATTTCTTTATCAAAACCTTATTATCCCCTCGGTTACGAAGTAAGAGAGAAAGGGATATATAGTAACGGGACCGTCCGTATGTATGTATGTATGTGTGTCCTTCCGTAACAAACCTTGTCATCACTCTACACTAACCATTTCTTGACAGATCTTAACCAAACTTGGTATAAAGTAAGTATATGGTAACATCTTGAAGCCTATTGATTTTCAAGGTCATAGGTCAAAGGTCAAGCCCAAAATTGGACTTGCAATATTTTCAGCTGTGGCAACCTTGTCACCACTCTACACTGACCATTACTTGACGGATTTTAACAAAACTTGGTATAAAGTTACTTTATGATAATATCTTGAAGCCTATTGATTTTCAAGGTCATAGGTCAAAGGTCAAGCCCAAAATTGGACTTGCAATATTTTCAGCTGTGGCAACCTTGTCACCACTCTACACTGACCATTACTTGACAGATTTTAACAAAACTTGGTATAAAGTTACTTTATGATAATATCTTGAAGCCTATTGATTTTCAAGGTCATAGGTCAAAGGTCAAGCTCAAAATTGGACTTACAATATTTTCAGCTGTGACAGCCTTGTCACCACTCTACACTGACCATTCCTTGACCGATCTTTAAAAAACTTATTATACAGTTAGTTTATGATAATATTTGAAGCCTATTGATTTTCAAGGTCATAGGTCAAAGGTCAAGCCCAAAATTGCACTTACACTATTTTCAGCTGTGGCAACCTTGTCACCACTCTACACTGACCATTACTTGACAGATTTTAACCAAACTTGGTATACAGTTACTTTATGATAATATCTTGAAGCCTATTGATTTTCAAGGTCATAGGTCAAAGGTCAAACTCAAAATTGGACTTACAATATTTTCAGCTGTGGCAGCCTTGTCACAACTCTACACTGACCATTCATTGACCGATCTTAATAAAACTTATTATACAGTTAGTTTATGATATGTCTTGAAGCCTATTGGTTTTCAAGGTCATAGGTCAAAGGTCATGCCCAAAATTGAACTTGATTGAACTTACAATATATCTCAGCTGTGGCAACCTTGTCACCACTCTACACTGACCATTCCTTGACAGATCTTATCCAAACTTGGCATACAGTTAGTTTGTGACAATATTTTGAAGCCTATTGATTCAAGGTCATAGGTCAAAGATCGAAGTCAAAAATTGGACTTAAATATTTAGATCACAAGAGAACTCAATGTGAAAATGGAAAGCCGAGGGGATGCATCCGCTTTGCGGTGCCCTTGTTTTGATATTATTACTGCTACAGCTCCTGTTTTTATTCCATGCCAAAGGTACATTGGACATTGCTGCTGACTGTACGTCTGGAGCCATATCAAAGCCATGGTTGGATGGATTTTAATAAAAATTATGAACCAAATTATCCACCAAATGGAAATGCGACACAGCAAGATTAATTTTGATTGCCTCAGGAATACCCAAGTTATGTCCCCTTCAAGTGATATTTGTATGTTCTGTTTTATCATGGTTTATATCACAAGTTTATTCATTGAATTGAGTCACCTCCAACTTCCCAAAAGCAAATTGTTAGAAAAAAGCTTGAACCCTTTTGGTATGCCAGTTACTAAAGAAAAAAATAGTTTTAATATATTTGGACTATGTGGGGTGCTTCTAGAATGTTTACAAAATGATCATTATGTTGAATGTTTATGAAGATTGGTGAAATGTGGCCTCAAGAGTGACACAAGTTTTTAGCTCACCTGAGCTTTGCTCAAGGTGAGTTATTGTGATCGCCTTTTGTCCGGCGTCCATCGTGCGTCGTCCGTCGTCCGTCAACTTCTTCTCCTCAGTAACCAGTGGGTCAATTGGGATGAAACTTCACAGAAAGCATCCTCTCAATGACCTCACCAGATTTCCTTCAAATTTTTGGGATCCATGCAGAATTCTGGTTTCCATGGCAACGAATTGAAAAAAACTTCAAAATTCTTCTTCTCCCAAACTGGTTGGCAGATTTTCAAATAATTTTGTAGAAATGTTCCTTGGATGACCCTCTATAAGATTCCTTCAAGCCATGTTGATTGGTCAAAAAACATGGCCGCCAGTGGGGGCGGGGCTATTTTGCATGGCTATAGTGAAAACTTAAAAAATCTTCTTCTCCGAAGTGTCAGGGCGATTTTCAAATAATTTTGTAGAAATGTTCCTTGGATGACCCTCTATCAGATTCCTTCAAGCCATGTTGATTGGTCAAAAAACATGGCCACCAGGGGGGCGGGGCTATTTTGCCTTATATGGCTATTGTGAAAACTTAAAAAATCTTCTCCTCCAAAAGTGTCAAACCGATTTTCAAATAATTTTGTAGAAATGTTCCTTGGATGACCCTCTGTCAGATTCCTTCAAGCCATGTTGATTGGTTGAAAAACATGGCCACCAGGGGGGGCGGGGCTATTTTGCCTTATATGGCTATAGTGAAAACTTAAAAAATCTTCTTCTCCGAAAGTGTCAGGCTGATTTTCAAATAATTTTGTAGAAATGTTCCTTAAGTGACCCACTTTCAGATTCCTTCAAGCCATGTTGATTTGTAAAAAAACATGGCCACCAGGGAGGTAGGGCTATTTTGCCTTATATGGCTATAGTGAAAACTTAAAAAATCTTCAGGCCGATTTTCAAATAATTTTGTAGAAATGTTCCTAGGGTGACCCTCTATCAGATTCCTTCAAGCCAAGTTCATTGGTTGGAAACTATGGCCGCCATGGGGCGGGGCTTATATAGTTAAATTGAAAAAAAAACAACAGGTGAGCGATCCAGGGCCATCATGGCCCTCTTGTTTAGATCACCTGAGGCGAAGGCTCAGTGTGATCTATTCTGATCACTCTGTCTGTTGCCCATCCGTTGTCCCGAAGTCGTCGTCCATAGTTAACTTTAAGCTTAAAACAGCATCTCCTCATAAACAACTGCACCAATTTCAAAGGAATGAACCTTTGGTGGTCCTGTTTCAGAATTGGTCAAAGAAGGGGGAAATTAGCCAATCTTTAAAATTCTGTTTCTCTCGGTCCACTAGTTGGATTCCAATATAATTTGAAAGAAAAACTTTGAAAATCTTCTTGTCTGAAACCAAAAAGCCTAGAGCTTATATTTGTGGTATGTAGCTATGTCTAGTGGTCCTCTTCCAAGATTGTTTAGGTTATGCCCTGGTCAAAGTTGGCCCTCCTGGGTTCACCTGTTATCAGAAAAACTTTGAAAATCTGAAACAGACCTACTAATTTAACAAAAGACAGACAACATTAGTTGGGTTATTTGGCTAGTGGAGCTAAACTGGATATACAGCCTCTTGTCTTAGCCTACCTGAGTCCAAAAGGAAGTACTATGGTTGGCATTACAAATCAAATTGCATAACTCAGGTGAGCCATCATGGCCCTCTTGTTTAAAATTCCATTCTTATGAAAGTCCTTGTCTGATTTCAAGATAAATGTGTAGAAATGTTCCTTCAGTGACCATCTACATAATCTTTCCGAGAAATAATGATTTGTTGAAAGACATTGCTTACAAAAGGGGTAAAATTAACTGTCAGTTTCAAATGACATCTTTGCCTTAACTAATGGACCAATTTCAACCAAACTTAATAGATATGTAACTTTGGGGGTCCTGTTTCAAAATTGGTCAAAGATATAAATCTATATAGAACTTTGGTTGCTGTGGCATCAGAAAGGAAGAAAAATGCAATAACTTTAAATTCTCCTTGTCTGATTCCCAGATAATTAAGTAGAAAGGGTGCATAAGTGACTATCTACAAACATTGTTAAATCCATGTTGATAGCATTGAAAAACCTTACCACCAGACAGCATCATAAAAGGGGCAAAATGTCTAAATTATAAAATTCTATTCTTATGATGTTCTTGTCTGGTTTCAAAATGGTTTAGCAGAAATGCTCCTTAAATGACATTGTACATAATTTGTTCAAGCCATACTGAGGTGGCATCAAAAGAGAGGTAAAATGAACTTAAGATACAAATGGCATCTCCTCCTGAACCGGGGACTGATATTAACCAAACTTCACAGGAATCAGAGCTCTAGATAAAGTGAGTATTTCAAATTCCAAAACTCTTATTTGTCACTCAAACCAAATGTTGTAGGTACTCATTGAGATGATTCGTTTGAGTAGCCACATCATAGGGTTTGGTTGAGTCATAAGAGTAACATATATGGGAAAAGACCAGAATACTTGTCCTTATCTAGTCCTCTGGGAATGTTCCTGTGATGGTCCTCTTACAAATTATTCAAAGATTTTATGCCTTATTACAAATGTCCATTTCCGATAGGCTGTTTCATTTGCGGTTCATTCCCACTTTTGATCATTTTTCAGAAAAGGGGCAAAATGATAAAATTTGGAAATTCCCTTTTTTTAAGTTCTTGTCTGATATTAAGAAAATTGAATAGGAATCTTACTTCAGTGATCCTGTACTTAATTTGTTCAAGCCCTATTGATTGGTTTCAAAATCATAGCAACCTCGCGTCATCACAAAAGGGGTAAATTGAACTTTTAGCTACAAATGACAACTCCTACCATTCCACTCAACTAATTTCAACATAACTTCACAGGAATGTTCCTTTGATGGTCCTCTTTCAAAATTGTTCAAAAACTTACATTCTGTGTAGAACTTTTGTTGCTGCGGCATCAGAAATTGAGAAAAATACTTAAACTTTAAAAACCTCCATCTCCATAAACCATTTGTCAGATACCAAGATAATTTGGCAGAAATGTTCTTTGGGTGACTCACTACAAAAACTGTTCAAGCCATATCGATTTCGTTGACAAACAGGGCAGCAAAGCGGCATCAGAAAAGGTGCAAAATGACCACACTTTATAATTCCATTCTTATTAAAGTTCTTGTTAGATTTCAAGATACAAATGGCTTTTACTGATGAACGATTTCTTTAACGGAGTGTCCACTCCTTGCTGTATCATTTGAACTCCTGATCAAATTTTCACAGATATTTGCAGTTAAATATTTGCTTCTAATTAACTATCATTCAGGTGATCGATTTAGGGCCATCTTGGCCCTCTTGTTTTCTTTATACCCCCAAAAAACAAAGTTTTGGGGGGGTATATAGGAGTCACTGTGTCGGGCTGTATGTTTCTTACAAACCACTGGGTGGAATTCAATAAAATTTTACATGAAGCTTCTATACCAAGAGGAGATGGGCATATCCTAAAGGGGTTACCATTGCATGTTATTTTACAGAGTTATGGCCCTTTTACTTATTAAGTGAGCCATATTTTGGGGGTATTTATCATCTTCAATGATAGTTCTAGTTTAATTAGTAGTAGCATTTGCTACTATACTATCACTCAGGTGATCGATATGGGGCTCTTGTTAAAAGTTAGTTATATTGATCTAGATTTGGACCCCTCAGGATCCAGTTTTGACTTTAACCAAGATTTGAGGGAGATTAATGTTTTGATGGCTTTTTATGATGATTTGATGAAATAATGTGGTGTCTAAATGATTTCAAAAGGTTTCCTGGAATCGGGCCTAGTGCCCTAAGTTTGACCTTATGTGACCCAGTTTCAAACTTGAACTTCATTTGATTGATAGGAATTCATAATGATTTGATGTGATCTGATTTTCTATTGTGTCCTCAAGGTTTTTAAACTCACCTGAGCAGGAAGTGCTTTAGGTGAGATATTGTGATCACATTTTGTCTGTCGTCCATTCTACATGGTTTATTAGTTTTGCGTCATCAACAATTGCCTTCTGAACACTTATGCATCCATTCTTCTTGAAAGTTCATCAGAATATGCATCTCCATCAAATCTTATTTGAGGTCAAAAATAAGGTCACAAGGTCAAATTAAAGGAAAATCTGGAGGCTGCATTTTTAACTTGAGCATGTTGAAACTTTGTCAGAATAATTGTCTTGATGATATCTAGACATAATTTGAATATAGGTCATGTCTGGTCAAAAACTTCGTCACAGGGCCAAATTGAAGAAAAGACTTGTTAACACTCTTGAGACTGCATTCTTTGCATCTTGACAGCATCTTGAAACTTTATCAGAATGTTTATCTTGATGATATCTATGCCAAGATTGAATATAAGTCATATAGAGTAAAACATTAGGTCACTAGGTCGAATTGTTAGTAAATCCAGATAATGCTCTGGAAGCCGCATTTTTAACTTGAGCATTTTGAAACTTTTTCAGAGTAATTGTCTTGATGATTGACAAAATTTTCAGATAGCTATCTTATCTTAGATATCGGTAAAATATGGCCGAATGCGTAAAATGCCAGTCCAAAAAGGCCGATTATAAGTCGAGAAAGAAAGGCCAATTTCCCAAAATGTCTGTTCCAAAAAGGCCGATTATGAGGAAGGACCACTTTTTAAAGTTAAATATTGTATGTACATGTATGTTTGTTTTAGATTATTAATTCATCATAGTGGGGCAGTAAATTTATCCATGTTATAATTGATAAAAGTTTGCTTTGAATGTTTATTTAAACTTCCTTAATTAGATAATTTGAGAAGTTTGAGAACGTAATTGCCGTTAATTTATTGAATTAGATAATATAGAAGTTTGAAAACGTAATTGCTGTTAATTTAATTTATCAGTAAAAAAAAAAGGCCACCATTGGATAAAATAATTTTTATTAAGTAACAACTGCGTTAGATTTGTTAAAAATGTTGAACAACTTTGTTCATCAACTCGAACACCCACATGAAGTTTTTATGTCCACTCTCCAGTTAGTTTTGAAAATGCCTGCCTATGGATCTTTTCACCACATAAATCTTTTCGCTGTTGTCGATCCAGGGAATGAACATGGTCCATTACAGCCAGTGCTGTCCTTGTTTTCATTTGATCATCATCAAATTCCTGACGTTTTGGGCAGTACTTCAACATAAGGCTGTGAAAGACGTAACAGTATTGCAGTAATTAATTATATAGGAAAAGCTAAATCGAATGTTCTCAAACGAACTGACGTCTTTTGACTGCTGTAACATTTTACGCTTTGCGTGATGGTCAATTCATTATTTTATTACCCCTAATTAGTTGACTTGCTGTTTATTACCCCTAGTCGGCTGCTGCTTCTTATCAGTGCATCAAAGCCTCGGCGGTGCTTCTTGGTAGATCATAAGTAGTGTCTGATCGGAAATATGATTGGGTTTTATGACCTTTAATTGGTTTTCAATAAACAACGGTACAATGTTTGTAATTTTTGATTAATCTGTGAATTACGCCTTTTGTCACTACTATTACAACTTTATTTATACATGTATTTGCTGTCATAGAGATTGCAATGTTGTGTGGAGTGCCGGTGTAAGAAAGCCTTTATAAGCATGGCCGAAAATTGTTTTTGCTTTTGTGCGGTACAGTAAGCCTCCGCAGACGCATCCTGATAAAAAACTGACCATACAAATATGCAATTTGATCTTATTTGCGATTCACAATATGACCTCCGAATTGCGATTTGTGTGTGACGTATCATATTTGTGTAAAACCTCCGAAGCTATGCTGTACTCATCTTCATAAACTTTCCTGTGTCTTGTATTTGGAGGTATTGAATTGTGGTAAAATACATTCAACTAAAAACAAATAACGATTTTAGAGATTGGACGATTTCATTTGGAATTAAAAGGGATATTTAAGCAGGTTTGAGAATTTTTCTTCAATATATAATATACAAGTTTTACAACAAAAATCCTTTTGGAAATTTGGTCAAAATTAACCATTTCAATTCTCCCTTTTCCACATACACCAAATCTGCAGCAGATGACTTATATGGAAAATCTCTTTACCGTCTGCTGCAGAGTATGTAAGGAAGGGATCGAATTATGTCTGCTCAAAAGACCCGCCGACAGATCCTATTACAGTAGCGTCCGACCACTACCGGACATTTGATTGTTTTTATGACCGTTGATTGTTGTACACAAAACGACGGTTCATTATGTCTTACAAGCTGTGAAATCATAACAAACAACTGTCAAGTATATAAACGAATGACATTACTTGTATAAATAAATGTTAACACACATATATTTAATTGGCTGATATATATTACACGAGTCAAGTTCGTGTTTTCTATCCACCTACTATGGTTGGATACTATTTACTATAAAACTTTATATAGATCTAGTAACAATATGATGTAATGCTTGGAATTCCATTTAGATTAATTGAAGTTTAGGTTTCCGGGGTTAATTTTCTTACGAAAAAGTATATTTTGTAACCCGTTTATAGGACCGAAGTCGTCCATTAGCTAACTCTACTTTTATGTTTTGTTTGGGACATGGTGTGTAAATGACGTCACGATTCTTTTCAGAAAGTTTCGAGACATTGCGGTATGTAAACAATGCTCATGCTGCGCACAAATAGTCATCTTTAAATAGTAATATCTTGATTATTAGTTGTATGTTAATAAAATGCATAGTAAAAAAAGGTTCTTTAAGTCAATATTTTTCAATTCAAAGCGAGTTGTCATCAGGCAAGTGTATTCCTTTAAGAATCTTATGACCTTGACACAGTCTGATCGTACTTTTCCAGTTCTACCTTAAAAAACAACCTTTTCTGACTAAAACTTTTGCAAGAAATCAAAAATTTCTGTGACTTCATGAAAAATTGCATTGCTAATATAATACATTTTCACTCTGGCTTGCAATTCCTCATAATAGTTGCCTTGTTTAACCTTTTCCACTTACAAAAAGTCTGCAGCAGACAACTTTTAAAAACTTTTTAGCAAAAATATTGAAACTATCTGTAAATGAAAGGACAACATCAAATAGAGTTGAAAACGTTATGAGTTATTTCTAACTTTGCCATAATGTGTTCAAAAGACATACTTGACAGATGGAAACTTTGCACATTCCTTCTAGGTCTTTAGATATGCTCTTATCCCATAACTCTGCTTAAATGATTTCCAATTTTGCAAAAAAATGCCCACTAACTTTAGAAAGGTATGATATTTTTGTTTACTTTCAATCTTTATATATCAGTTATGATTTTTATGGTATTCTGATTTCTTTTTGGTAGGAAAGTAACTGACAAGATTTATGAAATGGAATATTACCTGAAGATACCTGCAGATACCACTGTGGTGTACAAATACGCTGTGGAGAATATGCTAGATGAAAATCCCCCAAAAGACATGTATATGTGGGAACATTACACTAAATATGGCAAACAGGGTGAAGGAATAGATAGATCATTCCATATTCTTAACAAGTGGAACAAACTAGGTAAACATTTGAATTAATTATTTCTATATGTTCTTCTTCAGGCTAAACATATGGGAACAACTGTGACAGGTTTGCTATTTGGCTACAAAACACAATTCTCCTTTGAAACCACATGTAATGAAACCTCTTTGTCACAAGCAACCTCTCAATGCTCACTCTTGTAATCTGTGGTATCCATGTGAAATTCTGGTTGCCATATTAGAAAATCTTCAACTCACCACCTTTTTGCAAAATTTTCAAATAATTTTTAAGATGTACTCCTAGGGGGTCCACTTCTAGATTTGTTCAAGCCAACTTGTTTTGTTAAAAGAAACAAACCTGTCTTGTTGGAAAATATTTGTAATACTTGCCCTCAAGGGAAATTGATTGCAGATTTGTAGTACATTTTGTGAAATTCAATTAACTTTTCTTCTCTTTTATTAGCTCACCTGAGCATGAAGTACACATGGTAAATATTGCCATATATGATGATATAGTTATTGGATATATTTAAAACAATTGTGACAAAAGAAGAAATTGTTCATAACAATCAATTTCTCCTTTTCCCATAATGTTTTCAAATGTCATTTACTGCAGATTCATCAAAATGGATCTTTATAAGGGAAATGGTTAAAGTTGATTACTATTATTTGTTGAATGAAATTATTTTTATGTTTTGATGTACTTTAGATGTGTGGCATCAATTTGATGGATTTATAGAGAGAAAACCGAAAGGATGGATTGATCATATTAAAGATTGGGTTTATTGGAAAACAAAGTTAATAGGCCATGCAGAAAAATCTCTGCAAATATGCTGTCAGAGTATTTTTCAAGAATACAAAATGGATACACCAATTCAAGACAGTATTGAGATAATTTTTCATAGCCATTGGAAAGTCTACTGCCAAGATGCTAAGTGTTGGGGAACAATGTTTCAGAGAGAATTCAAAAAAGAGGTAAGATATATCTTTGTATAAAGTCAAAGGGAATATATTTTTGAACCTACTCCTTGGGAGCTCAATATCTCAGAAATCCTTTCACTCACAGTCTTCTAACCTCATGGGATGATTAGTCTAATTGAGAAGACCCAAACCAAAACTGCAAGCTTTTATTAATGCTTGCAGCAAGCTTGCAGGAAAAGCTTGCCGTAAGCTCAGAATTGGAACCTTGCGGCAAGCTTGCGCAAGGTTACAACTGATCAAAAATGCTTGTGCAAGCTTGCGGTTTATTAGGCTTGCAAGCTTGTGGTTCATTGAACTTGCAAAGCTTGTGCAAACTTGTGATTCATTAAACAGGAAAGCTTGCAACAGTTTGTGCAAGACTGCTCGAGCTTGCACTTACTAGTTGAATCACAAGTTAATAACAATTCTAGAATTTTCTTGAAACTCTTGAGAGATCTTGCCTGAAATTTAGCTCAGCCTGTGCGAAATAGTGACAATAATAAAAAATGATAAATGTTTAATTTACAAAGATAATTATTTAATTTCATAAATGGTTTTTATACGCCTGTTTCTAAAAAAAGGATCGTATTCTAGTTTTACCTGCGTTGTACGGGCAGGCGGGTGGGCGTTGTCCAGTATGTTGTCAGCTCAATAACTTTAGAAGCCTTTGTCCAATCATCACCAAATTTGGTCAGAATGTATTGGCATAATATCTAGGACAAGTTCGATAACTAGCCATATCGCTTTAGTCAATCAAGAGTTATCGCCCTTTAATTATATAAATTACCCAAAATTGGTCTTGTCAGCTCAATAACTTCAGAAGCCTTTGTCCAATCATCACTAAATTTACTCAGAATGTGTATTGGCATAATATCTCGGACAAGTTTGATAACTAGCCATATCGCTTAAGTCAATCGGATGTTATCGCCCTTTTACTAAAGAAATTACCTAAAATTGGTCTTGTTAGCTCAATAAGTTTAGAAGCCTTTGTCCAATCATCACCAAATTTAGTCGGAATTTGTATTGGCATAATATCTCGAAAAAGTTTGATAACTAGCCATATTGCTCTAGTCAATCAAGAGTTATTGCCCTTTAATTATATAAATTACCTAAAATTAGTCTTGTCAGCTCAATAACTTTAGAATCCTTTATCCAATCATCACCAAATTTGGTCAGAATGTGTATTGGCATAATATCTCGAACAAGTTCGATAGCTAGCCATATCGCTTTAGTCAATCAAGAGTTATCGCCCTTTAATTATAGAAATTACCTAAAATTGGTCTTGTCAGCTCAATAACTTTAGAAGCCTTTGTCCAATCATCACTAAATTTGGTCAGAATGTGTATTGGTATAATATCTTGGACAAGTTCGATCACTTACCACGTTATCTTAGTCACTACACACTTATGTCCCTCCCTCGAAATAGCCAAAACTGTACTAACAGTGTCTACTCTCTAAGTTTGCCTGATGTACAACCAATTATCACTATACTTAATTGGTCTCAAAAAAACTTTGACGGGCGTATTTTGTGACATTTGGCACTGTTGTTAATAATAAATTGTAGCAAGTTTTGTTTCTAGACGTCTTTTTCTTCTTTCCTTGCCCCGGCTCAGGATTTCTTGTTTGATTCATTATGCAAGTGCATGCCAACAGTAATGTACATAATAGCATCTGGAATTTAAAGTTAAAAAAAAGAGTTTTAAATTAGGCTATTACTCAAAATACTAATTTTACCCCTTTCCCACTTGCAGACAACTTTTGAAAACATTGTGACAAAAGAATGAGCCATTTCGCTTTTTTATGCCCCCGGAATCACCGATTCGGTGGGCATCTAGTTTTTGGCCTGTCTGTCTGTCGAAAAAAACTTTAACCTTGACCACTACTTTTGAACCATAACAGGTACGGCTACCATATTTCACATGTGTATTCCTTGTGACATGACCTTTCTGTCAGTACCAACATTTTTGAGCGTGCAACCTTGACCTTTGACCTAGATGTTGCCATTCGGGAGGGCATCAGTGTTTCACAAACACATCTTGTTCCACATTGTTTTCAAGGTTATGTGTTTTCAACTCTATTAAAATTTAAATAATAAAATTTCATTTTTATAGATTTTCAATATTTTTGCTTAGACATTTGCTAAGTCATCTGCTGCAAATTTGTTTTGTGTGGGAAAGGGTTAACTAAAAAAAACCTCCAATGAGTCATACTGTAAAAAATTAGATTTTATCCTGCACTATCAGAAAATGGATATGTCCGAGTACTTATTGCTAGTTGTCAGTGCAAGCTTTTGATTTCCGGTTTAGAAAAACGTGTTTAAAGGTGAAAATATTGAATATTAAGGACAGAATAACGTAAGATTATATTTGAAAGGTATTTTTCAACAGATAATCAGATCTATTAGAATTATAAACCAAAAACTACTATCACGATTTAAATATTATGCTCACTGATTTTCCCCAGAAAGACCGATGTAGGACGATCGTGAAAATATATCTTTTGAAGATTGATAAAGTATAAATTTCATTAGAAAGATAATAATTATTGCAATAGCAATAGATTATTGTTTTAATACATATTATATTGAGGTATTTATTGAGTTAATCAGACTTTAAAATCGACTTGTCACTGTGTTGACAGAAAGAAAAAGGGCGAAATTCGCCTAGCACGTGTTTCGGACTAGAATTGCTATGTGTACGTCAATTTCTGGCCGATTTCATAAATTTATATATTAAAATAAAGCTCAGATTATAGGGTTGAATATGATATTAATTGGAAAGAAACATATCTCGTAGTTATGATGCTATCACCGCACGGATAAGTTAAAGGAATCACAGACCTTTCAAATTCTAAACAAACTGCATATTCTCATCTGATTGGATGTCAATGTGACCGTTATAAACACACGTTCGTAAGCGTGACCCACTTAAATATCACCCGTCCTTATTTGTAGCAAGTAAAACTCAAAACCTATAGAAGATATGAAAATAACAAAGATATTTTCTGGAAGTTTAAACATTGTTCTGTTGCAATAGATAACAATATTTTAATATGCTACACTTTTTGATAATATTTTATCCTTATGAATAATGTCAGTCTATCCATTTTTGGAACAAAATTAATAAAATTCAGAAATCAATACCTGTGTCATATCAGCCATATTCAAAATACAAAGAAATTCCAGTTGTTCAATGTATATATAAAGATATGATTATAGGTCTTGGTGTATTTATAACCTTTACAGACGAAACAGTTGAGAAAGTATGTGTTTCACTAAGGCCAAATCTTGTAGAGAGTGATTAAACTAATTTAGTAGTAATTAAGAGGGTCAAATTCATAGATCTGATCACGCACAAGTTGAATGACAGAATTAATAGAGATCATCAAGCATTGATTGATTTTTATACGCCCGTTTTGAAAAAACAGATCGTATTATAGTTTTACCTGCGTCGTACGGGTGGGCGGCGTCCAGTATGTTGTCAGCTCAATAACTTTAGAAGCCTTTGTCCAATCATCACCAAATTTGGTCAGAATGTGTATTGGCATAATATCTCGGACAAGTTTGATAACTAGCTATATTGCTTTAGTCAATCAAGAGTTATCGCCCTTTAATTATAGAAATTGCACAATATTGGTCTTTTCAGCTCAATAAATAACTTTAGGAGCCTTTGTCCAATCATCACCAAATTTGGTCAGAATTTGTATTGGCGTAATATCTCGGACAAGTTTGATAACTAGCCATATTGCTCTAGTCGATAGAGAGTTATTGCCCTTTAATAATAGAAATTACCTAAAATTGGTCTTGTCAGCTAAATAACTTGTGAAGCCTTTATCCGATCATCAAATTTAGACAATATGTTAATGGGCAGAATATTTTGGTCAGGTTTGATAACTTACAACGTTATCTTAGTCACTACAAAATTATGTCCCTCGAAATGGCCAAAACTGTACTAACAGTGTCCGCTCTCTAAGTTTGGCTGATGTACAACCAATTATTTTAGGATGCCGCCGCAATAAAATAACATAAAAGTAAAATCATCAAATACAAGACATTTATTCCCAGACAATAAATAATAACAACACACATTATTAACACTATTATTGTGGAGATAATTTGGACGCAAGTGGTATTCAGCCATCATGGAGGACGGCACAGTGATCATTAGACTGTTATGCAGTTGCACGCACCAACTATATGTAACTAATAGGTGCAATCATTATGCTTTTATTCCAGACTGTACATACTCTTATAAAGCTTTTATTTTTAATCCAATCCTTTCCAAATTAAGCTTTTATTTTTTATCCATCCTCCAAATTAAGCTTTTATTTTTAATCCAATCCTTTCCAAATTAAGCTTTTATTTATTAATCCATTCCTTTCCAAAGTAAGCTTTTATTTCTTAATTCCTTCCTGCATAATTATAAAAGGCCTAAAAGTGGGTTCCACGAGGGATACGCTAATACAAGACATCCCCTGCCTGTTCTGGGCATCCCTCTCCCCTATAGATAATTTATCAATATTAAGCTTTTATTTTTAATCCAATCCTTTCCAAATTAAGTTTTTATTTATTAATCCATTCCTTTCCAAAGTAAGCTTTTATTTCTTAATTCCTTCCTGCATAATTATAAAAGGCCTAAAAGTGGGTTCCGCGAGGGATACGCTAATACAAGACATCCCCTGCCTGTTCTGGGCATCCCTCTCCCCTATAGATAATTTATCAATGGTGCGTGCCATAGACAAAGCCATGAATTACACTTAGGATTGTTGGAATCCTGTGAGAAGCAACCTTGCAAGGTTCCACATCCTTGACATGCCATGCATAATAGCCCCTCACAGTTCCCAGCTCCTCGTCCGTGACACCCGAGGCCTCGTTCCTGACTGATGCAGAGTCCAAGCCTCGAGGTCGACGTTGGAGGTATAAATAACAATGAATTCTGACTATTAGGTATGCTAGATTACTATGCCGCCCACTCACTGGCCGCTAGAATCCGCCACAGAAAATTTTCAGCGGCCTATCTATCAGCCTCACAAGTCGACTTATTTTGGTATCAATTTCCCATATAATTGATCTACCATTCCATAAATTCCTCACAAGCTGATGTCCAGTTGTATTAATGTGTTTCTTTTGTAACTTATTTTTCCCCCCAAAGCTCAATTGATTAGATTCTAGGGCTCTCCAGGAAATCCATGATGATTTCTCGCCAATTAATTGATTTGGGTTCAACGCCGTTAAACCAGTTCACCTACACCTATTGGTATCAATTTCCCATATAATTGATCTACCATTCCATAAATTCCTCACAATCTGATATCCAGTTGTATTAATGTGTTTCTTTTGTTACTTATTTTTCCCCCAAAAGCTCAATTGATTAGATTCTAGGGCTCTCCAGGAAATCCATCAGGAAATCCATGATGATTTCTCACCAATTAATTGATTTGGGTTTAACACCGTTAAACCAGTTCCCCTTCTCATATGTTTTTTCACACCAGTACTCCATACAACATACTTGTCCAAGCAACTAGCTGCTTTTCCACATAGACTGCTAGTCAGTCATATCACTGCAGCCAGTTCACCTACTCATGTTTCCTGGATTTTTTCACACCAGTACTCCATACAACCTACTTTTCCAAGCAACTGGCTGCTTTTCCACATAGACTGCTAGTCCACTGGTAAAAGACGAACGACACGTGTCACAGCGACGTGTCACAGCGACCTCTGTTAAATGTCGGAAAGAATGTATGATGATGATAAGTTATCCCATTCCTACATACAACAATTCTGTAGCAGACAACTTTGAAAACAGATTGGCTAATATGTGGAAAATGTCTACAAATGAGAGAATTATTATTGGATTGAGTTGAAAGCATGGTGACAAAAGGAGAAATATTGCTCATCGTGAGCAACCCCTCCCCTTGCGGGTTGGCCAGATTTCTCACCAAGCAATAAAAACAGAGGGGATTGTAGAAGCAATATAATAGAAGTCTTCTTTCATGCATGCATGCTTTCATGTACTTCATAAGTTTCCATTGTGTAGTACCAACAAGATCATTCCCATCTAGGATAGGAGAACTATGATCATGACTGACTGTTGGTGACGGGTGATATAAACTGTAACTTGGGAAGCAGTCGGCTTCAGCAAATACCACTGACACCTTTTAATCATACAAACCCAGACCATGTGACCTGCTTAAATTAGCTCATCCTTCCACTCTGGCAATCAGAGATCACCCATGATTCAAATATCTGTAAATAAACTAAGGAATGGTGCGGCTTGTGAACCAAGCTGAAGCATTACGTTAAGACGGATGTAAGGAACATATAGCTTTTGTTAGTACACCACTAAATTAAGAGCGTGAAAATGGGTAACCATTTGCATTATCTTAAGCAAAGTCCAAGATACGGCAAGCATTACGGTTAAAGCACGAATCAGGAATAACCAATCTCAGAACAGTAGGAAATGACTAGTGTAATTTGGCTAAAGGAAGAATGAGACAATTATGGTATCCTGTATTTTTTGCGAAATGGCACAAAGAATCACAGGGCTTCTTGTAGGCATGCAGTTAGTGGAAGCCTCAAGGTTTCTTGATGAAACCACAATCCCTGGCAAGTATGCGGAAACAGCGAAAGGAGAATAACCTCAAAACGGTATGGGTATCCTGTAATATTTGCAAAATGGCATGAAGACTGGCAGAGCTTCCTGCAAGCGATAACTTCAATGACCCTACCACCGCACTCAATTTTGAAAAATTTCTAGAAGGGTTGTAAAAGAGCTCAAACAAAAAACGAGCCCCGACCAACGGTGTCATACTGAGTAGATAAGTTACATATTTCCTAACATCTGCAATTCCCCACTTCGATGCTTCCTTTTTTAAAAAACGGCATACCTTGAATTTCTTTAGACTAATGCGTGTGAGCAAGTCGCTTTCACTTACAAACTACAGGGAAACGGACCACTATTTAGTTCCAAACATTTACAAATAAAATGCAAGGGTCTTAAGCAATATCACCGTTAGGTTTTCTTAAATGCACCAGTAATCTTTGCAATCTTAAGCAGCCTAACAAGTTGGCTGCACAGCCATAAAAACGATATTCAACCTCAAAGTCAAACATGCCGTCTATATCAAGGAAATCTGGAAATTGCTAAAACGGTTATGTCCTCAGTGAGGTCCTGTTACATCAAGGCATGTGGGCCAATGTGCATGTGGACTGAAAGTCCTCATTTATAATACAACCCAGTATCTTTTGGGTCGTCTTCCATACCCGATTCTGCCTAAAGATCAAAATGAGGCTTTCAAACCTTAGATTCAATTGATCAATCTGCGGCAGAAAGGAATGCAAGATAGCCTAGCAATCAAAGTTAAAAGATCCAATTATAATGAACTGCATTTACTTAAAAGTACATTTGTTGCTAAAAGTGTATACTTAAATTTCACTTATTATCTGCTGGAATAGCTTCTTAAAAGTACATTTTTTGATGAAAGTATATCCCCAGGTTTCAAACCAATTTATCCAATTATCCAAGATACCAATCAAGAACGACATTTTCTTAAAAGTACATTTTTTAAAAGTATATACTCAAGCAGTTAAGTAATCCTAGCAAACCCATTTTGTGAAAGAAAACAGACATCATGGAAGCACGATGCCCAGTTCCCTTTTTTCCAAAAACAATAAATCATCTAGGTAAAGTATTAGGATTGTGTACCGCTTCATCAAAGCTTATGATTTGAACCGGGCAAAGAATAGGATACTGTATATAAAGTCATTCTGTGAATAACCTGTGTATCAGCCTAAATTCAATGGCTTTTCTTCGGGGAAGAGAGCTAGCGGATATATCCTGCTTTTGGCAGTAGACGATTTTTAAATGGGCCCGAAACACTACCAGCCGTAACTCATACTGCATTTGGCATACCACATGTTTCCCTAGCTGAATTTGCTTACAGTAATCGTGATCCAGAATAATACAAAGGAAAACTATGAGCACAGTTATTAAGTGAAGTTGCGGCTACCAACAAGATTAATTGACTCAAAGTCAAATCGCGATTTCTTCCCATCATTAAATATTTCAATACGAGACGTCTAGGCGTTTTGGTTCCTCGAAGCTGATTGGAAAAAGGCAGAGTGTTCCGAATATTCTCAAATTTTTGAAGCGTCCGAGACTTTGCGTAACAGGTGATTAGACGCTTAATCAAATCCAATAGTGACTGCAAGCGCTTTGTAGTCTAGACTTTATCATAACAGGCAGATGATTTTACCCGGAAGAAAACGATTCCCAAAACTCCAAAAACCCACTTCAAAAGCATCTCCCAACCAACAAAGTTTTGTCAGCCCCAAAATAAATGAGATTATATCTAGGGCCATAATCTGTATTATCACTATACTTGGTCTCAAAAAAACAGGATGGGCGTATTTTGTGACATTTGGCACTTCTTGTTATTAACTTTTTTCATATATTTTGGTTCAAGACTGACTAACAAAAAGCTTGCACATGCTTGCGACTAACAAAGCTTGTGCAAGCTTGCAAATCGATCACAAGCTTGCATAATTTGACTTTGAAAATACTTGCATGCATGTTCAAAGAAAAATAAATTCAGAATATATAGTGAAACTTTAATGTTCCTTGGTTGACCATCTACGATGACTGTTCAAATTATTCTGATCTATTGAGAATCATGGCCATCAGATGGTGGGCTCGTTTTCCTTATATTCTTTTAGTAAGATTATTGAAAACTGTTAGATTACATTTAGTATTGACAATATTTGTCAGGGAAACTTATAGTCCAGCAATTTCTCTGCATGCCAGTGCCCGTTTGTTTGTCTATTCATGTATTCATCATCTCCTGGATTTAATCTATAACTGCAATTGAAATTGTATGGAAAGCTGTAGTACCAAGAGGAGATGTTTACCAACTTGTTCTGATCCCACATTTTATGTAAACGTCATAAATTTGGTCAGAGCATATTGTGTTTACCTCTACATTCGGCTTTTCAATTATTCATTCATAATTGGTTTCCGTACATTCTTTGATATGTATACATTTATGTTTTAAAGATTGTACAATTAAAGATTTGACTGCCAGCTGGTACATTTGTGTTTTCCAGATATAATCCTTGATTGATGGAATTTTGGTCTGTTTTGGCCTGGGGCTTTAGCCCCTGGTCATAGTAGTAATACCATTTTTTAGCTCCACTGGCTTATGTCATGGTGAATTGTCCGTCGTGCGTGCGTGCGTGCCTTTTTCCTTTAAACGACTTCTTCTCACTAACCACTTGGCCAATTTGGTTGAAACTTCATAGGAAGCATCCTCTCAATGTCCTCTCTTAAATTCCTTCAATTTTTTTTATCCATCCATAATTCAGGTTTCCATGGCAACCAAATGAAAAAAATAGTGAAAACTTAAAAAATCTTCTTCTCTGAAAGTGTTAGTCCGATTTTCAAATAATTTTGTAGAAATGTTCCTTGGGTGACCCTTTATTAGATTCCTTCAAGAAATTTTGATTGGTCGAAAAACATGGTCGCCAGAGGGCGGGGCTATTTTGCCTTATATGACCATAGTGAAAACTTAAAAAATCTTATTCTCTGAAAGTGTTCAGCAGATTTTCAAATAATTTTGTAGAAGTGACCCTCTATCAGATTCCTTCAAGCCATGTTGATTGGTATAAAAACATGGCCGCCAGGGGGGCGGGGCTATTTTGCCTTATATGGCCCTCTTGGGCCGCTTGTTTCGGAGTTGGCAGCCTACCAACTGCTGTTAGCACCAAACAACGCATTTTAGGTTGAGACTGCGCGAGAAAAATAGATCATCATGGATTTAACAAAACTGCATTTAAAAGGTTAGGATCTCCCCCATAAATATCATTTTAATGTTGTTGGAACATCAGTGAAAAACTTAAGGCGTGAGTAGTCCAATATAAGTTTAAGAAATGCTTTAGAAATTAATGCGCCAAGAGGTCAAATATGGACGCTTGTTAACATTATTAACAATCGCGAAGAGGAACGGAAAAACAGAAAGAAGTCACGTGAAATATACAGTGGCGGATTAACCGGGGGGCCGAAGGGCCCGTGCGTTGAAATATTAATGGTAAGCAAAGAAAAAGCATGGCAAATGTAGTGGCAGATTTAGCGGGGGTCCACAACAACCCTGACCCGGTCGGGCATCATACATATCTGGCGAGCGCCGGGCCAAATTCGCCACTCATAGCCCTACCGGACATTGGGCAGACACTGACCGGGGAAAGGCGGCGTCTGGCCGACCATCCAATGTGTCCCGCAGGTTATAAAAGCCGGGTCATCACATCATTAAACAGATTCCAGCACAGTTTATCTCAAAAGTGTCAGAGTAACAGTACTACAAGATGCCCTATAAAAGAAGGGAGGACTGAAGGAGAAGGAGAGGGCAGTACCCACAAGAGAGTGAGAGTGGCAGTAAAGAGAATGAGACCTCTCCTCTTCAGCCACCAATGAACCAATAACTATGGTGCTGTGGAGGTATCAATGGCATTTACGTTAGAATGCTTGTCTTAATGATATCTAAGTCAAGTTCGAATATGGATCATATTGCGTCAGAAACTAGGTCACTAGGCCAAATTGAAGGGAAATCTTGTTAACATAATGGAGGCTTCATTTTTAACTTGAGCATGTTGAAACTGTATCAGAATGTTTGACTTGATGATATGTAGGCCAAGTTTGAATATTGGTCATGTCTGTTGAGTCACTAGGCCAAATGAAGGAAAATCTTGATAACACACTGGATGTTGCATTTTGAATCTGTCAGAATAATTGTCTTGATGAGTTTTGCATATTTCTAACACTTTCTCCCAGTCTAGTACATGGTTTAGAGAACTACGAGGTGTGTTCAAAAAGTATGTGGACTTTTGTAATATTTCAATTATTAAATAGTGCACAAGAATAAAACGTATATTGCTATGACAAGTAACTTTTCCGCTATATGATTTCCAAATTTCGTGGTGTTATCATATTCTGTTTTGTAGCAACAGCGCTAACAAATATACATGTGATGCTTACCCGGAGCAGTCCGATAACGTCAACGACGTTACGCTTTTGGATAACGTTTCGGCTCTTTTTGATCTGCTGATAATATTCGCGGGATCCATCTAGCAGAGACTTTCTTCATTCCAAATTTGTCTGTTAAAATGGTGTGAACCGTCCCGACACTTATACCGATCTTCTGTGATATATCTCGGACAGTAAGGCGCCGATCTCCATCAATAATTTCTTTAACGGATAACGCTGCATTAATTTTTGGTTTTTGTCCTATTCTAGGGTCATCTTCTACTGATTCTCTTCCTTCACGAAACAATTTATGCCATTTAAAAACTAAAGATCTACAGACCCGTGGTTTATGTTTGGATTCTTCTAACATTTTCATGGTTTCTGTTGGTGTTTTGCTCAAATTCGCGCAAAATTTAATGACTGCGCGGATTTCTGTGTTTTCGGATGACGACATTTTACGTGCATTCCCAGCCTACGCTTGTTATTAAAGTTGTTATTGTTTTTAACAAAAACGGAAATGACGTCATTTAACGGTATAAACCGTTGTCCATAACGTCACCTAATCAGCAGGTGAACATTCTGGTTTCCATGGCAACGAAACCGAAAAAAAACTCAAAATTCTTCTTCTCCCAAACTGGTTGGTAGATTTTCAAATAATTTTGTAGAAATGTTCCTTGGATGACCCTCTATCAGATTCCTTCAAGCCATGTTGATTGGTCGAAAAACATGGCCACCAGGGGGGCGGGGCTATTTTGCCTTATACGGCTATAGTGAAAATTTAAAAAATCTTTTCCTCCGAAAGTGTCAGGCCGATTTTCAAATAATTTTGTAGAAATGTTCCTTGGGTGATCCTCTATCAGATTCCTTCAAGCCATGTTGATTGGTCGAAAAACATGGCCGCCAGGGAGCGGGGCTATTTTGCCTTTTATGGCTTTAGTTAAAACTTAAAAATTCTTCCCCTCCGAAAGTGTCAGGCCGATTTTCAAATAATTTTGTAGAAATGTTCCTTGGGTGACCCTCTATCAGATTCCTTCAAGCCATGTTGATTGGTCAAAAAACATGGCCGCCAGGGGGCGTGGCTATTTTGCCTTATATGGCCAAAGTGAAAACTTAAAAAATCTTCAACATCTTCTTCTCAGTGACCAGTGGGTCAATTGGGATGAAACTTCACAGAAAGCATCCTCTCAATGACCTCACCAGAATTTCTTCAAATTTTTGGGATCCATGCAGATTTCTGGTTTCCATGGCAACGAAACGAAAAAAACTTAAAAAATCTTCTCCTCCGAAAGTGTTAGGCCGATTTTCAAATAATTTTGTAGAAATGTTCCTTGGATGACCATCTATCAGATTCCTTCAAGCCATGTTGATTGGTCGAAAAACATGGCCGCCAAGGGGGCGGGGCTATTTTGCCTTATATGGCTATAGTGAAAACTTAAAAAATCTTCTTCTCCGAAACTGGTTGGCAGATTTTCAAATAATTTTGTAGAAATGTTCCTTGGATGACCCTCTATCAGATTCCTTCAAGCCAAGTTGATTGGTCAAAAAACATGGCCGCCAGGGGGGCGGGGCTATTTTGCCTTATATGGCTAAAGTGAAAACTTAAAAAATCTTCTCCTCCGAAAGTGTCTAGCCAATTTTCAAATAATTTTGTAGAAATGTTCCTTAAGTGACCCACTTTCAGATTCCTTCAAGCCATGTTGATTGGTCAAAAAACATGGCCGCCGGCTATTGCTTTTTAGCTCACCTGAGCTTTGCTCAAGGTGAGTTATTGTGATCGCCTTTTGTCCGGCGTCCGTCGTCCGTTGTGCGTCGTGCGTCGTGCGTCAACTTCTTCTCCTCAGTAACCAGTGGGTCAATTTGGATGAAACTTCACAGAAAGCATCCTCTCAATGACCTCACCAGAATTCCTTCAAATTTTTTGGATCCATGCAAAATTCTGGTTTCCATGGCAACGAAACCGAAAAAACTTCAAAATTCTTCTTCTCCCGAATTGGTTGGCAGATTTTCAAATAATTTTGTAGAAATGTTCCTTGGATGACCCTCTATCAGATTCCTTCAAGCCGTGTTGATTGGTCGAAAAACATGGCCGCCAGGGGGGGCGGGGCTATTTTGCCTTATATGGCTATAGTGAAAACTTAAAAAATCTTCTCCTCCGAAAGTGTAAGGCTGATTTTCAAATAATTTTATAGAAATGTTCCTTGGGTGACCCTCTATCAGATTCCTTCAAGCCATGTTGATTGGTCGAAAAACATGGCCGCCAGGGGGGGGGGTGGGGCTATTTTGCCTTATATGGCTATAGTGCAAATTTAAAAAATCTTCTCCTCCAAAAGTGTCAGGCCGATTTTCAAATAATTTTGTAGAAATGTTCCTTGGGTGATCCTCTATCAGATTCCTTCAAGCCATGTTGATTGGTCAAAAAACATGGCCGCCAGGGGGCGGGGCTATTTTGCCTTTTATGGCTATATTGAAAACTTAAAAAATCTTCTCCTCCATAAGTGTCAGGCCGATTTTCAAATAATTTTGTAGAAATGTTCCTTGGGTGACCCTCTATCAGATTCCTTCAAGCAATGTTGATTGGTCGAAAAACATGGCAGCCAGGGGGCGGGGGCTATTTTGCCTTATATGGCCAAAGTATAAACTTAAAAAATCTTCAACATCTTCTCCTCAGTAACCAGTGGGTCAATTGGGATGAAACTTCACAGAAAGCATTCTCTTAATGACCTCACCAGAATTTCTTCAAATTTTTTGGGATCCATACAGAATTCTGGTTTCCATGGCAACGAAACGAAAAAAACTTCAAAATTCTTCTTCGCCCAAACTGGTTGGCAGATTTTCAAATAATTTTGTAGAAATGTTCCTTGGATGACCCTCTACCAGATTCCTTCAAGCCATGTTGATTGGTCAAAAAACATGGCCACCAGGGGGGCGGGGCTATTTTGCCTTATATGGCTATAGTGAAAACTTAAAAAATCCTCTCCTCCGAAAGTGTCAGGCTGATTTTCAAATGATTTTGTAGAAATGTTCCTTGGGTGACCCTCTATCAGATTCCTTGAAGCCATGTTGATTGGTCGAAAAACATGGCCGCCAGGGGGGGGGGGGGGGGGGGGCGGGGCTATTTTGCCTTATATGGCTATAGTGCAAACTTAAAAAATCTTCTTCTCCAAAAGTGTCGGCCCGATTTTCAAATAATTTTGTAGAAATGTTCCTTGGATGACCCACTTTCAGATTCCTTCAAGCCATGTTGATTGGTCAAAAAACATGGCCGCCAGTAGGCAGGGCTATTTTGAAAACTTAAAAAATCTTCTCCTCCAAAAGTATCTGGCCGATTTTCAAATAATTTTGTAGAAATGTTCCTAGGGTGACCCTCTATCAGATTCCTTCGAGCCAAGTTGATTGGTCGGAAACTATGGCTGCCAGGGGGCGAGGCTTATATAGCTAAAGTGAAAAAAAATAAAAAATCAGGTGAGCGATTCAAGGGCCATCATGGCCCTCTTGTTTGCATTATATGGCTATAGTGAAAACTTAAAAAATCTTCTCCTCCAAAAGTGTCTGGCCGATTTTCAAATAATTTTGTAGAAATGTTCCTAGGGTGACCCTCTATCAGATTCCTTCAAGTTGATTCGTCGGAAACTATGGCCGCCAGGGGGCGGGGTTTATATAGCTAAAGTGAAGAAAAAAAAATCAGGTGAGCGATTCCAGGGCCATCATGGCCCTCTTGTTTATACTAAATATGGAATTCCTACATAGATCAATGCGGCACATATTTTGATAAATGTAGGTAAAATTTAATTGAAATCACGCCGAAAGTTTTCAAATTATTGAAAAAGTCCATGCTCTTTTTGAACACACCTCGTATTTCAACTTGATGGAATGTGATTTAACATTGACATATTTCTCAATAATATATCTACCTATATAAGGTATTACCTATTTACGAAAAAAACGCAAGATAATTATAAACAAAAATTAAAGAGCATACTTTGGCCATAAAAAGGGATTTATGAGTAATTGACTAGACAATAATAATGTTAATGTCATGTTTCTTGCATTATCAAAACATATTTGGAAATCGTATTGCTGTCGTCTATTATTACAAACAGAAAATAATAAAGTAAAGACTTTCAGAAAATCAAGGAATACATTTATAATGAACGAGGTTAAAACATGAGGGCCAATATCCTGCATTATGGTAAAGAAGCAAATAGATCAGCCCTTTTCTGATGCCACTTGGCGACTGCCTTTTTCAACCAGTCAATATGACTGGAACAAATGATGTAAATGGTCACATTTCTGCTAAACCATTTCCTTATTAGAGATGGTTTCTGAGGCCTTTGCAACAGACGATTTAAGAAAAGATTGTCGCCAAAAGAACAATTGCTCCTTATGAGAAAGTTATGCTTTTGCCACAATGTTTGATAAATAATTATACTTTGAATGAGTGAGTCAATAGCTCATGCATAGGAATTTTGGGTCTTTCATGTTGATACCACATTTTTTGCGGGAAACGACATCGCTCCATTGACGTTACGCCAAGATGAAGTGTTACGGAAATGACGTCACGTCCTTCTTTGGCTACGATACAGTCAAAATTTAAGTTCGGGCGTAGAAGGTTAATGCTGTCGATTTTTTGACAAACGGGAAAACATATTTCTTACAGAGTTCCATTTATTTTTAACTTTTCGTACAAATGTTAATTCCCACATAACACAGCACTTAAATGATCTTAAATATCGATTTAAAAAAAAAAAAGATTAAAAAGACGACAATAATGTTCAATCCGTGTTTTTCGTCTCATTTTTTACATACTCAAAAATCAATTTTAAAAAAAAATGATTAAAAAGACAACAATAATTTTCAATCCGTGTTTTTCTGCTCATTTTATACATATCCAAAATACCGATTTAAAAAAAAATGATTAAAAAGCCGACAATAATTTTCAATCTGTGTTTTACGTCTGCTTTTTATACATATCCAAAATGGCGGCCCCCATGGATTTTGCCAGTTTCATTTCAGAAAGCTTCATAGGTTATTGAAAAAAAAAAAAAAAAAAAAAAATTCTCACACCTGTTAACTATAAGCGAAAAAACCATTTATGTTTTTTTTTCGTATAATAATGCAGAAACTTCAAAATATTCAAAATATTCTGCCTAAACCTGCTATCAAATTTCCCTTTGATTCTTCATGTCTTAAATGTGTATACTTGTAAGATCTTGCACTCAGGTGAGCGATATAGTGCCAACAAGGTCCTTCTGTTTTTAAATTGGCAGTTTAATAAAATTTACTATTTTTGATATGATCTTTTCAACTTCTTGACAATAAATACATAAACATAAGCTGCAATTGTTATTTCCTTTCATATTTCCCCTACTTCTGCCCATTCTAGGCATATTCATGATTTTTAGATCACCTAGAGCCAAAGGCTCAAGGTGAGCTATTCTGATCACTTTTTGTCCGTCGTCTGTCCATCGTCGTTAACTTTTAGCTTTAAACATCATCTCCTCCTGAACCACAGAACCAATTGCATCAAAACTTCACAGGAATGTTCCTTTGGTGGCCCTCTTTCAAAATTGTTCAAAGATTTAAATTCCATTGAGAACTTTGGTTGTGCGGCATCAGATTCCAATATAGTTTGATAGAAATGTTCCTTGGGTGACCGTTTACAAAGATTGTTCAAGGCATACTTTTTGGTTGAAAAACATGGCAGTCAGGAAGCATCAGAAAAGGGGCAAAATCATCTTGTTAACTTTTAGCTTTAAACATCATCTCCTCCTAAACCACAGGACCAATTTCATCCAAACTTCACAGGAATGTTCCTTTGGTGGCCCTCTTTCAAAATTGTTCTAAAAATGTCCAAACTTTAAAAATCTTCTTCTCTGAATCTGCATGTCAGATTCCAATATAGTTTAGTAGAAATGTTCCTTGGGTGACCCTCTACAAAGATTGTTCAAGGCATACTGTTTGGTTGAAAAACATGGCAGTCAGGAGGCATCAGAAAAGGGGCAAAATTCCAAAAGTTGGAAATTCCATTTTTTAGATCACCTAGAGCCAAAGGCTCAAGGTGAGCTATTCTGATCACTCTGTGTCCGTCGTCCGTCGTCCGTCGTTAACTTTTAGCTTTAAACATCATCTCCTCCTGAACCGCAAGAACAATTTCCACCAAACATCACAGGAATGTTCCTTTGGTGGTCCTCTTTCAAAATTGTTCAAAGATTTAAATTCCATTGAGACAAAATGTCCAAACTTTAAAAATCTTCTCCTCCGAATCTGCCTGTCAGATTCAAATATAATTTGGTAGAAATGTTCCTTGGGTGACCCTCTATAAAAATTGTTCAAGCCATACTGATTGGTCGAAAAACATGGCAGTCAGGCGGCATCAAAAAGGGGCAAAATGACAATACTTTAATAAAGCATCCTTATAAAAGTGCTTGTCTGATTTAAAGATAGTTTTGTAGAAATGTTCTTTCATTGATCATCTACATACTTTGTCAAGCCATATTGATTTGTTGAAAGGCATAGCAACCAAGCAGCATCAGAAAAGGAGTAATTAAACTTTTTGCTTCAAATGACATATGGTTATTAGATTTATGGTCTAAGGGAGGTAACACTTGGCAGAGTATTATGCAAGGGCAATCTCCTTCGCAGAGTTGTCACTCCTTACACTCACCATACATGTATCAGAACATGAGTAAAGCGACCAAACTTTAAAATCCTTTTCCTCCATAATCTGCTTGTTAGACTCCAAGATAATTCAGTAGAAAGAATCCTTAAATGCCCCTCTAAAAAAACTGTTCAAGCCATATTGGTTTATATTAAAAACAGATAAAGAAAGGTGCAAAATGACAAAAACTTAATAATTCATTTCTAATTGAAGTTCTTGTTAGATTTCAAGATATAAATGACCTTTACTTATAAGCTGTTTCTTGAGAAGTGTTCACTCCTTGAAGTTCTAATTGCACTCCTTGATCTTTTTCCCAGATATTTCTACTAATTTACTATCAATCAGGTGATCGATTTAGCGATTTATTGATTGATTACAAAATCATAGCAACCTCGCGTCATCACAAAAGGGGTAAATTGAACTTTTAGCTACAAATGACAACTCCTACCATTCCACTCGACTAATTTACACGTTACTTCACAGGAATGTTCCTTTGATGGTCCTCTTTCAAAATTGTTCAAAGACTTACATTCTATGTAGAACTTTTGTTGCTGCGGCATCAGAAATTGAGAAAAATACCCAAACTTTAAAAACCTCCATCTCCATTTATAATCCATTTGTCAGATTCCAAGATAATTTGGCAGAAATGTTCTTTGAGTGACTCTCTACAAAAACTGTTCAAGCCATATTGATTTCGTTGACAAACAGGGCAGCAAAGCCGCATCAGGAAAGGTGCAAAATGACAAAACTTTATAATTCCATTCTTATTAAAGTTTTTGTTAGATTTCAAGATACAAATGGCTTTTACTGATAAACTATTTCTTTTACTGAGTGTCCACTCCTTGCAGTTTTATTTGAACTCCTGATTAAATTTTCACAGATATTTGCAGTTAAATATTTGCTTCTAATTTACTATCATTCAGGTGATCGATTTAGGGCCATCTTGGCCCTCTTGTTAGGTCTAGAGGCTGAAAGCCAGTCGAGCTTTTGTCGTGGTGAACTGTCTGTCATGTGTGCGTACATGCTTGCTTCAACGTTTTGCTTCAAACAACTTCTCCTCCCTAACCACTTGGCCAATTGGGATGAAACTTCATAGGAAGCATCCTCTCAATGACCTCTCCTAAATTGCTTCAATTGATTTGGATCCATGCAAAATTCTGGTTTCCATGGCAATCAAATTTTTTTTTTTTTTAAATTCTTCTCCTCCAAAACCGTTTTGTACAAATGTTCCTTGGGTGATCCTCTATTAGATTCCTTCAAGAGTTATTGATTGGTGAAAAACAGGGCCGCTAGAGGGCGGGGCTATTTTCACTATTTGGCTAAAGTGAAAACTTAAAAAGTTTTCTCCGACGAAAGTTTCGGGCCGATTTTCAAATAATTTTGTAAAATGTTCCTTGGGTGACCCTCTATCAGATTCCTTAAAGCCAAGTTGATTTGTTGAAAAACATGGACGCCAGGGAGCGGGGCTATTTTGCCTTATTGTGTCACCTGCGAAGCATGGTAGGCACTTAGGGATTACTTTTTTTTTTGTCCGGCGTCTGTGGCGTGTGGTGTTGATAAATATTTTATTTTTATTTTTTATAACGGGTATCTCATTTGCATATTAATGTTATTCATTCCGTAAAAGGGAAGTTATTACGGAATGAATTGCATACTTGTGGGGTGCACCCCACAATGCACCCCACAAAAAAACATGAAAGGAAATAACCCCACAAATACACTTCATAAGAATGTCTGTCTGTCTGTCCGTCACACTTTTTCGTCATTTTCAAATAACTTTTTTCCTACTCAAAGGATTGGATTGAAACTTCGGACAAATGTTTATATCAATCTTTGTGATGGGTTCACAAAAGGGGGATAATCCAAACATTTTTATATCAGAATTATTGCCCCTTTTCTGTCAAAAATTTAAATTTTCTGACAAGGCCCCGGCAAGTGACACACGTGCTCCAGGGAGCACTCCATTCTAGTATGGCTAAAGTGAAAACTTAAACAATCTTCTCCTCTGAAAGTGTTGGGCCAATTTTCAAATAATTTTGTAGAAATGTTCCTTGGGTGAACCTCTTAACAGATTCCTTCAAGCCATGTTAATTGGTTGAAAAACGTGGCTGTCAGACGGCGGGGCTACTTTGCCTTATATGGCTAAAGTGAAAACTTAAAAAATCTTCTCCTCCTAAAGTGTCCTAAAGTGTCAGAATTTTGTAGAAATGTTCCTAGGGTGACTATCTATCAGATTCCTTCAAGCCATGTTGATTGGTCAAAAACTATGGCCGCAAGGGAGCAGGGCTATTTTGTATTATATGGCTGTAGTGAAAACTTAATAAATCCTCTCCTCCAAAAGTGCCAGGCTGATTTTCAAATAATTTTGTACAAATGTTCCTTGGGTGACCTATTAGATTCCTTCAAGCCATGTTGATTGTTTGAAAAACATGGCCACCAGGGGGCAGGGCTGTTTTGCCTTATATGGCTTTAGTGAAAACTTAAAAAATCTTCTCTGACAAAAGTTATCTGGCCGATTTTCCAATAATTTTGTAGAAATATTCCTTGGGTGACTCTCTATCAGATTCCACCAAACCATGTTGATTGGTCTTTAAATATGGCTGCCAGTGGGCAGGGCTGTTAGCCTTAAATTGGCTTTAGTGAAAACATTAAAAATCTTCTCCTGCCAAACTATTTGGCCGATTTTCAAATAATTTTGCAGAAATGTTCTTTGGATGACACTCTACGAGATTCCTTCAAGCCACTGTGATTGGTAAAAAAACATGGCCACTAGTGGGCAGAGCTGTTTGGAGATTTAAATTTTGCCTAATTGCAGGAGCGAAACTGGACCTTTTGGGCCTCTTTTACATTGTTTAACCAGATTTTCAACATGGCTGCAACCAGCTGAGTAGATAATATTTTGTTGCCATTTGGTGGATTTGTTGGCCGTCCTCAGATATTAGCTTCAGAGCTATAACTTTGCTAATAGTTTTAAGACAATTTCATAGGAAGGTAGCTTGGTTAAAAAAAAAGCCTTAAATCGTTAAAGATGTAAATTGGCTCTAGGTTAAGGTCATTTTTAAACAAATAAATCACCTATGCAGGGCTCCAGATAATTTTTTGGCAAGAGGTGTAATTACTCATGAACATTTTGAGTGATGAGTAACGCCCAAAGTACCATGAGTATTTTAATAAAGCCATCATTAAAAAATTGTTTGTTTGCCATTTACCGACCCTAGTTTTTAGAGGTGGGTCGGTAGGTCGGAAAAATATTTAATTTTTGGGAGGGGAGGATTAATAAACTAAATGTTGAATGGCATATAAATCGTACATGCTGCCCTGTTTCAGTGACTGACCTAAAATGGTGACCTTTTTGTTTTGCATATGCTCTTCAATTTGAATCATATCAGGTATCAATGTTTTTTGTGGTCTCAAGTGTAAACATATAAATACAGAAATGATTTTTTGGATAGGTCACACCCTTTTAATCATGTAGGGGATGTGTTTTAAGTGCAAAAATACAACTTAGGAAACCCAAAATATACACATGACCATTCCAGCCAATCGTATTCGCGATATGTAAATCAAAACTAATTTTAGACTTACGAAAAAAGCCCAAATGTAATCGGTAAACGTCATCAATATTGGGGCCGTTGAATAGGCATGCACACAAGACTTGTATTGATTGTAAACTTCCGCTAATATTGCAAAGTATACTAACTCCCAGCCACTCGGTAAATCTCGACAATTAACAGCAAGTACCGCGATTTGTCAAAGAAATTCGACGATTAGATATGCGTATTATTTCACTTGCAAAAATATTCTGGTGCCTGAAATCTCACCTCGAGTATGCGAGCTTAAATTCGAACCCTGTAAAAATGTATCTCATGGTGCATATATGAGAAATTCTTTCCTGTGTAATAGATTTCCAAAAAAGGAGATGTTTACTACAGCTTGAAGAAAGCGCGCGAAAAAAAATCACGTGATCTGGATGCCTGCGAAAATATCACGTGGTGTTTTTTCTTCAAGTAGAAGCGACTCCATTGGATGAAGCTCTCCTTTTAACTCTCTCGCGAGATTACAAATTAGCACACACTGATTACGTCAAAAGCGCTTTCATTTAATTCATTTTGAAATTACAGGCGCTTCAATGACAAAGATCGATTTGGTTTCCGATTTACGTAAATAAGCTATGTAGAAAATGGGAACCATTACTTTTAGTTCTAAAAATAGACTAGGTTTTTCCGAGAAACTTTGAAAGAATTTTTTTTTTTTTTTTTGTGATTTAAAAAAGAAGATACGCATGATAACATGAACGGATGAGTAAATTGCTAAATGTATGCGTATTTGTAACTCATGGAATTTGGAACACATGCGTATTTGGTGATTTTTCATTCGTAATTTACGCAGATACGCACATTATCTGGAGCTCTGCATATGTAATGGTAAGGGTTGAAAAACTCCTTTATGCTTTGTACACTGATTAATGTGTTAGGTGCATAATCCGTTTCGTTATGTGCAGACTTCATTATATTATGTATACTGCATGATCATTGTGTCTTGTGAATTCTCCATTTCGTTATGAGTACATGTATACCTCATTATATTATGTATACTGATCGTTGTGTCTTGTGGATTTTCTATTTCGTTATGAATAAACCTCATTATGTGAACTGTACCTATTGTTGTGTCATATGCCTTCCCCATTTAGTTATGTGCATACTTCATTATAAGCTCACCTAAGCACGCAGTGCAAGGTGAGCTTTTGTGATCATCCGGCGTCCGTCGTCGTCTGCGTCGTCGTCGTCGGCGTCTGTTAACAATTTCCTACAAATGACTTCTCCTACTAAACCAATGAACAGATTTCAAAATAACATCACAGGAATGGTCCTTAGGTAGTCCTCTTTCAAAGTTGTTCAAAGAAATTAATTCCAAGTAGAACTTTGGTTGCTGCGGCATCAGAAAAGGGAAAAATTGCCAAATCTTAAAAAATCTTCTTGTCCAAAAGTACTAGCCCGATTTGAAAATTATTTTGCACAAATGTTCCTTGAGGTACCCTCTACCAAGATTGTTCAAATATTTCCAATCCGTTGAAAAACATGGCCGCCAGGGGGCGGAGCTTATTTTCCTTACATGTGCATTGTTAAAACTTTAAAAATCTTCTTGTCCAAAAGTACTGGCCCGATTTGAAAATTATTTTTCACAAATGTTCCTTGGGACACTCTTTACCAAGATTGTTCAAATATTTCCAATCCGTTGAAAAACATGGCCGCCAGGGGGCGGAGCATGTTTTCCTTATATGTGCATTCTTAAAACTTTGTAAAATCTTCTTGTCCAAAAGTACTGGGCCGATTTAAAAATAATTTTGCACAAATGTTCCTTGGTGCACCCTTTACCAAGATTGTTCAAATATTTTTGATCCGTTGAAAAACATGGCCGCCAGGGGGGGCGGAGCTTGTTTTCCTTATATGTGCATTGTTAAAACTTTAAAAATCTTCTTGTCCAAAAGTACTGGCCTAATTTGAAAATTATTTTGCACAAATGTTCCTTAGGGTACCCTTTACCAAGATTGTTGAAATATTTCCGATCCGTTGAAAAGCATGGCCGCCAGGGGGCGGAGCTAGTTTTCCTTATATGTGCATTGTTAAAACTTTAACAATCTTCTTGTCCAAAAGAACTGGCCCGATTTAAAAATTATTTTGCACAAATGTTCCTTGGGGCACCCTTTACCAAGATTGTACAAATACTTCCAATCCGTTGAAAAACATGGCGGCCAGGGGGCGGAGCTTGTTTTCCTTATATGTGCATTGTTAAAACTTTAAAAATCTTCTTGTCCAAAAGTACTGGCCCGATTTAAAAATTATTTTGCACAAATGTTCCTTGGGGCACCCTTTACCAAGATTGTTTAAATATTTTTGATCCGTTGAAAAACATGGCCGCCAGGGGGCGGAGCTTGTTTTCCTTATATGTGCATTGTTAAAACTTTAAAAATCTTCTTGTCCAAAAGTATTGGCCTAAAAAGAGTAAAAACTTTGAAAACTATTGAAGTTCTATTAAATCAGGTGAGCGATATAGGGCCATCATGGCCCTCTTGTATTATATGCACTTATCTTGATGTGATGTGTACTCGTCGATGTGTTATGTACAATATACGTTCTAATATGTACACACATCATTATGTGATGTGTACTGGTCACTATGTCTTGTGTATTCTCCATTTTGTTATGTGCATACTTGACAACTAGTTTTATATCAACACCCTATACCAATCCTCATTAAATTTCATCAGAACATTCATCACCATCAAATCTGGCTAAAGCTGTAAACTGGTCATGTTTGGTCAAAAGTAAGGTCATGAGGTCAAATTTTAGATAAACTTTGTGAACACTTTAGGTCCTTTGGTCAAACTGAACACTGTAAAGCCACACCACATAGTCCACAATTTTTTAAATAGATTTGTTTTCAATGGATAATAACAGGATTGTTGATCCTTGATTTAGACAGTATCCAGTGTTTAGTTCTTCTGGTTAAGGCCCAGAAAAGCTTTTCACCAGGGATAGTGATAGTCGAGTTGCCTAAAGGAATATTTTGTTTTGCAGTTTGGCGGACATTTGATTTCAACATTGATTGACTTGATAGCTGAGTCTGAAAATAAGGCGGGACAATTAGAACAAAAGATTACTCTGGCCTTATCTGCTGTTTATGCAGTAAAGAATTTAGAAATTGAAATTATAGACCAAAACAAGACAAAGAAGTTGTGTAAAGCTCTTCTAATGGACAAAAAATCAGAACAGACAAAAGAGGTTCAAGAATTACAAGTAGCAGAAAAATTATTTCCAGGGGAGAAAAAGTGAGTAAAAAACATTTTACATGCATAGACTGTATTAAAAGATTTAAGAAATAATTAATATAGGGATAAAAGGAGAAATTATTCGTTATCATATAATAAAGTCTACTATAATGAAAGGTGATCTTATGGTTTTCACACTAGAAGGATCCAAATTAAACACAAATATCTCTTTTAAGGCTATATGAATAACTTGAAGGAAGTTTTGCAAAGAGCTTTGATTTCCTTCAACCAACTGGAGGGTACAATAGGACAAGATTTTAATAATTTTTGTTTTACCTTAAGTTCTAAATAATAATATATTATTTAGCAGATGGTACAAATCCAGCTATTATAGTTGACTAATTTCATACTCAAAAAAAAAGGAAAAAGGAAATGTCCTATTAACACACACCAAGTCTATACTTCCAAGACCATTGAATTTTGTATTACAACAAATCCTAAGGTGACCCTCTATCAAATTTTTTCAAGCCATGCCATGGTCATGGGTAAAAGAAAAACATGGCAGCTAGGAGGTCAGGTTGTTTTGCTTTATATGGGTTTAGTGAAAACTTTTCCTCCTAAAGTTTGTAGCTGATTTTCAAATAAGTTTGTAAAAATGTTCCTTGGGTGACCCTGTATGAGGTACCTTCCAGTCATGTCATTTGGTAAAAAACATGGCCTCCAGGGGCTGTTTTCCATTTTAGGGCAATGGAGTTATTTTTTGCCTAGTGGAGCTATACTGGCTATCTTTGCCCCCTTGGTTTAAATGACGTCTCAAGTTGGCCATTCCTTTTTGGCGACATGACATGGTATTTTAGGAGTGCAAAGGCTGCATTTACAAATCTGGACTTTATTAGGCTGCTTTTACGGATATTGACTTTCTTTAAAGACGTATACTTTCTCATTCAGGAAAAAGCTTGCAGATGCTATTCTAGAGTTTGCCATTCCAATAGCTAAAAAAACCAAGGACCCATCATGGATATTCTTGATGCCATGGATTCATTTTCTTCACGGAAGTGTTGACCCAAATGACCCGCCAGAGATGGACACAAATCATGATGGAAATATACCAAAATGGTGGGGTATTGATAAAATCGGAAATAATCCAATTGAATACTTCAAAGGGAAGACAGATTCTTGGGAAATGTAAGTTGTATAACTTTTATTCCATTTCTGTTCTTGTACATGTCAAAAATGTATTTGATTTTCTCCATTTTTAGCTCAACCGTCTAAAAGCTAGTCAAGCTTATGTCATGGCAAATTATCTGTTGTGTAAGCCTGCGTTCTTAAGCCATTTGCTTAAAACAACTTCGGCTCTGTAACTACTGGGCCACTTAGGATGGAATTTCACAGGAAGCATCCATCTATCAGATTCCTTCAAGCCATGTTGTTTGGTCATAAACATGGCTGCTATTGTGGCAGTGACCTCTATCAAATTCCTTCAAGCAATGTTGATTGATCGCAAAACATGGCCACCAGGGGCCTGACTGTTTTGCCGTATGTGGCTAAAGTGAAAACTTGAAAAAGCTTCTCCTCCGAAAGTGTCCGTCAAATTTTCAAATAACTTTTTAAAATGTTCCTTGGGTGAAACTATTTGATAACTATTTGATTCTTTTAAGCCATGTTGATTTGGGCGAAAAACACTTAAGTATTAAGCTTTCAAAGTAGATTTTTATGCCCCTCAAACTAGTTTGGGAGGGCATATAGTTGTTGCTTTGTCCGTCCTTCACGTCCGTCCGTCCGTCCGTCACACTTTGTCCGTCATACTAACTCGTGATCGCCCTTCGTCCGTCGTCTGTCCACAATTCCTTCATTTATTATCCGATGTTTACCAAACTTATTCTGTAGCTAGATATCCATGAGAGCTCGGTTCCTTTTGAAAACCAGCCAGATCTGTTTATGCATGACTGCATTATGGCCCTTTAAAACTGGCAAAATTGTTATAATTGACCTTCTGAACACGATAAAGCCTTCATTTATTATCTGATGTTTACCAAACTTATTCAGTAGCTAGATATCCATGAGAGCTTGGTTCCTTTCGATAACCAGCTCCGTCCATGCATGACTGAATTATGGCCCTTTAAAATTGGCAAAATTGTTATAATTGACTTTGTGAACACGATAAAAACTTCATTTATTTGTCACATGTCCTTTACATTGATTTAAAAACATGTGACCATGACCTTAGTGTGATCTTTTACAATCAAATATCATCATTGTCTTTGGATGACCTTCACCATGACTTTTTTGACCTTCTTTCTAATTTTTGTAGATCAATTGAATTAGGACCCTGAAACACTACTCTGGTGAGCGATATAGGGCCATATCATGGCCCTCTTGTTATTTTCTTTTTTGTCCGTCTCACTTTGTCCGTTACACTTTAATTGCATTGAGCATAAATCTGAAAGTACTGAATATATTTCAATGAAACTTGAAATATACATACATATCAATAAGACAGAGTGCATAATACAAGAACCATTACTTAATAATGAATCATTTTCAAATTATCTCCCTTGTTATACTTTATATTTCCATGTCAGGACCATAACTCGAAAAGTACTAAAGATATTTCGATGAAACTTGAAATGCATACAGATATTAAAGAAAGGAAGTGCATTGCACAAGAACCATAACTTATTGTGATTAATTTTCAAGTTATCTCCCTTGTTAGACTTTATATTTCAATTTCAGGACCATAACTCCAAAAGTACGAAAGATATTTCGATAAAACTTGAAATGTAGATAGATATTAAAGAGAGGAAGTGCATTACACAAGAACCATATATCAATTCAACGAATAAGCCTGCTTGTAGAATTATTATGTCTCCCCCATACATGGGGGTGACATATTGTTTTTGCCCGTTCTGTCCGTCCTTCCGTCTGTCACACTTGTTTCCGCTCAATAACTGAAGAACGCTTGGGCGTAGGAACTTCATACTTGGTATGCAGGTTGGTCATAACCAGTAGCTGACCCCTATCGATTTTGATAACAGAATGTCAAAGGTCAAGGTCATGGTGACCTTGTGAGGTAAAAAATGGTTTCTGCTCAATAACTGAAGAACGCTTTGGCCGAGGAACTCCATACTTGGTATGCAGGTTGGCCATGCCCAGTAGAAGACCCCTATTGATTTTGCTTAGGCCCAGGAACTTCATACTAGGTGTGCAGGTTGGTCACCACCAGCAAATGACCCCTATTCATTTTAAGGTCACTAGGTCAAAGGTCAAGGTCACATCCGTCACACTCGTTTCCGCTCAATAACTGAAGAACGCTTGGGCATAGGAACCTCATACTTGGTATGCAGGTTGGTCATGACCAATAGATGACCCCTATTGATTTTGATGTCCAAAGGTCAAGGTCATGGTGACTTTGTGAGGTAGAAAATGGTTTCTGCTCAATAACTGAAGAACGCTTGGGCAGAGGAACTCCATACTTGGTATGCAGGTTGGCCATGCCCAGGAGAAGACCCCGTTTGATTTTGAGGTCAATGTCAAGGTCACAGTGACCTTGAGCTGAAAGGTCACGGTGACCATGAGCTGAAAAATTGTTTTTGCTTAATAACTGTAGAATGCTTTGGCCATGGAAGTTAATACTTGGTGTGCAGGTTGGTCATCACCAGCCGATGACTTCTATTGATTTTGAGGTCACTATGTTAAAGGTCAAGGTCATGGTTACCTTCAGCTGAAAAATGGTTTCCGCTCAATAACTAAAGAATGCTTATGCTGAGGAACTTCATACCTGGTTTGCAGGTTGGTCCTAACCAGTAGATGACCCTTATTTTTATTTTTTTTGATTTTGAGGTCACAAGGTCAAACGTCAAGGTCACAGTAACAATGAGCTGAAACATTGTTTTTGCTTAATAACTGTAGAATGCTTTGGCCATGGAAATTAATACTTGGTGTGCAGGTTAGTTACCACCAGTAGATGACCCCTATTGATTTTGAGGTCACTAGCTCAAAGGTCAAGGTCATGGTAACCTTCACCTGAAAAATGGTTTATGCTCAATAACTAAAGAATGCTTATGTCGAGTAACTTCATATCTGGTGTGCAGGTTGGTCCTAACCAGTAGATGACCTTTATTGAATTTGTTTGATTTTGATGTCACAAGGTCAAATGTCAAGGTCACAGTTACCTTCAGCTGAAAAATGCTTTTTATTCAATAACTAAAGAAAGCTTATGCCCAGGAAGTGTTTAATGATCTTGCTTTTTATTCAATAACTCAAGAACGCTTATGCCCAGGAACTTCATACTTGGTGTGCAGGTTGGTCCTAACCTGTAGATGACCCCTATTGATTTTGGTGTCAGTAGGTCAAAGGTAAAGGTCGTGGTGACCTTGGGCTGAAAAATTGTTTCTGCTCAATAACTGAAGATTGCTTGGGGCCAGGAACTTCATACTTAGTGTGCAGGTTGGTCACCACCAGCAAATGACCCCTATTGATTTTGAGGTCACTAGGTCAAAGGCCAAGGTCATGGTAACCTTCAGCTGAAAAAGGTTTCCGCTCAATAACTGAGGATTGTCACTGTTGCTTCATCTCCAGTCCAAAACTACAAAATTCATCTCCATCATTTCTTTTCCTCCCTTACGACCACACAAATGGGGAGACAAGCGCTTTTTCAAAAAAGCAATCTCTAGTTTTACATTGTACTTGCCTTAGTACATCTGTTGGTCCATCGGTCGACTAAAGCTTGTCTGATTGATAACTGGATAATACTTGGACGAACCAATCTCAAATTTGGCAGGGAAATTGGGCATGACCAGTTGATGACCCCTATATATTGTTAGGTCATCCTTTAAAGGTCAAGGTCACAGTGACATTGAACACAAAAAGCTGTCTAATTGATAAATGCAGAATGCTTGGCCATATATATCCTAAAATGCCACAGGGAGATTGGACATGACCAGTAGATGAGCCCTATTGATTTTGATGTCATCCTTGAACATGTTCCTGACATTCAGACGCTCAGGGGGGGCATCATGTTTGACAAACATCTATTGTGTTTTCAGTGCCATAAGGGATGTATTGCAGAACATTCAACCATTGTTTTGTATGGACTATCTTTTGCCAAGAACCTTTATGACTTGCATAGAACTCAAGGACTTGATTGATGTAATACAAACTGATTTGATTCCATTAGAAGTAATGTTAGCTACTAACATATATTACTTGAAGATCACCAGACCTAGATACTATAGCAGTTATGGATCTGTGACACAAGATGAACAGGTATGGGATTGAATGTTTATATTTTATAGACCCAAACCTGGGCTTAGGAGAGAGTGCAGAAATCATTATGTTGTGTTTATGATTAATAGTTTCAATTATAGCCAATGTATAAATAGTTTGTTGTACAAATACTGGTGGTTTTAGCTTACCTAAGCATATGTGCTCAAGGTGAGTTATTTTTGATCGGTTTTATTCGGCAGCAGGTGTACTCCATTCTTCTGGTAGCATCTTCCCCGCTGTAACCAGTGAGTAAATTGGGGTAAAAACTTCACAGCAAGCATCCTCTCAATGTCCTCACAAAAAATTCCTTTTTTTTATCAATGCAGATTTCTAGTGTCCAATGCAACTGTATGAAAAACACTTAAAAACATTTCATCGTCCAATCCAGTTAGCAGATTTTGAAATAAGTTTGTAGAAATGTTCCTTGGTGGACCCTCTATCTGATTTCTTCAAGCCATGATGATTGGTCAAAAAACATGGCTGCCAGGTGGATAGGCTGTTATGGTTATAATGAAAACTTTAAAGTTCTTCACCTCCAAAAGTATTTGGCTGATTTCAAAATACTTTTGTAGAAATGTTCCTTGGGTTACTCTCTTCAGTATCAGACTGATTATTCAATAGCTATGTGCTCCTTGGGTAACCCTCTACCTGATTCCTTTAAGCAATGTTGATTTGTCAAAAGACATGGCCACCAGGGGCTAGGGCTGTTTACCCTATATGTGTATGCCAATAATGTAAGATTTAGAAAATTATTTCCGAAGAAAATAAATGTGTATTTTTGGTACTAACTGGTACATAAACATTTCTTTGGTGACCTTCTCAGTATAATAAATTCCAAAAGAATTAAGCCGATTTCCAAAATATTTTGTAGAAATATTCCTTCGGTGACCTTTTGAACTGACTCCTTCAAGCCATGTTGATTGATGTTGATGGAAAAATGTGGTCGCTAGGGTTGGGGTGTTTTGCTTTATATGGTTATATTGAAAACTCTAAAAATCTTCTTCTACAAAAGTATCTGGTCAATTTCCAAATAATTTTGTAGAAATGTACCTTTGGTGACACGTTAAGATTACTTCAAGGTATGTTGGTTGGTAATTTTTTTTTTATTATATCCCCCCAAAAAAAAGTTTTGGGGGGGGTATATAGGAGTCACTGTGTCGGGTTGTCGGTCTGTCGGAAGCCATATTTTGTCCGGCCTATTTCTTACAAACCATTGTGTGGAATTCAATAAAACTTTACATGAAGCTTCTATACCAAGAAGTGATGTGCATACCCTAAAGGTCTTACAATTGCATGTTATTTTACAGAGTTATGGCCCTTGTACCTATTAAGTTGTTGGTCGGTCGGAAGCCATATTTTGTCCGGCCTATTTCTTACAAACCACTGGGTGGAATTCAATAAAATTTTACATTAAGCTTCTATACCAAGAGGAGATGTGCATATCATAAAGGTCTTACAATTGCATGTTATTTTACATAGTTATGACCCTTTTGTTGGTCGGTCAGAAGCCATATTTTGAGTCAAGGTGTTGTTTTGGGGGTATTTATCATCTTCAGTGATAGTTCTAGTTGTGGTAGGCATGACAAATCACATTGCATCATTCAGGTGAGCAATCCAGGGCCATCATGGCCCTCTTGATAGTTTGGGGTGAGCTATCGTGATCACTGGCCACCTGGCGTCATCGTCGACCTCTGTTTGTCCGTCTTTGTGTTCACATTTTCCTACAAACAATTTCTCCTCCTAAACCAATGAACTTCAAATAATTTCACAGGAATGTTCGAAGAGTGGTCCTCTTTCAATGTTGTTCAAAGAATTTAATGTCCATTTTCCGTTTGTGACATGCTATAGCCTTTGCACACAAATTATCTCTTTTCCCAGCACATGCTTTCTGAATCCCCTCACAACCACATGTCTGGACCTTTACTAAGATCTGTCCGACAGAAAATACAAGTCTCACTCATTTTCTTAGAAAAGGGGGAAAATAAAAAATAAACTTATGAAACGATTAATGAAACAATGTTTTGTGTTTAAAGTACATGAAGATCTAGATCTAGATTAAATGAATTTGTAAAGGAAGAGTAAAATCACAGCCTTTTGTAAACTTGATAGCAAATTAACTGAACAGTCGAAAAGTGAGCTGACTTTTAGTCAGGTTGATGTAAAATAAAACATACACCCCTGGAAGGATTAGTGAATTAATTGTCATGTACTGTGCAGCAACACACATGAGCACTTAGACATAGATAAGAGGGATAGGCAGCTCCACCTGTACACCTGTTATCTGGTTAAAATATCACACATAGAAATAAAATTGTCCAAATTTTCGCATTTTGTAGCAAATAAAACTTTGAAGTGACATTTGGCACATAAACAAAACATACATATTCTGAAAGTTTAACATTTCAACTTAAGTTAGAAATACAATGAACAACTGGAATTTCTTTTTATTTTGAACACTGGCTGGTTTAAAAGACACAGATATTGGGACTTCTGAATTATATTATTTTTTTTCCAAAAATGAATAGACTGACATTTTTCATAAGGATAACATATTATCAAAACCTGTAGTATATTAAAAAAAATTATCTACTGCAATAGAAGAATGTTTAAATTTCCAGAATTTATATTTTTTATTTTCATATCTTGAATAGTTTTCAGCTCCACTGGCTGAGCTTATGTCATGGCGAATTGTCCGTTGTGCGTGCGTCTGTGTGTGCGTTAACTTTTTCATTTAAACAACTTCTTCTCCCTAACCACTTGGCCAATTTGGTTGAAACAAAATAGGAAGCATCCTCTCAATGTCCTCTCTTAAATTCCTTCAATTTTTTTTTATCCATCCATAATTCTGGTTTCCATGGCAACCAAAAGAAAAAAAATAGTGAAAACTTAAAAAATCTTCTTCTCCAAAAGTGTCAGGCCGATTTTCAAATAATTTCTTCTCCTCAGTAACCAGTGGGTCAATTGGGATGAAACTTCACAGAAAGCATCCTCTCAATGACCACACCGGATTTCCTTCAAATTTTTGGGATCCATGCAGAATTCTGGTTTCCATGGCAACGAAATGAAAAAAACTTCAAAATACTTCTTCTCCCAAACTGGTTGGCAGATTTTTAAATAATTTTGTAGAATTGTTCCTTGGGTGACCCTTTATTAGATTCCTTCAAGAAATGTTGATTGGGCGAAAAACATGACCACCAGGGGGCGGGGCTATTTTGCCTTATATAGCTATAGTGAAAACTTAAAAAATCTTCTTCTCCGAAAGTGTTCAGCCGATTTTCAAATAATTTTGTAGAAATGTTCATTGGGTGACCCTCTATCAGATTCCTTCAAGCCATGTTGATTGTTAAAAAAAACATGGCTGCCAGAGGGCGGGGCTATTTTGCCTATATGGCTAAAGAGAAAACTTTAAAAGTCTTCTTCTCCGAAAGTGTTCAGCCGATTTTCAAATAATTTTGTAGAAATGTTCATTGGGTGACCCTCTATCAGATTCCTTCAAGCCATGTTGATTGGTAAAAAAACATGGCCGCCAGAGGGCGGGGCTATTTTGCCTATATGGCTATAGTGAAAACTTAAAAAATCTTCTCCTCCGAAAGTATCCAGCCGATTTTCAAATAATTTTGTAGAAATGTTCCTTGGGTGACCCTTTATTAGATTCCTTCAAGAAATGTTGATTGGTTGAAAAACATGGCCGCTAGGGGGTGGGGCTATTTTGCCGTATATAGCTATAGTGAAAATTTAAAAAATCTTCTTCTCCGAAAGTGTTCAGCCGATTTTCAAATAATTTTGTAGAGATGATCCTTGGCTGACCCTCTATCAGATTCCTTCAAGCCATGTTGATTAGTAAAAAAACATGGCCGCAAGAGGGCGGGGCTTTTTTGCCTTATATGGCTAAAGAGAAAACTTAAAAAAACTTCTTCTCCGAAAGTGTCTGGCTGATATTCAAATAATTTTGTAGAAATATTCCTAGGCTGACCCTCTATCAGATTCCTTCAAGCCATGTTGATTAGTTGAAAAATATGGCTACCAGGGGGTGGGGCTATTTTGCCTTATATGGCTTTAGTGAAAACTTAAAATATCCTCTCCTCCGAAAGTGTCGGCCAATTTTCAAATAATTTTGAAGAAATATTCCTTGGGTGACACTCTACACGATTCCTTTAAGCCATGGTGGTTGTTAAAAAACATGGCCACCAGGGGGCAGGGCTGTTTGGAGATTTGATTTTTGCCTTATGGCCGTGGAGCGATACTGGCCCTCTTGGGCCTCTTGTTTAGTTTTACTTGCTACAAATGTTGGCACGAGTGATATTTTAGTATACCGTTTAGTTACCTTTCCCTCTTATCTACGTCCCTGACGTCATGAAGTGTTTGATCATTACGTATTTGTGACTTCACTTTGCATGTCACTTGTTTTCTTTTAATAGGTAGGTTACTGAGGTTAAATGCCGTTTTCAATGGACTCTCAGCCAAATTGAAAGCATTTATTCACAACTTGCCAGTAATGGGTGATTTATGATCAGTTACTGACAGAGTGGAAACTATTGCATGAAGACTTCAGATTGCTAGTAACCTAAGTTTTTTTTTTAATGCCTTCTATTTTGTATTAAATGCATGTATAACTGTGTTACTATATATATATGCAGCCAAGAGTTCTAGCCACAGCAATATGTTTTTACTGAAATTTCATAGTGAAAGTGATAAATAGTTAGATATTACTATATTAAGGGAACAGTATCCGGATATGCATTAATCCGAATATTAAATCTTCATTTTCTCAAAAATATTGATTCCAGTTGTTCCACATTATGTGGGTAATTGATGATAAAGCATACTCTTTATTATTATGAAAAAATGGTCTCTGTGCAAATTTTTACAACAATCTTGGGCTAAAGTAAAGGCCTATTTTTACTTAAAAATTCTGGTTAAAATTTTGTGTGCAACTACATTCACCCTTTCCCTGATATGACAATTCTGCAGCAGACGACTTTGAACATATTTTGTCAAAACATAGAAAATCTCCATAATTGAATGGATAACCTATGACAAAAAGTGGAAAACATTGTGGCAAAAGGAGAAATTGCACGTTTTGTGCAATTTCTTCTTTTGTCACTATGTTTTCAAAAGCGGTCTGCTGCAGAGGCGTCAGAAAGTGTCTATATGAGGGAAAGGGTTAAGAGTCCATATTCCAGTAACTACTTGATGCATTGCATTAACACTTTATATAATCCTTCCCAACCATCACATCTATGTAATCAAGTTAGATAAGTATTATTATTATTATTTGATTTAGAAATTCTGGTAAATTTGTAGCATGCAACTACATTAGAGTCCATATCTCAGTAAATAATAAGCGGCGGAATAGTCGAGCACGATGTCTTACAGACAGCTCTTATATTGGATCTGGTTTATAAGTATTCCAACCATTATTCATGCAACTTGGCACACTTATTAAACATGATAAGATAGTGCTTGGCATGCAAGACACAAACTGTAGGAAATAGTTCTATTGCACTAGAACAGAATTGGTGTGTGTTCCATAATGCCTGGATTGATTTCATATAAAGTTACTTTATTGTTGGCTATAAAAAGATGATGTAGGATGGAACAACCGAATATCGGTGTTATGACGGTTTATTTGGAGAATTTTGTAATAAAGCAAACTTAACTGTGAATTAAGACGATGTGCAGAGCACATGTTACAACCACTTTGGTTCAAGGTCAAGGTCACAATTAGAGGTCAAAGGTCATATGACTCTATATTTCGTGTCTGCTCCATAACATTTGAACTGCTAGACGGATATTGAAATAACACTCTACAAATGTTCACCATACTGAGACAATGTGCAGAGCACATGTTACAACCACTTTGGTTCAAGATCAAGGTGGCAATTAGAGGTCAAACGTAATATGACTATATTTCATGTCTGCTCAATACCTTCTGAACCGTTTTAAGGATTTTAAAATAATTCACCACAAATTTTCACCATATTGAGACGATGTGCAGAGCTTATATTACAACCTTTTTGATTCAAGGTCAAGGAAAAAACACCCCTCTCTTGAGTACATTTAGTTATCATTTGGTAAACACATTTCACACTCAACAATGAAATCTTATTTTTATCCTCCGCTTTTTCGAAGAAAAAAAGGGGGGTTATTAATTTTTTGGCGGACTTAATTCAGTGGAGTTATGGCCCCTTATTTAACAAAAAATGTTGTTTGTTGCTGTTTCCGTGCAATAACTGCCACAAATGTGAACCGTTTTGTTTCAAACTTGGTAACAAGGTTAAATGCCTTAAGGGCTAGGCCAAGTGTGATTGTCACTTTCGGCAGACTTTATTCGGTGGAGTTATGGGCCCTTAATTAACAAAAAATGTCGTTTGTTGCTGTTTCCGTGCAATAACTACCACAAATGTGAACCGTTTTTTTTTCAAACTTGGTAACTAGGCTAAATGCATTAAGGGCTAGGCCAAGTTCGATTGTCACTTTCGGCGGACTTTATTCGGTGGCGTTATGGCCCCTTAATTAACAAAAAATGTTGTTTGTTGCTGTTCCCGTGCAATAACTGCCACAAATGTGAACTTTTTTTTTCAATCTTGGTAACAACATAAAATGCCTTGCTATTCGTAGAAGTGACTTTACCATTTCCAAGAATCAATTCTTTGGCCAAGAGGCCAGTCTTATTGGAAGCCGCCAGGAGGGATACTTTTAATTTTCGGTCAAGGAGAATATTTAGACCTGCCAGCGTGACCACATATCATGATTTCTCTTTGTCCTTTCTAAGTACATTAATTTAAGGTAATGACTTTTAAAACATCCCTTTTACACTCTATATACATGTGTGAGTTTTACAAATTAAAAACAAAAGAAAAAGGCCAGTAAATTAATTGAATGTATGTACATTTTTATTTAAGCGAAATTCATACTGTATCTACTCTAGACAGTAAAATAGAGAACCCTTCTATTGAATTTGTAAATGTAGTCTGGTTTCTTAAAATTACATGCTATGATATATTACGCAGTAATTAGACGAAGAAGCCTCGTCCCGTATTCACTAAACTTTTCAATTTAGATATTTGTCTAAATCTAAATCTTAATATTTAGTCCACGTTTTTGATTTAATCTGTATTCACCAACGCGTTTTAAACCGATCTCAATTTGGTCTAGTGTGTAAATGTCGTAAGCGGCCATGCAGCGACTCTGGTTCCCGAATCAAGTTAAGAGCTAAAATAAAAGACAGTACCATTCATCTATAGTCTATTTATAGATTTTCATTTTTATCGCAATTTCACATACATTTTTCATTTGCTTTACTTTTAATAATCTGACTTTCATGTTCAGTACATACTGGATTCAAAGTTAACTTCGAGTACAATTGTCATCGCAAAATGCAGACATGAAAAGTTTTAAACCACAGAAATATCTGTTTCAAGATCAATTTCGTTCTGTTTCGCTGTTGCAGTTCCACATTTCATGAATATCGCGGTAAACACGATATCGGTGTATTTTGCCTAGCCAACCACATGTTTTATCACGGATGCGATGTGAACATCCAGAATACTTAAATGAAATGAAATCTTCTGGTTCTTACAAACAAAGTGTGATCGGATTAACTGAACTGTATTTAACTTATCACTGTAAATGTAGACAGCATTTCAACTCTTATATCAACTGGTAAATTTACAGTTTGAGAAATAAATTCAAGTAAATTTTCAACCACTGGTTTAACGTTTTCAAAAAAATTGAAAAACATATCTTGCTAAATGAAGGTATAATTTATGGACATAAAGTAGAAAACATTGTAGCAAAAGGATAAATTCCTCGTGATCAATTTCTCTTTTTGTCACAATGTTTTCAAAAGTCGCTGCAGCTATTGTCAGTCTTTCAGATTACGTGTACATAGAAATACGTTTACTTGATTTTCTGAATGCTAATCACGACACAAGTTCACATCAGTTTCGTCAACTCGAGATTGTGTTGTGCGTTTGTAATCCGACAGCTTTGATTTTCAATTGCTCAATTTGCCACAATAATTTCAACTCTTTTCAATTATCTTACTATCATTTATAGAGATTTTCTATGTTTTGTACTTGATGATGTTAAAGTCTGTCCGAGTAAACATCATTGAAATCATTGTGGCAAATGGAGAAATTGCTCATAATGAGCAATATCTGCATTTGCCACACTAATTCAACACTTTTCAATTATCATACGATCATTTATAGAGATTTTTTTTTTACTTGATAATTTCAAAGTCGTCTACTGCAGATTTGTTTTATGTGGGAAGCCCTTATCCATTATCATGACTTACCGATACAAACGAAAAACAGATTTTCTGTGTGTCAGCATTATTTGATAAAACATTATCATAATAGGGCTTGTGTTCAATACAAATAGTTGATTGTTTTTGGTACTAATTTAAATTTATCATAACCTCTTGTCCAGTTATCTTTAGTATTATATGTCACTTTTTATGATCAGCTTAACTCTAAATTATCTCATTCACTTAAAACACAGACCCTGCCAGGTTAAATATCCTACATAAAACTTATATCTTCAATAATCAATATCAGCATTACTGACTACAGATTAAATTGTTCTAATGTTTGTGGATGTAAATGATCTTTTTTGTCAACGTCAAAATTGTCAGGGTCAAGGTCATAATTGTGCAGAACTTGACCTTTGTTAGGTAACTTAACCTCAAAACTTAACCTTTCTTATATCTCAGCAACCTCTGCTTGAATTTTTCTGAAACTTTGTCAGATGTATTGTTTGGTCATGGGACATCTGTCAACGTCAAAATTGTCAGGGTCAAGGTCAAAATTGTGCAGAACTTGACCTTTGTTAGGTAACTTAACCTCAAAACTTAACCTTTCTTATATCTCAGCAACCTCTGCTTGAATTTTTCTGAAACTTTGTCAGATGTATTGTTTGGTCATGGGACATCTGTCAACGTCAAAATTTTCAGGGTAAAGGTCAAAATTGTGCAGAACTTGACCTTTGTTAGGTAACTTAACCTAAAAACTTAACCTTTCTTATATCTCAGCAACCCCTGCTTGAATTTTTCTGAAACTTTGTCAGATGTATTGTTTGGTCATGGGACATCTGTCAACGTCAAAATTGTCAGGGTCAAGGTCATAATTGTGCAGAACTTGACCTTTGTTAGGTAACTTAACCTCAAAACTTAACCTTTCTTATATCTCAGCAACCTCTGCTTGAATTTTTCTGAAACTTTGTCAGATGTATTGTTTGGTCATGGGACATCTGTCAACGTCAAAATTTTCAGGGTCAACGTCAAAATTGTGCAGAACTTGACCTTTGTTAGGTAACTTAACCTCAAAACTTAACCTTTCTTATATCTCAGCAACCCCTGCTTGAATTTTTCTGAAACTTTGTCAGATGTATTGTTTGGTCATGGGACATCTGTCAACGTCAAAATTTTCAGGGTCAAGGTCATAATTGTGCAGAACTTGACCTTTGTTAGGTAACTTAACCTCAAAACTTAACCTTTCTTATATCTCAGCAACCTCTGCTTGAATATTTCTGAAACTTTGTCAGATGTATAGTTTGGTCATGGGACATCTGTCAACGTCAAAATTTTCAGGGTCAAGGTCATAATTGTGCAGAACTTGACCTTTGTTAGGTAACTTAACCTCAAAACTTAACCTTTCTTATATCTCAGCAACCCCTGCTTGAATTTTTCTGAAACATTGTCAGATGTATTGTTTGATACATCTGTCAACGTCATAATTTTTAGGGTCAAGGTCATAATTGTGCAGAACTTGACCCTTTCTTATATCTCAGCAACCCCTGCTGGAATTTTTCTGAAACTTTGTCAGATGTATTGTTTGGTCATGGGACATCTGTCAACATCAACATTTTCAGGGTCAAGGTCATAATTGTGCAGAACTTGACCTTTGTTAGGTAGCTTAACCTTTCTTATATCTCAGCAACCCCTGCTTGAATATTTCTGAAACTTTGTCAGATGTATTGTTTGGTCATGATACATCTGTCAACGTCATAATTTTCAGGGTCAAGGTCATAATTGTGCAGAACTTGACCCTTTCTTATATCTCAGCAACCCCTGCTGGAATTTTTCTGAAACTTTGTCAGATGTATTGTTTGGTCATGGGACATCTGTCAACATCAACATTTTCAGGGTCAAGGTCATAATTGTGCAGAACTTGACCTTTGTTAGGTAGCTTAACCTTTCTTATATCTCAGCAACCCCTGCTTGAATATTTCTGAAACTTTGTCAGATGTATTGTTTGGTCATGATACATCTGTCAACGTCATAATTTTCAGGGTCAAGGTCATAATTGTGCAGAACTTGACCCTTTCTTATATCTCAGCAACCCCTGCTGGAATTTTTCTGAAACTTTGTCAGATGTATTGTTTGGTCATGGGACATCTGTCAACATCAACATTTTCAGGGTCAAGGTCATAATTGTGCAGAACTTGACCTTTGTTAGGTAACTTGACCTCAAAACTTAACCTTTCTTATATCTCAGCAACCCCTGCTTGAATTTTTCTGAAACTTTGTCAGATGTATTGTTTGGTCATGGGACATCTGTCAACGTCATAATATCAATGCATTGACAGACATTTTACATTTTCACATTTTATCAACTTTACTTTCTTTTTGCATAGTGATACCATTTAATATCTGATTTTCTTAGAAGGGCGAGACACCCTCAGCCCGAGGTCTTGTTCTTATTTCTTCATGTGAAACGAAATATTGCAGCTTCTCTTTGATGCTTTGCATCAAACATCCGTCTTGTATCATTTTTTATACGCCAACGTATTATAGTTTTACCTGCAGCGTACGGGTGGGCGGTGTGAAGTATGTTGTCAGCTAAATAACTTTAGAAGCCTTTGTTCAATCATCTATAAATTTGGTCAGAATGTGTATTAGCATAATACATGTATCTTGGACAAGTTCAATAACTAGCCATATCGCTTAAGTCAAATCGAGAGTTATCGCTCTTTAATTATAAAATTAACCTAAAATTGGTCTTGTCAGCTATAAGTAACTTTAGAAGCCTTTGTCCAATCATCATCAAATTTGGTCAGAATGTGTATTGGCATAATATCTTGGACAAGATTGATAACTAGCCATATCGCTCAAGTCAATCTAGAGTAATTGCCCTTTAATTATAGAAATTACCTAAAATTAGTCTTGTCAGCTAAATAACTTGAGAAGCCTTTGTCCAATCATCACCAAATTTGATCAGAATGTGTATTGGCATAATAACTTGGGCAAGTTTAATAACTACTGATATCGCTGTAGTCAATCAAGAGTTATTGCCCTTTAATTATAGAAATTACCTAAAATTGGTTTTGTCAGCCCAATTACTTAAAAAGCCTTTGTCCAATCATAACCAAATTAAGTCAAAATGTGTATTGGCAAAATATCTCAGACAAGTTCGATAACTAGCCATATCACTCTATTCACTTGAGAGTTATCGGCCTTTAATTATAGAAATTAGCTAGAATTGATTTGTCAAAATGTGTATAGGCATAATAATATCTTGGACAAGTTTGGACAACCAGTTTGGATAACCAGCCATATCGCTGTAGGTCAATCGAGAGTTTCTGCCCTTTAATTATAGAAATTACTTCAAATAGGTATTGTCCGACCAATAACTTTTGAAGCCTTTATCCAATCATCACAAAATTTAGTCAGAATGTGTATGAGCGTAGTATTTTGGACAAGTTATATAACCAGCCATATTGCTTGATTTACTCTTGAGTTATTGCCCTTAATGACAGAAATTACCTTAAATTGATCTAGTCCACTCAATAACTTTAAAAGCTTTTGTCCAGTCACCACCAGAATGTGTATTGGCAGAATATCTTGGACAGGTCCGATTACCAGCCATATCGCTTCAATCACTCCAGAGTTATTGCCCTTTAATTATAGAAATTACCTCAAATCAGTCTTGTCCGATCAATAACATGTGAAGCCTTTTTCTGATCATCACCAAATTTAGACAATATGTTGATTCAAATTTGTACACCGACTTGTATTGTTTATAGTGACTTAATTTTGAACTATTATCAATTTTGCTGCGCCAGGAATGGTCCTTAGGTGGCCTTCTTTCAAAGTTGTTCAAAGAATTTAATTCCAAGTAGAACTTTGGTTGCTGCGGCATCAGAAAAGGGGAATATTGCCAAATCTTAAAAAATCTTTTTGTCCAAAAGTACTGGCCCGATTTGAAAATTATCTTGCACAAATATTCCTTGGGGTACCCTCTACCAAGATTGTTCAAATATTTTAGATCCGTTGAAAAACATGGCCACCAGGGGGCGGAGCTTATTTTCCTTATATGTGCATTGTTAAAACTTTAAAAATCTTCTTGTCCAAAAGTACTGGCCCGATTTGAAAATTATTTTGCACAAATGTTCCTTGGGGCACCTTTTACCAAGATTGTTCAAATATTTCCAATCCGTTGAAAAACATAGCCGCCAGGGGGCAGAGCTTGTTTTCCTTATATGTGAATTGTTAAAACTTTGAAAAATCTTTTTGTCCAGAAGTACTGGCCCAATTTGAAAATAATTTTGCACAAATGTTGCTTGGGGCACCCTTTACCAAGATTGTTCAAATATTTTCCATCTGTTGAAAACCATGGACGCCAGGGGGCAGAGCTTGTTTTCCTTATATGTGAATTGTTAAAACTTTGAAAAATCTTCTTGTCCAGAAGTACTGGCCCAATTTGAAAATTATTCTGCACAAATGTTGCTTGGGGCACCCTTTACCAAGATTGTTCAAATATTTTCCATCCGTTGAAAACCATGGACGTCGGGGGCGGTGCTTGTTTTCCTTATAAGTGCATTGTAAAATCTTAAAAATCTTCTTGTTTTCCTTATATGTGCATTGTAAAATCTTGAAAAAATCTTCTTGTCCAAAAGCACCTGCCTGATTTAAAAATGATTTGGCACAAATGCTCCTTGGGTGACCTACCAAGGTTGTTCAAATGAATCCGATCCGTTGAAAAACATGGCCACCAGGGGGTTGCTTGTTTTCCTTATATGTATGGAGTAACATATATGTATGGAGTAAAAACTTTGAAAACTATTGAAGTTCTATTAAATCAGGTGAGCGATATAGGGCCATCATGGCCCTCTTGTTTTAAACTTCACACACTTATTCAGGGTCATTAGGTGACCTTGTATGTCAAGTCCCATAACTCTTGAATGGAATTGACTAAATTGTGCTCCTTTTTGGACTTAGAATTTTGGTCAAACCTTTGCATGCAAGGCCTTTTCTCAGACACTGTGTCTGCTGTTGCTTTAAAACTTCACACACTTATTCAAGGTCATTAGATTAGATTAGGTCAAGTCCCATAACTGTGAAATGGATTTTGACTGAATTGTGCCCCTTTTTGGACTTAGAAAATTTTGGTCAAACCTTGCATGCAAGTTGCTTATCGTATATAAATAAATCTACAGATTTAAAAGGCCCAAAAGGGCCTGTATGGATTTGGTTAACATTTGCATGCAAGTATTGAAAAGTTGTTTTATCTTGCAATAGGTGATACTGTGTGACTTTACCTAATGCTATAACTGTTCTAAAGTAGGCCCTGATAGGCGAGCTATATTGTCCTCTGTCAACTCTTGTTATTACAGGATGTCGTTAAATTTTTAGAATTTATTTATATTTTGACATGATACTGTTTTATTTGTTTCAGAAATTATTCCAATGCTTATCATCAACTTTGAAATGTATGAGAGAATGTACTCCATTGTAAGTTGATTCTTTCTTATTGTTCGAATTAATCCGATCATTGAAAAACTTTAACAATAATATTATTCTAGTACAAAAGTACTGGCACTATTTGAAAATAATTTTGCACAAATGTTCCTTGGGTGAACCTCTTCCAAGATTGTTCAAATTATTTTTATCCTTTTTAGCTTACCTATGCACGAAGTGCAAGGTGAGCTATTGTGATCACATTTTGTCCGTGCTTCGCGCGTCGTCAGTCGTGCGTCATCAGTTGTGCGTCGTCAACATTTGTGCTTGTTAACACTCTAAAGGCTACAATTTGCATCTAATCTTCATAAAAGTTTATCAGAATATTCATCTCCATCACATCTTGGACAAGTTCGAAACTGGGCCATATGAGGTAAAAAACTAGGTCACTAGGTCAAATTGAAGGGAAATCTTGTTAAATGGAGGCCACATTTTCAACTTAAGCATGTTGAAACTTGATCAGAATGTTTGTCTTAATGATATGTAAGTCAAGTACGAACATGAGTCATGTTGGGTCAAAAAGAAGGTCACTATAGGTCAAATTGAAGGAAAAGTTTGTTAACACTCTAGAGGCCGCAATATTTGCTTCAGCGGTTTGAAATTTTGTCAGAATGTTTGTATTAATGATTTCTAGGTCAAAGTTCGAACATGGGTCATGTCGGGTCAAAAACTAGGTCACTAGGTCAAATTAAAGGGAAATCATGTTAACACTCCAGAGGCCTTAATTTTTGCTTCAGCAGTTTAACATTATGTTAGAAATTAGGTCACTAGGCCACATTGAAGGGAAATCTTGTAAACACTGTTAAAGCCGCGTTTTCGCTTCAGCAGCTTGAAATTTGATCAGTCTGTTGAGCTGAATGATATCTAGGCCAAGTTCAAATATGGTTCATGATCAAAAACTAGGTCGCTAGGCCAAATTGAAGGGAAATCTTGTTAACACTGTAGAAGCCACATTTTTAACTTGAGCATGTTGAAACTGTATCAGAATGTTTGTCTTGATGATATGTAGATCAAGTTCGATCGAACATGGGTCATGTTGGGTCAAAAACTAGGTCACTAGGTCAAATTGATGGAAAATCTTGTTAACACCCTAGAGGCCACAATTTTTGTTTCAGCAGTTTGAAATTTTGTCAGAATGTTTGTCTTAAAGATATCTGGGTCACTTTCGAATAAGGGTCATATTTGGTCAGAAACTAGGTTACTAGGCCAATTTGAAGGAAAATCTTGTTAACTCTGTAGAAGCCGTTGGGTACTGTTGGGTACAGTTGCTTGAAATTTGGTCAGAATGTTTTATCTTATAAAATAATATCTAGGCCAAGTTTGAATATGGGTCATATTGGGTCAGAAGCTAGGTCACTAGGCCAAATTGAAGGAAAATGTTGTTAACACTCTGGATACTGCATTTTTAACTTGAGCATGATGAAACTTTATCAGAATGTTTGTCTTGATGATACACTGGCACTCCTCTTTAACACTGTACTTGGGAGCCATGGTCTCGCACAGTGCTATAAGCAGGGTTAAATTGATAACGCTGTTCCAAAAATCATTACCCCACCCACCTATAATGCATACACTAATTCAATTGCAAAGAGAGAGTGTTTTTGGCTAAAACAAGCTTGCAAGATATTTTTGGACCGAACAATACGCATTTCTAATCATCGATCTTTTACAGGGTTATTTTTTTGACAATTTGCGGTAATTGCAGTGAAATTTCGAGATTTACCGAGTGGCTGGGAGTATACTTATAGTTTTGCAATATTTGCGGAAGTTTACAATCGATACATGTCTCATGCGCATGCCTATTTAACGGCCCCAATATTGATGACGTTTACTGCATACATATAATTACACCCGATATCGATTTTTTTATCTGTCTATTGTTATGATTAACGTGATACTGCAGTCGCTCGATAATGATATCTACCTTTTACCTGTCTATTGTTGTAATGTTGAACAAAGCGTTATGCAAACATGTGGCTTAACTGCAGTGAAGATCTATTACTTGGATCGTATTTTGGTATTTCCAATGTAAGGTTTTTGAAAATTTATAATTATATTCCCAAATATTTCATGCAATAAATTTTGGGAGCCAAGCAAGACCAGTGTTATAACGGGATCCACTTTAAAACGGAGAGTTTTATAGAGGAGTGCCAGTGTATGTAAGTAAGTAAAGTTCGAACATCAGTCATGTTTGGTCAAAAAGTAGGTCACTTGGTCAAATTGTAGAAAAATCTTGTTAACACTATAGGCCGCATTTTTTGCTTCAGATGTTTGACATTTGATGAGAATGTTTATCTTAATGATATCTAGGTCAAGTTCAAATATGGGTGATATTGGGTCCGCAACTAGGTCACTAGGCCAAATTGAAGGAACATTTTGTTAACTCTGTAGAAGACACATTTTTTGCTACAACAGCTTGACATTTAATGAGAATATTTATCTAAATGATATCTAGGCCAAGTTCGAATATGGGTTATGTAGGGTTCAAAACTAGGTCACTAGGTCATATTGAAGGAAAATCTTGTTAACACTTTGGATGCATCATTTTATGCTTCAGCAGCTTGAAATTTTGTCAGAATGTTTGTCTGAATTATATCTAGGTTAAGTTCGAATATGTGTCATATTGGGTCAGAAACAAGGTCAATAAAAGAAAATATTGTTCAAACTCCGGAAGCCGCATATCTAGTCCATGTTGGAATATAGGTCATATCAGGTAAAAAAATATAGATCACTAGGTCAAATGAAGGAAATTCTTGTAAACACTGGAATTCAATTAAAACAGTATATAAACTAAAGTTTGCCTATGCCTAATCAATGTTGCCTTTGTAACACTTGAATCTGTATAATGAAGAAAGTACCACCATGCTTTGCTTACAGTTACTACAGGTTGATTATTCATGCATAACAAATAGAAATGAAAGAAGCTACATGTACAATATATTTCAGGGTCATTCAAATGAATGAAAAAAAAAAAAAAAAGTGGAAATAAGCAAATGTACAATTGTATAGTATATATTAGTTTGTAGTACAGGGACAAAGTCACTATCATTGACTTGCCTTTTGAGCTCACCTGAGCACAAACTGATCAAGACAAGCTGTTGTTACCACCACAATTCCTATTTTTCTGTCATCAACAATTTACATGTTAATACTCTAGAGGTCACTACTTTTTCAGTTTGTTTATCATGATAATATCTAGGCTAAGTTTGATTATGGGTCAAAATGTCAAAAAGAAGCAAGATCATAATCATGGAATAATTTTTATAAAAGCATGAAACTTTGTTAGAATGTTTGATCTGATGATATCTAGGCAAAGTTCCAACATCCAGGATAAAAACTAGGTCACTAGGCAAAAATTGGAAAAATAGCTTGTGAAAACTCGAGAGGCTGCCTTTTGAAATCAAGATTGATGAAACTTTGTCAGAATTTTTGTCTTGATGATTTCTAAGCTAAGATCGAAAATGGGTCATGTCTGGTCAAAAACAAGGTCACTGCCTGATATAAGTAATATTTTATGATCACACTAGTCTTAGGGCCGCATTTTTTATTTAAGAATAATATATTTTGTTATAATGTTTGAAAGTTTGAACACAGGGACGGACGTGCTCCTCTAAAAATAAATATGACCCTATGCATAAATATCAATATTGATATTTATGCATAGGGTTATATTTATATTTAGAGGAGCACGTCCCTGTGGTTTGAATATGGCTCATGCCCGATCAAATTCTAGGTAAATATGTCAAATTAATGGGAAAAAATGTGGACACTCAAGAGGTCCCATTTTTTACTCAAGAATGATAAATCATAATCAATATAATTGTATTAATGATATCTAGGAAAATATATAATATGGATCATATCGGGTCAAAAACTAGCTTGCAAGGCCTAATTCAAGAAAAATCTTGTGGACTCTGTAGAGGCTGTATTCTTACTGGTTTGCCAAATCACTTTTTTAATTATTATTTATAAATACCTTATCATACAGAGGTGTACTCAGGTGGACATTACAGGGTCATAATGGTCATCTTGAATTTTCCAGAGAGCAAGATGAAAAAAGATTAGAAATGAGGCTGAGAATATCTAAGCAGTTATTGAGGGAGAGTTGTGTTGCTGACCGCATTTGCACTATGGCAGAATCTGCTCAGATATTTATACATTGCATGGCATTGTATGACAACTTTGCCAATGCTCAACAGAGGCAGAAAGGTTCATTATTCGATCACATGAAATTGCTTCAAGCAGGCCTAGATGAAATCTTGAATTGGATGCAATTTAATTGCCGAAACTGGGATATTGATCTTGAACTATATTTACAGGTAAGCTAATTTGATGAAAGAACAGTGTTTTTATGTCAAAAATACATTACCAATCATTTAATACATGTACCTGATATATAATCTCTACACCCTTAATTCATCCAGAAAAAGAACTCGCCTTGCGTATTCCTTGCGTATATGTGATATACACGGTCGCCCGTAAGAGCGGGCAAGCACGTGATATTTGCCACTTTCATTTCTTGATCCACCAGCTAGACAGGCTAAGAATTTACATATATTTTCTAATTAATTTTCTTGTCTTTTTTAAGGCCTATTGCCTTATTAAGTTGTTTTCATTCAGATATTCAACTGCATTGACATAAATATCAACTTAAATTGTTTAAATTATTGTTGTAATTGTTTGTTTTTGTGGTAGACAACTAACTGAAAAGACACGAGGTGGTTTACCCCACCCAGTTGTTTTTCAGTTATCGTCATCGGGTGCGGAAGTACGTAAATGCTGAGTCAGACTTAAAATTTAACGACGAGTTCCCCAGCCCCGTAATGATAATAGTAATTATCTTTATTGAACATTACATGTATTAATAACATAGACAAAAATTTAGTTATTTTTGTTTGTCAATTATATACTTTTCGAGCGTTCACTCGGTGTAGAAAATAAAAAGTAGAATTTTTTTATTTTTTTTTTATTTATTTTCATTTCGTATAAATTGTATTCATAACTATGTCACATAATGGTGAACGGAGGCGTGGCTCGTGTGGTCATGCTGTGGACACATGGGACACGCATCCAAACTGTGTAGTTCACTCTAAGTGCACACAGCTTTCACCCTGCGAGTACTGCTCTTCTTGGTCTGTGTCCATTTGGAAACAGGCTGGGAAAAGTAAGACTAGCAAAAGCAGGAAGGGTAAGAGGGCCCCTAAAAAGGTCTCTCTGATCTCTTCGAGTGAAGCGGAGTTCGTGGGGTTCTCCCTATCGGACTCCGCGACCGTGTTGAGTGGGTCGAAGGTCAGAGCTGTTCCTTCTCCACTTAGCACAACCGCACCTCCTTTAGCTTCGGCTAGTCTAGCGAGAGACACGGAGGGGCGGATGGTAGCTTTGGATGCTCGTTGTTCTGTCGGGAAACAAAAGCCTTCGGGCCAGACACCGTACGGAAACAGGGTTGAATGCGCTCAAGAGCTGGAGCCTTCTTCCTCTGAACGGCATTATCTGACGCCTGGTGTTGGGGCTCAACCTTCGAAAGAAGGGGATGCCGGAATCACCCGCAGGGAAACCGGGCGGGCTGGTTTGTCAGATCACTTGCAGGGAAACCGGGCGAGCTGGTCAATACCAACACCACACTCTGAGCTTCAGCAGTCTTCGGACTACTGCAGAGTGCCGGATAACGATGTCTGCCGACAAAGTTCTCTGGAGACTTTTGATAGGTCAGCTTCACTAACTGCCTATCTCGAGTCAACAGGGTAATGCTTGCGCTGTACAGCAAAACCCATATGCAGAGGCGCGACAGGTTACCGGGCAACCGGGAAGTCATCTAGCGATGACGCGGCCAGTCACTGGTCATTCATCTAGCCATGACACGACCGAGCCAGTCAGTCAATTTGCCATGACTCAACAAAGCAGTCAATCACTTAGCGGTGACACGACAGGTCAGCAGGCTTTTAGCTACGATTCGACCAGGCAAACAGTTAATCATTTAGATATGACACGACCCGGCAGTCAATCATTTTACAATGACACAACTAGCCAAACAGTCACACATGTAGCCATATAACGACAAGGCGGAGGTCAAGCATTGAACTATGACGCGACCAGCCAATCAGTCACGCATGTGAACATGACATGACCAGGCAATAGTCAGTCATTTGGTAATGACGCGGCTAGCTTGTCTGTCGGTTATGTAAACATGGCGCGACCAGCCAATCGGTCACGCATGTGAACATGACACGACCAGGCAATAGTCAGTCATTTGGTAATGACGCGGCTAGCTTGCCTGTCGGTTATGTAAACAACGCACGACCAGGCAGTCTATCATTTGGCAATGACACGACTAGCCAGCCAGTCGCTTATGTAACATGGCACGACCAGGCATGGGCTCTGTACTGGCTGACCGAATTGATACTATTATCATTCTATCTCAGGTCAACAACAGAGTAGTGTTATGAATGTTCAGAGCGTAGGTTACGCACCAAACTCTAATATTCAGCCGTATAGCTCCGAGTACGGGAATTATCGGTCGGAGAAATCCTTCCGTTCCCCAAAGGGAACTATGTACTTCATTAAAGAAGACACTCTTCCCCATTACCAACCACCGGTCCATTCAATGGATCCGGTCGGTAAGACTTGACCAGGCAAACGGTCAATCATTTAGATATGACACAACCGGGCAGTCAATCATTGTACAATGACACGACTAGCCAACCAGTCACACATGTAGCCATGTCCGGGCAACCGGGAAGTCATCTAGCGATGACGCGGCCAGTAACTGGTCAGTCATCTAGCCATGACACGACCGAGCCAGTCAGTCAATTTGCCATGACTCAACAAAGCAGTCAATCACTTAGCGGTGACACGACAGGTCAGCAGGCTTTTAGCTACGACTCGACTAGGCAAACAGTTAATCATTTAGATATGACACGACCGGGCAGTCAATCATTTTACAATGACACAACTAGCCAAACAGTCACACATGTAGCCATGTAACGACAAGGCGGAGGTCAAGCATTTAACTATGACGCGACCAGCCAATCAGTCACGCATGTGAACATGACACGACCAGGCAATAGTCAGTCATTTGGTAATGACGAGGCTAGCTTGTCTGTCGGTTATGTAAACATCGCACAACCAGGCAGTCTATCATTTGGCAATGACACGACTAGCCAGCCAGTCGCTTATGTAAACATGGCGCGACCAGCCAATCGGTCACGCATGTGAACATGACACGACCAGGCAATAGTCAGTCATTTGGTAATGACGCGGCTAGCTTGCCTGTCAGTTATGTAAACATCGCACGACCAGGCAGTCTATCATTTGGCAATGACACGACTAGCCAGCCAGTCGCTTATGTAACATGGCGCGACCAGGCACGGGCTCTGTACTGGCTGACCGAATTGATACTATTATCATTCTATCTCAGGTCAACAACAGAGTGGTGTCAGGGGCGGATCCAGCGGGGGGGTCCGGGGGGGTCAGACCCCCCCTGGAATGGCTAGGACCCCCCCTGGAAAAAAAAAAAAAAAAAAAAAAGCAAAAAAAACATAATTTGTTCATAAAAATACTAAAAAAACTTAAAACAAACACACAAACAAGAGGGCCATGATGGCCCTGGATCGCTCACCTGATCTATATGATTCATAATATGAAGCATGTAAATTTTAAGGTACAACTAAGGAAAACAACCTCTGCCCCCTGCATGGTGGCCATGTTTTCAACAGATCAGAATTATTTGTGGAGGGTGCCCCAAAGAACATTTGTTCAAAATAATTTTCAAATTGAGCCAGCACTTTTGGACAAGAAGATTTTTTAAGATTTGGCAATTTTCCCCTTTTCTGATGCCGCAGCAACCAAAGTTCTACTTGAAATTAAATTCTTTGAACAATTTTGAAAGGGGACCACCTAAGGACCATCCTGTGAAGTAATTTTGAAATCTGGCTAGTATTTTTGGACAAGATTTTTTTTAACAATGCACATATAAGGAAAACAAGCCCCGCCCCCTTGCAGCCATGTTTTTCAACGGATTGAAAATATTTGAACAATCTTGGTAGAGGGTGCCTTACGAAACATTTGTGCAAATTAATTTTCAAATCGGGCCAAGCACTTTTGTACAAGAAGATTTTTTAAGATTTGGCAATTTACCTCTTTTCTGATGCCGCAGCAACCAAAATTGTACTTCGAATTAAATTCTTTGAACAACTTTGAAAGGGGACCACCTAAGGACCATTCCTGTGAAGTTATTTTGAAATCTGGCCAGTACTTTTGGACAAGAAGATTTTTAAAGTTTTAGCAATGTACATATAAGGAAAACAAGCCCCGCCCCGTTGCGGCCATGTTTTTCAACGGATCGGAAATAATTAAACAATCTTCATAGAGGGTGCCCTTAGGAACATAAATTTTGTGCAAAATAATTTTTAAATCGGGCCAGTACCTTTGGACAAGAAGTTTTTGTAAGATTTGGCAATTTTCCCATTTTCTAATGCCGCAGCAACCAAAGCTCTACTTGGAATTAAATTCTTTGAACAACATTGAAAGGGGACCACCTTAGGACCATTTCTGTGAAATTATTTTGAAATCTGGCCAGTACTTTTGAACAAGAAGATTTTTAAAGTTTTAACAATGCACATATAAGGAAAACAAGCCCCACCTGCTTGCGGCCATGTTTTTCAACGGATCGAAAATATTTGAACAAGCTTGGTAGAGGGTGCCCTAAGGAACATTTGTGCAAAATAATTTTCAAATCGGGCCAGCACATTTGGACAAGAAGATTTTTTAAGATTTGGCAATTTTCCCCTTTTCTGATGCCGCAACAGCCAAAGTTCTACTTGGAATGAAATTCTTTGAACAATTTTGAAAGGGGACCACCTAAGGACCATTCCTGTGAAGTTATTTTGAAATCTGTCTATTGGTTTAGTAGAAGAAGTCATTTGTAGGAAATTGTTAACAGACGGACGGACGGACAGACGACGATGACGACGACGACGGACGCCGGACATTCAGTGATCACAAAAGCTCACCTTGCACTTCGTGCATAGGTGAGCTAAAAACAGATCTATGTAAGTGGAGACCTCCTCGTGGTTAGAACCGGTAACGTTTGTTAAAACAGATACAAACGGCTAACATCTGCTTGAATGTGGAAAGGGATTGTATTTCTGTAATTTTGTGGGCAAAAGTTGGACCCCCCCTGGAGAAAAATCCTGGATCCGCCCCTGGGTGTTATGAATGTTCAGAGCGTAGGTTACGCACCGAACTCTTATATTCAGCCGTATAGCTCCGAGTACGGGAATTATCGGTCGGAGAAATCCTTCCGTTCCCCAAAGGGAACTATGTACTTCATTAAAGAAGACACTCTTCCCCATTACCAACCACCGGTCCATTCAATGGATCCGGTCGGTAAGACTTGACCAGGCAAACGGTCAATCATTTAGATATGACACAATCGGGCAGTCAATCATTGTACAATGACACGACTAGCCAACCAGTCACACATGTAGCCATGTCACAACAAGGCGGAGGTCAAGCATTAGGCAATAGTCAGTCATTTGGTAAATACGCGACCAGCCTACCTGTTGATTACGTAAACATGGCACGACCAGGCAGTCTTATCATTTGGCAATGACACGACTAGCCAGCCAGTCGCTTATATAAACATGGCGCGACCAGGCACGGAATCTGTACTGACTGACCGAATCGATACCAATTATCATTCAATCCGGGTCAACAACAGAGTGGTTATATGAATATTCAGAGCGTAGGTTACGCACTAAACTCTAATATTCATCTGTCTAGCTCCAGGAATGGGAATTATCGATCGGAGAATTCTTCCGTTTCCCCAAAGGGAACTGTGTACTTCACTAAGAAGTCACTCTTCCCCAATACCAACCACCGGTCCATTTAATGGATCCGGTCGGTAATAGACGGGAATACCAAGCCTACCGTGGTCAGCAATACCCAACTCATGGGATTTCACTGTACCCTGAGGGACACCTATATAATAGGCAGTCCTTAGAAAGGCAACCCCTGGACCAGAATACACTAGTTCATTCTGGGAAAGGGAGGTCAAAGCCGTCCATGTCTGAGTCGGATGTAGATCAACCGGTTGTAAAGACCAGTTAGACTATGTCGGAGGATTAGACACTCTCCCAGCTCTTCGTGTAACGAAAATGAGTGAAGTCAGTCGCCTTCAGATAATGACTCCTTAGACTCCAAGCTCCTCTTTGGTGAAAGGATAGCTGCGGGACTGTGTCTGATTCTTCAAAACAGTCCATAAGTCTTTCGGCGAGCGCAGTTAATGCATTTGCACAGGGCCAGAAACGCTGTGCGTCTTCTGCGGTTAAGAGCAAAACTAAGAAGCCTTACCCTGCAAAGAGCATAAACGGGAAGTTAAGGCGTTTACGCCGAGAAAACCGACTTCCACAGGTCATAAGTCAGCTAACCGAAGGCCCCTTACCAAGGGGCTAAGAATCGGCAGCCTTCTAAGTACAGCACAACCCCTAGGGATGCGCACCTCTCTATGATCGTCCCAAGGCCGGAGATTACAGTCGGGGGCCGCCTGTCGTTTTTCATAAAGGAATGGGAAAGTGTCACAGAGGATCGTTGGATCTTATCTGTGATACAGGAAGGGTATCTAATTCCCTTCATTTCTCCTCCTCCTCTGACAAGCATGGCTATCGACATGTCGTCACGTCATCCGGCCATGTCAAAAGGGATTTCATCACTTCTGTAAAGAAAGCCATAGAGAGGGTTCTCAACCCCAATTATCGGGGTTGCTACAGCCGTCTTTTGCTCGTCCCAAAGGACGTTCGGTGGAGACCGGTTATAGATTTATCAGCTCTAAATCTATTGATTCCGGTCGAGAAGTTCAAAATGGAGTCGACCTGCTCCATCCGAATAACAATTCGGGAAGGCGACTGGGCGGTCTCTCTAGACCTCACAGACGCCTATTACCACATTCCCTCGTCGAGGAAGTACTTTCGTTTTGTGGTAAATGACAAGGACAAGAGGATTCACTCTGTGAAATCTGAAACAGGGAGGTCAAGACCATCTCATACGTGAGCTCGGCCCCGACGGTTAATTCCATGCGATCTCATTCTTCTTCGGAAAAGGGATCGATGTCAAGGGATCAATTCTTCGGTCATGACTCCAATTCAGGGTACTTCGGAAAAGGGATCAATTCCTCGGTCGTGACTCCTTCATAGGATTCCATGTCGAATCGGACACTGACCTTCCGGTTCAGAACCGGCTATAGTCAAGCCTCACGTCGTCGGGGAAAACCCATGACCCCGTCTTGTCTGAAGAATAAGAGACATATCGGGATCAGTGCTCCATATGATGATGATCCAATTCAGAGCTGGACTCTAAATAAATTATCATTGGCGGAAGGTTACTGCATTCACTGCGTCCATAATGCACGCAGCTATAGGGAAGCACTCCTCTCTATTAAATCGTCTAACAAAGAATGATATAGATTGGGTATCAACCTTCCATTCGGGGTTTCTACAACTGTTTTTCTTCTAGTTCCTAAGAAAGACAGCCAGTGAAGACAGGTAGTAAACTTATCGACTCAGTTCGCATCTAGTACGGTCGAGTAATAGAATGGAACGTTCCGTTTCACCAAGATCACAATCCGGAACGGCTGTCTGGGCTATTTGTTTGTCCTAACAGACGCCTATTACCACGTACCGATTGTTTGGTCTTCGAGGAATTACCGTCGATTCATTGTAAACGGGGATGTGTTCCTTTCAAACACTTCACTTCGATTACCTGCGTTCAGAATTATTTCCCAAAACAGGCAAGTCGGATCTAATTCCCTCAAGAGACTCTTTGTGGGATGTTTCTCGTCGGTCTGGCCCTTCGGACAGACTCGAGTCGCTATATGCGAATCCGATTATTTTTCTGGTTCGGGATCAGTAAGTAGGGGAAACAGCCCAATACATGCTTCACACCACACCCGAATTGTTTACAGATATTGGGGCAGTGCGTACAGCTTAACAGCCTACGGCATGTGATCAATGGATGTAGTTTTGCTAGCTTTCTATCACATACTACTCATTGGGCAGTGGACGATCAGAATTCGCAAAGGGAATAATAATAATTTCTCCCTTGGGTAATAATGAATCAACTTCCGGTTCAAAGTTATTCGCTGTCTGGGAAGTGAAAATGATACTAGAAACACTTTACTGGCCCAGAGACTGTGGTTATACGTCCTGCTGGCCTGTCTATCGACATAACCATTACATCTTCCTTAGAAATAGACAGTTTTTACCGATTGATGTTATTAAGGTAGGTCAATCTCTCTGAACTGTCTTCGAAAGCTACCGCTTCTTAAGTTCTTAACTGAGACTTATAAATTCGTCTTGCTTGGCGAACACTATCAGGGAAGTGAGTTCTTTGCTTTCAGTAGAAACGAATTTCATTAGGTTTCACAGCCTGATGGTTAGAATTAGAAAAACCCATTTGTAGGAGTTAACTCCAAAATGGGATTTGTCTTGCGTCCTCTGGTCGCTTACAAGAGCTCCATACGAACCTCTTCAATCGACGTCTTTAAAGTTCCTTACTTATAAAACCGTCTTTTTTATTAGCTTTTGCTACAGCTCGTCATAGGAGCGAATTACACGCTCTTTCTGTAGAAACCGGCCATATCAGATTCAATGAATCTGATGGCTCCTTTACTCTACTGTGTAAACCAGGGTTTCTGGCTAAGAACCAGTTACCGTCGGTCCTTCCTGATCCGATTATAGTTCCTAGTTTCTGCGAGCTGTGGTCCTTCGGATTCCGACAGATCCCTTTGTCCTGTCAGAGCTCTTAAATATTATCTTAAGAGAGTTGAGGGGAATAGGGGTCGGAGAAAGAGGTTATTCTTCCTCTTATAGGTCGTAAGGATATATCAGCAGCTTCTATTTCTCGCTGGATATCCATTACGATTAAATTAGCGTACAAAGATTTATCTAGTCGTGATCTTCTTTTCTGCGGATACGCCCGCATGAAGTTAGAGCTCTTTCGGCGAGTTGGGCTTTTTCGAACAATATTCCCCTTGAAGAATTCTTCGCGCGGCAGTTTGGAAAACTCAGTCAACTTTTTCATCTTTCTACTTGCGTTCTATGTCTGGTCATACAGAGAACTTGTACTCTCTGGGCCCGTTGGTTGCGTCTCAGCGAGTTGTCCGCTAAATTACTCTCAACATATCAATGAAGTGAACACTGGTTGAAATTAATCAATCCCTGCTCTTACCTTATACTGTTGGGTTCATAGTACTTTGTAAATAAATTAGAAAATAATACACTACAAGGTGCTGCTACCTGGAACGACAGTAAGTATTGGCCGAACCTCCCGTCCGATGCTACAAAGTCATCAGGTATTAAATGACTGGTAATGTATTTTTGACATAAAAATGAAGTTTTTTAAAGTAAAACATATTTTTATTAGAAAATACTTACCAGTCATTTATAGAGTCCCGCCTCCCATCCCCGCGTTGTCACCCAACACTTAACGTTGAAATAAAAGTGGCAAATATCACGCTCTTATGGGCCACCGTGTATATCACATATACGTGAGGAATACGCAAGGCGAGTTCTTTTTCTGGATGAATTAAGGGTGTAGAGATTATATATCAGGTATTAAATGACTGGTAAGTATTTTCTAATAAAAATATGTTTTACTTTAAAAAACTTCGTTTTTATACGACCATTTTTTAAAAACGGTACGTATTATGGTATGGTCATGTCCGTCCCTCCGTCCCGTCCGTACAGACGGACGAGTACTTGTGGGGTTAGGTGTTCTCCTAAAGCCCACCCACCACCCTTATAAAGACACTTAGATAAATAGTGTTTTTTTATTTTTTATTACGGGTATCTCATTTGCATATTTATGTTATTCATTCCGTAAAAGGGAAGTTATTACGGAATGAATTGCATTCTTGTGGGGTTAACCCCACAAGATAACATCAAAGGAAATAACCCCACAAATACACTTCGTCTGTATGTCCGTCCATCCCTCCGTCCGTCCGTTCGGGTTTTCCGCACTTTTTTCTTACATACTTTGAGCTATTGAGCTGAAATTTTGTATACGGCTTTGTAGTGATGTGTCACAGATCAAGTTCATATTTCCTGGGATTTCGTCAATTTTTTAATGAGTTATGCCCCTTTTTGGACTTAGAATATTTGTTTTCCGCACTTTTTTTCTACATGCTTTGATTTATTGAGCTGAAATTATGTATATGGCTTCGTAATCAAGTGTCACAGATCAAGTTCACATTTCCTCGAATTTCGTCAATTTTTAAATGAGTTATGCCCTTTTTTGGACTTAGAATATTGGTTTTCCGCACTTTTTTTCTACATACTTTGAGCTATTGACCTGAAATTTTGTATATGGCTTTGTAATCATGAGTCACAGATCAACTTCACATTTCCTCGGATTTCGTCAATTTTTGAATGAGTTATGCCCCTTTTTGGACTTAGAATATTGGTTTTCCGCACTTTTTTCTTACATACTTTGAGCTATTGACCTGAAATTGTGTATTAGGCTTTGTAGTGATGTGTCACAAATCAAGTTCATATTTCTTGGGATTTCGACAATTTTTGAATGAGTTATGCCCCTTTTTGGACTTAGAATATTTGTTTTCCGCACTTTTTTTCTACATGCTTTGATGTATTGAGCTGAAATTATGTCTATGGCTTTGTAATCAAGTGTCACAGATCAAGTTCACATTTCCTCGAATTTCGTCAATTTTTGAATGAGTTATGCCCCTTTTTGGACTTAGAATATTTGTTTTCCGCACTTTTGTTCTACATGCTTTGATGTATTGAGCTGAAATTATGTATATGGCTTTGTCATCAAGTGTCACAGATCAAGTTCAAATTTCCTCGAATTTCGTCAATTTTTGAATGAGTTATGCCCCTTTTTGACTTAGAATATTGGTTTTCCGCACTTTTTTCCTACATACTTTGAGCTATTGACCTGAAATTTTGTATATGGCTTTTTAATCAAGTGTCACAGATCAAGTTCACATTTCCTGGTATTTCGACAATTTTTGAATGAGTTATGCCCCTTTTTGGACTTAGAATATTTGTTTTCCGCACTTTTTTTCTACATGCTTTGATGTATTGAGCTGAAATTATGTATATAGCTTTGTAATCAAGTGTCACAGATCAAGTTCACAATGTTTCAATGAGTTATGCCCCTTTTTGGACTTAGAATATTGGTTTTCCGCACTTTTTTCCTACATACTTTGAGCCATTGACCTGGAATTTTGTATATGGCTTTGTAATCATGTGTCACAGAACAAGTTCACATTTCCTCGGATTTCGTCAATTTTTGAATGAGTTATGCCCCTTTTTGGACTTAGAATATTTGTCAATTTCTGCATGAGTTATGCATTTTTCATAGTTTCCCATTATTCTTTAACAACTTATTCCTGAACGACTTTAATAACTTTTTACAAACAAACAATATATCAAAACAAAGAGGAAACTTACAAGTTCCTGACGGGCGTATTATGTACCGTTTGCGGTACTCTTGTTAGCAAATGAGAACCATAAAGTCTAAGATTAGCTAGTACAAAAATCTAGAAATGGACAGAAGAGGTTAATACCGTATATCCGCGGCCATAAGTCTACTTCGGCCATTAGTCGAGGGTCCATTTTGAACCCAATTTCGGTGGTTTTGAGGTTACTCTCAGCCATAAGTCGGGTATCGACTTTTTAAAATTTTTGGACCAGTGCGCCCATTCACTCGATCAAAGCGAAGTCGACTTTGCCCAAAATCTCAGTCAAAGCGAAGTTGACTTCGCCGACAATTTTGTCCTATCATCGGACACTGTTAAAATGATCACGGTCACGCACCATGTCGAATCGATTTATACAGTTCTCGATATACACAGTTGCGTAATCAGTAATTGACAACTGAGAGTGTTTATCCGTTAAAAGCTGAAGAATCGAATCATTTAACACACACAATGACGTAGAACCGATTGTCCAATCAAAATCGTGCCCTTTAGTCCAATTTGCATAAACAAAGAACCGATTGTCATATCAAATATTATGACGCCCCCCTGATAAAAACATTAAATACGTATCCGATGTAAATGAGATGGCAGTCGAATTATGTTTTAACCCTTTTAATAGTATAGATAATATTGTGAATCTATTCATGGTTTAATGAGATAATCGTCTTCAATAATTGAGAAATTGAGAATTTTTCAGATATTTGTTTTAGGGGATTCATAAATGCTGTAGCATGGGAGTGTCGTAATATTTGGAATTATCCAATCAAAAGACAATACCTCAATTCTACTTGTAAAGAGTGTGTATGTTTGGCCGATACAAATAGTTTACGTTCTTTATGACACTTATGACAGACTTCTTTACAAAATACCCGAAACCTTTACATGGCAAGTAAAATGTAGCTTCATTAATAATATTTCGACGACTTTAGAACACAATGTTCTGATTGCAAACCCGATACAAATAATTTACGTTGTTTATGACATTTACGACTGATATGATTTTTTCTCCGAAATTCTCTATCTTTTTTTAATTTGACTTTGTCATTCAGTCATAAGTCGAGTCCCTGCTTCAACACCAAAATTTGAGTCCCAAAAATTCGACTTATGGCTGCGGATATACGGTAGTTGATCTTGTTGTGTCTGCCATTCTGTAAACAATTTAAAAACAAACTTCCTCTAATTAACTGATGGACAGGTTGTTATTGCTTAAGTTGTTTAAATTGTAACTATGTATCTGCTGATAAAAAATATGCCCGCCAAGAATGTAAACAGAAAAAACTGTAAAACTATTTTCTCTGAAATTTAAACAGCTTGTGCTTTAAAATATGATTTTCAACAACATTTAAACAAAAGATGATGCTGGATCGGAATTTGTCTCTTCCTAAATCATTCATTAAAGTATGTGACCCATTTCTTAAGTTCAAGCATTCTTTATTGCTTAATAAATATAACCGCCAGGGTTGAGGCTATTTTCATTGTTTTGCCTATAGTGCTAAAATACTTTCTTTAAAAGTGTTACAAGCAGGTACCCAAGTTGTCTCACAATTACCTTTAACAATTCCTATTTGATATTCACATAAGTTTGATTTCAAGCCAGATGACCGTAGGCATATTCCAGAAATGGCCTTTTTTTCAAATTATTTTTGTTGTCACTTACATGAGCAATGCTTACTCCATATACACCAAAGTTGGGTCACAACATTCATGCAGACAATATTTCCGCCAAGTTGATGAATCCGCCGTGGTCAAGTGGTTAGTCAGGGATTTGAAACTGGGCTTCCCAGGTTCGATCCCCAGTCACGGCACAACGGTCATGGTTGAGTGCCCTTGAGCAAGGCATATTTTCTATCCTAGTACTTGTTTGTTTACCAAGGAATCATGAATAAGTGAACTGTCACAGTGATATTACTAAAATAATGTTGAAATTGGCGTAAAGCCCAATAAAACAAATCCACCAAGTTGATTTCCAACCATGATGCTTAAGACACTCTGGTTATTACCTTTTGATTTGTGAATGTTTGCTAAATTCGCTTTGTCTGCTCTCTTACTTGAAAAGCGGCATTAAACACCAAACAATCTATCAATTCTTACCTGAGCAAACCTTATTCAATCTTCACCTAACTTGCTCACTATCTTTATAGGCACTTTCTTGGCCATGTTCAATTTTAAGATTACCAGATTGTCTTGAACACTCTAAAGATAAGGCCATTGACAGGAATAATTTGTGACAATTTGGCTAACATTTTTGCCTTTGCTGGAAACTATGAAATATTCTCCTGACAGTCTTTGCCTTTGGCATCCAACTCAAACTTAACTATTTCATGTATTGAAGACAGCTTTTAATAGCTTATAATTTCCCTTTGTCTGATTGGAGTATATTATGTTTGGCCTGAACCACTGTTTAGCTCTCCTTGGTCATTAGTCGTGGTTAGTCATGTCCATCTTACATCCGTTGTACATCTGTTGTGTGAACATTCACATCTTCTACCTTGAGTCTTATTGTCTGATGTCAAAATATTTTCCCAGTGATTTGCTTGTGGTAAAACGCTACATAGATAGATACAAATCATGAAGATCTGTGAGGGGTAAGATTAATTTCTTGTATGCTTATAGTGGCAACTTTAAAGTTTCCTCTTTTAAAATTACTGCTGTGAGGAAAGGCAATCTGTTTTATCTCATTGTCATCTTAAGTACCCTATATTATGTCAAAGGTGTAGTCAACGGTCATCTTTACAAACTTGGGTACACTATAACTGCATAACTTGACTCAATCAGGTAAATATGACTTTCTAAGTAAACTGCATCATAACATATCTACATAAAAGTATGAGGCATCCATTGCATTCCTGCTAAAGAATTTAATTGATATTGGACTAACATGATCCTCTTAATTTACTTGGATACAAATTAAAAGCACTGTGCTAAAAACAGATGATGTTGGGTATGCTTTTTGTCAAAATTCGGTATTTAATGCACTGTCATTCAATTACATGTCTACTTATTTAATATTACTTCATTGACAAAGTTGCAGTTAACAGACAGGTCATGTTTTCTTTTCAGATCTGGAATCGTATTGTTGCCCCACAGGATCTTCAGTCAGAGCACATCAGAGATACATGGAATAAAAGTATACATGATTCTCTTTCAAAAACAATGCAACTAAGGGTAGGTGTGGATTTTATTTAACCTAATTCTACAAAAAGAAAAAGTAGTTTACTGGTTTCTTATTTGGCAAACAATAAAACATAAATTTCGATTCATTTTCACAAGCACTTGACCTTAGATATGACAAATTGATAATCTTAATGGTGTGACTCAATTTATTTTCTTATCTGTTACTGTTTGTATGAATAAACATTTTAAACTTGAAATCTTTATGTAATTCTTGTCTTGACAAATTTCTTTATAGGTATGTAACAGCATCTCTAATATGACTAGTTTTGTAGACCTGTATTGTCGAAAGGCAGACTTGTACAGTCCTTATCTGCAAGAGTGTTTAAGTGCAGTGGCATTTGAGGTAAGACACTTTATACACAGAAATTCTTTTTCCCTGTAAAATTCTTATTGGTCCAGTACTAATGGCAGTATTTTGGCATTTAGTGCCTAGTCCCCATGCATATATTTGTCTTATATGTTCAGTACAGTTAATAACAAAGTGAAATTGACTTATTGTCTGTTCACAGTCCAATCCATTTGTTGATGAAAAACAATTTCCCTATTTTTAGCTCACCTGTGCGCAAGTGCTCGAGATGAGCTATTGTGAATGCCTTTTGTCCATCGTGCATCGTGTGTCATCAACAATTTCTTTAAACAACATCTTTTAAATCACTTGGTCCATTGCAGCCAAACATCACAGGTATGTTCCTTAGGTTTCCTCTTTAAAAAAAATCAAAAATTTAAATTAAACTTTTGCATCATCAGAAAGAGGAAAATACCAAAACTTTAAAATTCTTTTAGTACAAAAGTTCTGTCCTGATTTGAAAATAATCAAGCACAATTGTGCCTTGGCTGAACTTCTATCAAGTTTGTTCAAATAAACCCGATCCATTTAAACATGGCCACCATGGGGCGGGACCTATCCATAGTTCGAGGCATTCAATTTTGGACATTACAATCGCGAAGAGTAGCTTTATCCTGTCAGTACTCGTGTAGTTTGTGTTATGAAAACACATACGTAATAATACCAGTGTACTTTCTATTGATTGCAGACACATTTATAACCTATAGACTAAGAAATTTTAAAGAATAAAAATGAACCACAGTATGTAATACATTGTAAAATCTTTAAAAATCTTCTTGTTTGAAAGCTAGCCCTATTTGAAAAGAATTCAGCACTAATATTCCTTTTGTGACCCTCTATCAAGCTTTTCCAAATAACTCAGATTCATTAAAAAATATGGCCGCCAGGAAGCTAGGTTTGATTTCCATATGGTATATATTAAAAACTTCCAAATTTCAAGTTCCAAAGTACTGGCTGATTTGAAAATAATTTTGCACAATTGATACTTGGGTGACCCTCTATAAAGTTATTTAAAAATAACTCCGATAAAATGAAAAACATGGCAGCCATGGGATAGACCTTATTTTTCTTACATGGTATAATGTAAAATCTGTAAACAAAATCTTCTAGTCAGAAAATATTGGCCTGATTTGAAAATAATTTGGCACAAATGTTCCTTGGGTGACTCTAGGAAGTTTGACTATATTGTGATCTGATAAAAAAATGTGACCGTTTATGTCTTGCAATTATTGATCTCTAATTTATTCTTAAATAGTGCATTCTCAGGTGAGCAATCCAGGGCCTCATGGCCCTCTTGCCGATCTTCACCAAATTTGTGTAACCTGTTTGTGGGCTTAATATCAGGGCAAGGTTCAATAATCAACCAAATCACCCTAGACGCTTTTGGATTATGGCCTTTTAATTATCAATTTCTATTGCATTGTCAACTCTCTAAGTCAAACATAAAATATCAAATGTATTTTTAGCTCACCTATGCACGAAGCTATTGTTGTGATCACATTTTGTCCGGCGTCCGTCTGGCGTCCGTCGTGCGTCGTCAACATTTGAGCTTGTTAACACTCTACAGGCTACATTTTGCATCCAATCTTCATGAAAGTTTATCAGAACGTTCATCTCCATAAAATCTTGGACATGTTCGAAACTGGGCCATATGAGGTCAAAAACTAGGTCACTAGGTCGAATTAAAGGGAAATCTTGTTAACACTCTGGAGGCCACATTTTCAATTTGAGCATGTTGAAACTTTATCAGAACGTTTGTCTTGATGCTATGTAGGTCAAGTTCGAACATGGGTCACGACGGGTCAAAAAGTAGGTCACTAGGTCAAATTGAAGGAAAATCTTGTTAACACTTTGGATGGCGCAATTTTCGCTTCAGCAGTTTGAAATTTTGTCAGAATGTTTGTCTTAAAAAATATCTAGGTCAAGTTCGAATATTGTGTATGCCGGGTCAAAAACTAGGTCACTAGGTCAAATTGAAGGAAAATCTTGTTAACACTTTGTTCAGAATGTTTGTCTTAAAAGATATCTAGGTCAAGTTCAAATATGGATCATATTGGGTGAGAAACTAGGTCACTAGGTCAAACTGAGGGAAAATCTTGTTAACTCTGTAGAAGCCGCATATTTTGCTTCAGCTGCTTGAAATTTGTTCAGAATGTTTAGCTGAATGGTATCTAGGCCAAGTTCGAATATGGGTCATGCTGGGCCAAATTGAAGGAAAATCTTGTTAACAGTTTGGATGCTGCATTTTTTGCTTCAGCAGCTTGAAATTTTGTCAGAATGTTTGTCTGAATTATATCTAGGTCAAGTTCAAATATGGGTCATATTGGATCAGAAACTAGGCCAAATTGAAGGGTTATCTTGTTAACACTCTTGATACTGCATTTTTAATTGCATTATATGGCTAAAGTGAAAACTTAAAAAATCTTCTCCTAATGTTTCAGAACGATTTTTAAATAATTTTTAGCTCACCTATGCTCGAAGTGCAAGGTGAGCTATTGTGATCACATTTAGTCCAGCGTCCGTCCGTTGTGCGTTGTCAACATTTCATCTTGTTAACACTCTACAGGCTACCTTTTGCATCCAATCTTCATGAAAGTGTATCAGAACATTCATCTCTATCAAATCTTGGACAAGTTCGAAACTGGGCCATATGAGGTCAAAAGCTAGGTCACTAGGTCGAATTGAAGGGAAATCTTGTTAACACATTTTCAACTTGAGCATGTTGAACTATATCAGAACGTTTGTCTTGATGATATGTAGGTCAAGTTCGAACAAGCGAAATCTTGTTAACACTCTGGAGGCCACATTTTCAACTTGAGCATGATGAAACTTTATCAGAATGTTTTTCTTGATGATATGTAGGCCAAGTTTGAATATGGGTCATGCTGGTTCAAAAACTAGGTCACTACATCAAATTGAAGGAAAATCTTGTGAACACTTTGGATGCCGCATTTTTTGCTTCAGCAGCTTGAAATTTGGTCAGAATGTTTGTCTGAATTATATCTAGGTCAAGTTTGATATGGGTCATATTGGATCAGAAACTAGGTCAATAAAGGAAAATATTGTTCAAACTCCAGAGACCGCATTTTTACTTTGAGCAAGTTGAAACTTTGTCAGAATGTTGTCTCGATAATATCTAGTCCATGTTGGAATAGGGTCATATCAGGTAAACAATTATAGATCACTAGGCCAAATGAAGGAAAATATTGTTAACACTGTGGAGGTTGCATTCAGAATAATTGTCTTGATGTGTTTTGCATTGCAGTACATTGTATAATTAAGGTGAGCGATCCAGGGCCATCATGGCCCTCTTGTTTTGAATTATGGCCCTTGAATTATGCATAATTTGGTCGAATTGGCATTGTCCTCTCCTTTACCTCAACAATGCTTATATAATCTTCATCAAACTTGCTGTGAATATTTTTGGGCATAAAACATCTTTGTTATAAATAAATAATAGCCAGATCACTTGAGTTGTTCCAGAATTATGCCTTCATGACTGGCGTTTATTGTGACAGTTTTACACTCTTGTTAATTTTAGCTCACCTGTGCTCGAAGTGCTCAAGGTGAGCTATTGTGATCGCTTTTCATCCAGTGTCCGTCTGCCTGGCTGTCTGTCCGTCTGTTCACTTTTTCCTACAGACGACTGCTTTCAAAATAATTTCACAGGAATGTTCCTTAGGTTGTAAAAACTATAAAAATCTTCTCGTCCAAAAGTACGGGCCCGATTTAAAGATACTTTAGCACGAATGTTCCACCAGAGGGCGGGGGCTTGTTTTCCTTATATGTATATATATTGAAAACTATAAAAATGTTCTTGTGTCCGAAAGTACTAGTCCGATTTAAAAATAATTTGGAATGAATGTTCCTTGGGTGACCCCCTTTCAAGATTGTTCACGATTATTTTGATCCATTGAAAAATATGGCCAACAGGGGGCGGATCTTGTTTTCCTTATATATGTATTGTAAAGACTTTAAAAATCTTCCTGTCAAAAGGATTGATTGATTGATTGATTGGGGTTTAACGCTGTTTTTAACAATTTCTCAGTTATATCACGGCGGCCAGTTCACCTATTCATGCATTTCCTGGTTTTCTCACACCAGTACTCCACACAACAATCTTCCCAAGCAACTGGCTGCTTTTCCACATAGACTTAGCCCATTGGTGGAAGACGAATGACGCATGTCGCATTGACTTTTGTCAATCGTCGGAAAGAAAGTTGGCCGTGCCGGGATTCAAACTCACAACCCCTGGATTGACAGCTCGCGTCGCTACCGGGGCTCGGCTTGTCAAAAAATAATTTGGCACAAATGTTACTTGAGGGAGGAGGGCTTGTTAAAATTATTCAGATCCGTTGAAAAACATGGCTACTAGGGGTAGGGACTTGTTTGTTAGAACGATTTGAAATTTTGCACAAATAAATATATTAATAATAATATTATAAATAAATAATTTTATGTTTTAAAGAGAATTTGGCGATATATGGTGGTTTTTGTTTTCTAATTTCTTGTGTTTTGGAATTGTTAGATCAACTTCAAATTTTGCAAATATATTTTATATTTGTATTATATACTTGTATTCATAGTCAAAGCAGGGGACGGCAAAAGGTGACTTGTACAATGGACACATCAGGAATTTTGCGCGAAAGCATTTTGTGCATGTATTGGTATTATTTCCTGATATTGTTGAAAGTTATAAATTGGATACAATTAGCCACATTACACACAATACAAACCAATTAAGAAGGTGTAGAAAAGAAAGTTGCATTCATTAAATATATTTGTTTAAGCCAATAATTAAAGTCCCATCTTAAATGTTCCCTTGATTACAAATAATAAGTGAATAAGAAGTCTTTATTTTTAATTTATCATCCTATACTCAAATTGTTTTCAATCTTGTATTTATTTTATTTTCCGAACCTACAAACAATTAATACCAAAGACTTTAAAAATGGTAGTAATGGCTTTTCCTACTTGGCACTCAGGGTTGCGGGTAGCATTACGACTGACTGGCTGGTGTCTGGAGAAATGGACCAGTTGTACTGGTACTTACCCAGGACACGCCGTTATATAACTGAAATATTGTTGCGTAAAACACCCAAACTATCAATCAATCTTGACTGTAAATATAATTCGGCATCATTCAGGTGGTCTATGTCAATGTCGCCATTACTAAAATTATATAATTCCACTTATCTCAATAACTCGAGCCATAAGCATAGAGTTTAGTTGAGATCAATAATTAAATTATCTGCATGCATTGTAAAGAATGTAAGGGGGAACCATTGTGTCTACGAAATATTATAAGCCAAGGGCAATAACTTTGCTTTAAATAATATCATCATTTTCAAACTTGGCCTGTACAGTCATAATATAACTACCCATGAATATCATTATATATCTGCATGCCTTCAAAGGAAAATAAAAGGAAACCCATTATGATGATGAAAGGTTGGTAATTTAAGAGAACATAAAAATATATACAAACTATTTCATTTTAATGTGTTTAAATTATTTTTATGTGTGTGAATTATTTTTCAGTCTATTGCTGCTGGCTATTCAATAGATAATGGTACATTCACAGATGAGCAGAACAAGAGATTTGGAAATCTTCTGTCAACCTTATTTATGGCTGAATGGACAAAATATGTTGAGGATGAAGCAAAACATGAGGATCAGATGATTCTACAACATATTTTACAGTGGCCTCCATTTGCCCAGTTTGTCAAAATAAATTGTAAGTCAAAACTTGGTAGAGATTTTGGATAATATGAATCCTTTGACACAAAGTCTTCAAACTTCATAAGGTGATTGGACTCCATGAGAAGATGATCACTACTGTTATTGGGGTCACAGGGTCAAAAGTCAAATCAGTTTCTGCTCAATATATCCGAAGCCATTTGACCTAGATTCTTTAAACTTCACAAGATGATTAGATTCTGAGAGTAGATGAGCCCTGCTGTTTCTTGGTTCACCTGGTCTTGTGGGACGTCAAATTCAAATTGGTTTCTTCTTAATATCTCAAGAAACCTTTGACCCAGAGTTATAATTTAAACTTCACAGGATGATATGCTAATGTGAGCAGATGGCCCTATAATTGTGAAATGAGGAAGACATAGTGGTACTCTTTCAAAATTGTTAAACTGATTGAAGTACTGTCCCCAATTGATAATAATTTGGCACAGAATTTCATTGGATGACCCTCTTCAAAGAGTTTTGAAGTTAATCTGATCCATTGAAAAACATGGCCACCATATACATTGTAAAAACTTTATAGTCTTCTTGTCATAAGAACTGGCACAATCTGAAAATAATTTGGCACAAATGTTCCTTTGGTGATTGTTTAAATTATTCGGATCTTTAAAAAAATAGGGCGATCAGTGGGCGTTTTCTTGATAATGATGTATAACTTAAAAAAATAACAAATCTTCTTGTTCAAAGAATTGGTGTTCAAAGAATTGGTCCGATTTTATTATAATTGGAACCAATGATCCTTGTTTGAACCTCTACCAAGATTGTATGAATCATTCCGATTGAAAATCTTCTCCAGACTCATCCATTTTTATTTTGGGGTTAGTTGGTCAAAGGTCAAGGATAACATTTTACAAGCTTTATATGAAGGTGCTATTTGATACATTTCATGACAATGACCAGATGAGGAAGTTTGTTATATACTTATAGGTGCAGGTCAAAGGTCTAAGTTTTATTTTACTTTTGTTGCAGTGCCATGCAGATTATTTATCCATCATCCCTCTTTTTATCACTCTTTAACTAACTGACTGACAGGCAGAGGACACATGTGAGTTCCATCAAACATGATTGTTTGTTAACATAGAGATACAGTAGAACCTGTACTAAAGACCACATTGGAATAGCAATTCCCTGTCTATAAGGACCACATTTTTAGTTTCCTAAGTACTCATTTTCCTTATAAATGACCAGGAATCTGCTGTGGTCGAGTGGTTAGCGTCGGGGATTTCGAAACCGGGTGTCCCTGGTTCGATCCCCAGTCGCGGCACTACGGTCATGGTGGATCGCCCTTGAGCAAGGCACATTTTCTAGCCTAGTACTGGTTTGTTTACCCAGGGATCATGAATAATTAAATTTAATTGCGCGCTAAATGACCTTAGCTGTCGATGCGCCATAAAACAATATACATTCATTCATTATAAATGACCATGCAATTAAAGACCAGATTGTTCACTTCCCATGGGTGGTCTTTAAATACAGGTTTGAATATATATTGCTAATATACAAGGCATTGCATTGTATTAGTATATTTTTGTTACTGATATATTAACCCTTTTCCTCATATAGACACTTTCTGACACCTCTGCAGCAGACAGCGTTTGAAAACATAGTGACAAACAAAGAAATTACTCAAAACGAGCATTTTTTCTCCTTTTGCCATAATGTTTTCCACTTTTAGTCATAGGTTATCCATTTAATTATAGAGATTTTCTATTTTTTGACAACATATGTTCAAAGTTATCTGCTGCAGAATTGTAGTATGGGGGAAAGGGTTAAAGAAGGCATTATTGTGATGTGTGCAGATAACAATCTTTAACTTACTGCATCCTGCATGAGTAGGTGTAGTGTAGTTATCACTCATTGATGTTGGATAACGTTTTCAAAATACTTGCTGCTACTGATAAAATGTCTTATATGATCTGGAAAAGGAGTTTGTTTCAAAAGTAAGTAAGATCTGAAACAATAATTGAATCAAACTGCTTTTTTTTTATTTTGTGATATTTTCAGATACAGATGAAAAAATGAGACAACTGCTTTCAGAAAAGTGCATTCTTATGTTAGTAAAGTCAGAATCAGTAATTCAAAACAGGGTTATGGCACTTATATCTGGAGCAATCACAGTTGAAGAATTAGATTTGATCAGTGAAAGTGATATTAGGTTTACTGAGGTTGCAGAATTGTTGAAGATGGACAAAATGCACACCACAGATTTTCTCAAGAAAGCGATCATGATCAGAAAAAGGGAGATCAAAGCCTTCTGTGACCAAGCTGAACTGATGACAACTTTCACATCTTTGTGTTCACAGTTACATGGTAAGTTAATGTCCGTTTTATTTTATTTAGACAAATCTTCCCCCTTTTAGCTCTCCTGCGCACAAAGTGCACGGAGAGCTCTTTGGAAACTCATCATTCAGATTTGAAAATTAATTTGTCATAAATGTTCTTTGTATGAACCTCTACCAAGATTGTTTAAAAGTATGGGCCAGATTTGACAAAGGAATTATACAGAAATGTTCCTTATTTTTCAAATTATTCTTACCAATTGAAGTCAATGCCACCATTTTCAACGGAGCACTCGGCCCAGAGGCTCTTGCCATGTTAGTGGTACTTCCTTTTGAGTATAATATAAATCTTCTTGTACAAAATTAATTTCCCATTTTAAAAACTAGTTTTGCACAAATGTTCCTTGGTTAATCCTCTATCAAGATTGTTCCAATATATCTTAACCGTTGGCTGCCATGATATAGGGGCTCTTTCTTACTAGATAAAGTTAAGAATACATGAAATTGACAAATTTTCGTTCATAGTCTAATGCAATCCACTCAGGTCTGTTCAACTCATGCTACAATGTACAAACTATTTCTCCTCATGGAGGACAGTGGAGCAGTGGTAGATTAATTATACACTTATAATACTTACCTAATCTGCCCATGATATGCTGTGGGGTGAGCTTTTGTGAAAAAATATTCTCCTGAAAAATATCAAACCAAACTCAATGGAATGTTACTTATCTTGTCCCCTTTAAAGATGGTTAAATGCAAAAGTTTGGTTGATAACAAACAAAAGAAAAAAACCTTTAAAATGTTCCTAATTCTGATCAAAGATTGTGCAATCAAATACACATGGCCTCCCAGCAGTAGGCTAGGATAGCATACATCCCTTTAGTTAAGATTCATTTTTTTTCTGAAAGCACTTGTTTTATTTCAAATTATTGTCACAGCAATCCCTCTAAAATTAATTTGAAACCATCTTGATGGGTAGAAAACATGGCAGACACACAGGGGACATGGCTAGTTTCTCTTGTTAGCCATTTTATAAATTTTGAAAATCTTTTCGTCTAAAACTTCTGGTTCAATTACAAAAATATGTTGTAGAAATATTCAGTTACCTTCTAGCTACAAAAGAGTGTTCAACCTGTCTTGATTGTACAGAACTCATGTTGGGTAGGGATTGGGCTAGTTTTCCTGAGGTGATAAGTTTGAAGTGTTCTTCTTTGAAAGTTCTAGTTTGATTATCAATTGTTTGACACTCTGCTAAGATTGACCAAGTCATATTGATTAGTTGAAAAACATATTGGTTTGGGGCAGGACTAGATTCCCTTGTATACCTATAGTACACACTTTGAACTTCTGAAAGTACTTGTCTTGTATAAAACTAATTTCACAATGATGTTCCATTGGTGTCCCTCTATCAAGCCATCTTAATTTGACAAAAAAAAGACTAGTCAGTGACAGGGCTAGTTGCCTTTTTTTGCAATAACCTGTTGTTCAAACTTTGGAAGTCACCTTTTTAGATCACCTGAGCCAAAGGCTCAAGGTGAGCTATTCTGATCACTCTCTGTCCGTTGTCTGTTGTTAACTTTTAGCTTTAAACATCATCTCCTCCTTAATTACAGGACCGATTTCAACCAAACTTCACAGGAATGTTCCTCTGGTAGCCTTCTTTCAAAATTGTTCAAAGATTTAAATTCCATTGAGAACTCAATGTTGCCACGGTAACAAAAAAGGAGAATTTAACCAAAACTTAGAAAATCTTCTTGTCTGAAAGAAGAAGGCCCATGCCTTTGATATTTGGTATGAAGCATCATCTAGTGGACCTCTACCAAGATAGTTCAAATTATAGCCCTGTTGTCGAAAATGGCACTTTCTCGGGGTCACTTGTTTTACATAGACTTGTATAGGGGAAAAAACTAAAAAAATCTTCTTGTCTAAAAGTAGAAGGCCCAGACCTTTGATATTTGGTATGTAGCTTCATCTGTTGGACCTCATTGTTCAAATTATAGCATTGGATGTCACTTGTTAGCTCTGCTCAATGATCGCCTTTTGTCCGGCGTGCGTCGTCCAGCGTCCGTCAACATCTTCTCCTCAGTAACCAGTTGGTCAATTGAGATGAAACTTCACAGAAAGCATCCTTTCAGTGACCTTACCAGAATTCCTTCAAATTTTTGGGATCCATGCAGAATTCTGGTTTCCATGGCTAGTGTTAAACGACACTGGAGTCTGAAAATTAAAAGTGATATATCCAGTTCCTTAAACTATACTAGTGTCTGGTTGCCAGTTTCGTTTAGTGTTAAACAACACTGGAGTCTGAAAATTGATTTTGGAAACTATTTTTATGCTATGGTAGCATATAATATTAAATCCAACTTCAAAACAAAAAAAACATTTTTAGGGCTAGATACATACAGCTAAAGGTCTGTGTCCATACTAGTTGAAGAAATTAAAAATTATATATCCAGTTCCTTAAACGATACTAGTGTCTGGTTGCCTGTGTCGTTTAGTGTTAAACGACACTGGAGTCTGAAAATTTATTCTGGAAACTATGTTGAAGAAATGAAAAGTTAGATATCTAGTTCCTTAAACGATACTAGTGTCTGGTTGCCAGTATCGTTTATGATGAACGAAACTAGATTCTGGATGCCAGTATTGTTTATGATAAATAATACTAGATACTAGACACTAGACACCAACTTCACCTTACCATCTAGAAAGAGAAGGCCCAGGCCTTTGATATTTGGTATGTATCTTCATCTATTGGACCTCTACCAATCTTGTTCAAATTATAGCCCTGGGGTCAAAAATGGCCCTACTCCGGGGGTCACTTGTTTTACCTAGACTCATATAAGGAGAAACTTTAAAAATCTTCTTGTCTGAAGGTAGAATGTCCAGGCTTTTGATATTTGGTATGAAGTGGCATCTAGTTGACCTCTACTAATAAATGGCCCCATCCCGGGTCACTTGTTTTACATAATATTATAATTGTATAGGGAAAAACTTTAAAAAATCTTGTCTAAAAGTTGATATTTGAAATCTAACTTCATCTAGTGGACCTCTACCAAGATTGGTCAAAATATAGCCCTCAAAAATGGCCCCACCATGGGGATCACTTGTTTTACATAAACTTGTTTAGGTAAACACTTTAAAAATATTCAGGTGATCGATTTAGGGCCATCTTGGCCTTCTTGTTTGAATGTACTGGATTGATTTCAGAATAAATTGACAGGAATGTTCCTCCAGTTATCCTCTATAACGTTTGATAAAGCCATTTTGCTTAGTGCAAAAACATGGCTGTTACATATTAGCCTATTGCTTCTATTTAAGCTTATTTAAATCAGTAGATCCATAAATGATCATCATTGTTCTCTTGTATTCTATGTTAAGGTCATTTTAGCATGAAATGCTTTGAGTGAGCTATTGAGATCTTGCACAATCCAATTTGTCTGTCTGTCCCTCCTTTCATTATTTCACATTTTCCTTCAAACCACCTCTTCTCAACCAATAGACCTATTTCATAATCATTTCACTAGGATGCTTCTTAGCCCTGCTACTGAAATGTTTCAATCTGTTCAGTTCTGGTGCAAAACATGGCTGCCAGATTTAAAAATAAAAAATGATTCAAGCAACATCCTCCTTATCAACCACTGGCCCTATTTAACAATATCTTTACATTAATATTTCTTACCTTACCCTCTACTGATTGGTTTACCCAGGAAGCTTGAATAAGTGAACTGTTGCTGTGATATGAGTGAAATCATGCTGAAGTCTGTGTAAACCCTCATAAAACAAAACAAAAATACCTTACCCTCTACCAATATTGGTGAAACTGTTCAACTGTTTAGCAAAATGACTACCAGAGCTAAAGCTAGAAAACTAATTTGAGAACATCTGTAAACAACTGTTACAACTTCGAAAGTTAAACAAATGTTCCTCTAGTGGCCCTTTAACCAAACAAGTTTAAGCCCTTCATGCAACTCTGCTGTACAAGATGGCCACCAAAGCTACAAATAAATATTTTTAAACTACTTTCTCTTTCTAATCTACTTTTAAAAGAAATCCCCTTCAAAGTTCCTTCAGTGGTCGTCTACCAAGTGTTCAAACTGTTCAACTCCACTGCACAAGATAGCCACCAGAGCTAATAATATCTTCACCCGAACCAGCAGGCCAATTTCTACATAAATTCACACAAATATTAATTGAGTAGCCTTCTACCCAAATGTTTTAAATTCTTCAGCTCTGCTTGTGCTAAAATTGATAAATCTGTCAATGACAGCTCCAAAATTACTGGACATACATCAAAATACAAGGGGTAAACCAAAATTAATAAATCTTCTATATAACTTTTGTAATAGTAGATACACTTTGATAAAACTCATCCCGTATGTATATTATTTTTGCTCCTTTTATTGTGAATTAATATTTTGAATATTATCACAAGTGTAGTTATAAGGCATGATTGTGGCTCACTGTAATTAGCTCACCTGTGCACGAAGTGCTCAATGTGAGCTATTGTGATCACATTTTGTCCGGTGTCCGTCGCACGTCCATCGTCAATAATTGCCTTGTTAACACTCTACTGGCTACATTTTGCATTCTATCTTCACGAAAGTTTATCAGAACATCCATCAAATCTTGGGCAAGTTCGAAACTGGGCCATATGAGGTCAAATTGAGGGAAAATCTTGTTAACACTCTGGAGGCCGCATTTTTAACTTGAGCATGTTGAAACTTTATCAGAATGTTTGTCTTGATGATATGTAGGTCAAGTCATATTGGGTCAGAAACTAGGTCACTAAGCCAAATTGAAGGAAATTCAGTTTGAAATTTGGTCAGAATGTTTGTCCTAATGATATCTAGTTCAAGTTCGAATATGGATAATATTGGGTTAGAAACTAGGTCTCTAGGCTGAATTGAAGGGAAATCTTGTTAACACTCTGGAAGCTGCATTTTTAACTTGATCAGAATGTTTGTCTTAATGATATGTAGGCGAAGTTCAATTTGGGTCATGTCTGTTCAAAAATTAGGTCACTATGCCAAATTGAAGGAAAATCTTGTTAACACTGTAGAAGCCAGATTCTTTGCTTCAGCAGCTTAAAATTTGTTCAGAATGTTTATCTTAATGATATCTAGGCCAAGTTCAAATATGGGTCATGCCAGGTCACTAGGCCAAATTGAAGGAAAATCTTGTAAACACTCTGGAGGCCACATTTTTAGCAGCTTGAAATTTTGTCAGAATGTCTGTCTTTATAATATCTAGGTCAAGTCCAAATATGGGTCATATTGGGTCAGAAACTAGGTCACTAGGTCAAATTGAAAGAAATTCTTGTTAACACTCTAGATGCCACATTTTTAACTTGAGCATGTTGAAACTTTATCAGAATGTTTGCATTGATGATACGTAGGTCAAGTTCGAATATGAGTCATGTCGGGTCAAAAAGTAGGTTACTAGTCAAATTGAAGGAAAATCTTGTAAATACTCTTGTAAATAGATGCCGCAATTTTTGCTTTAGCAGTTTGGAAGTTTAAATATGGGTCATATTGGGTTAAAAACTAGGTGTTTAGGACAAATTAAAGGAAAATAGTGTTAAAACTCTGAGGCTGCATTTTTACTTTGAGCAAGTTGAAACTTTGTCAGAATGTTTGTGTTGATGATATCTAGGCCATGTTCCAATATGGGTCATATTAGGTCAAACAAATCGGTCACTAGGCTAAATGAAGGAAAACCTTGTTAACGCTGGAAGTTTCATTTGAATCTTTGTCAGAATAATTGTCTTGATTTGTTTTGCATTAAAAATCACATTGCATAATTCAGGTGAGCGATCTAGATTCATCATGGCCCTCTTGTTTTAAAATAATACCATTATAAACTGCATCTCTCAAATAGAGACATACAGAATATTACAAAAATTTGAATGCATTATTTTGGTGTTATATGTTCTCATTACAAAATGTTAATGCTAGTGTTATACCATTACTATCAAAATTGTAAAATTGAATATTAAAGTACAAGAACATAAATATAATCTTTCCAAATGATAATTTAATAGAGTTGCCTAGGAGTCATGCGACCACTGGTGATATATACATACACTTTTTTCATGCTTGTAAGAGGGAAATCAATGTGACATTAATGCCACCTTGGGAGAGAGCCAGTTCTGACTGTGATAGGAATAGTGCAAGTGTTGTATTACACCAAAAGAATTTGTATTTATTATACACTATATTTTACTCAATTTGTTGAACAATGCTAAAATTCTGTAGATATAACTTAAATTAAGAGAATAATTCACATTTTGAACAAATATTTTGCCCTCTAAACTGTGACATGGAATGATGATACTACAGTGGCATGCCCTTACAGTATTAATAATATTCATAATCTTTGAATTTTTATAAGTGGACCAATCATTGAAAGATTTGTCATGTATATTACAGAAATATTGAATTTAATAAAATTAAAGTTTGTTTGTGACAGAATCATAACAAAAGTCCTATTACTTCTGGATTCACCACTCTTAATTAATATCACACAACTGTTTCTTTAGTGCCCCTCTACGAAAATTAATCAAACCAGTCTTCTCCCCTGCATAAGATTGTCGACATAGATAAAAGTAGAAAAATCTATTAACAAAATGTTCTGAACTATTGGTGCAATTTCAAAATATATTCACACAAATATTCCTTGAATGGCCATCTACCAAAATATTTCAAATGAGTTTTTTTGCTGCACAAGTTGTCTGCAAGAGTGCAAAACTTGAAAACCCATAGAATAACATGTCTTAAACCATGCACTTGTCCATTTTCAAAATCATTTCACTCATATTTTTCTTTAGTGACCCTCTACCAAAATTGTTCAAACTCAGCTTCATAAGAGGACTGCTAGTACTAAAAAGAAGCAAAAACAACTTTTCCAGATTTGTATAAAACTAAAGATTTTAAGTAGTGTTACAGGACCAACATGATTCCCTTGTTAAACTTTTGTTTTTATTTAAAAGCTAATTAAATTTTGTGACTCTTTGTATGAATTCTAGTTTTAAGCTCACCTGAGCACGAATTGCTCAAGAGGTGATATTGTGATCACTCTACGTCCGTTGTTTGTTGTCCATCCTCCATTGTCCGTAACCAACATCTCCTCCTAAACGGCTTGGCCAATTTTGATAAAACTTCAAAGGAATGTTTCTTGGTTGTGTAGCATTGTCTAGTGGTCCTCTACAAAGATTGGTCAAATTATGCCCCTGGAGTCAAAATTAGCCCCAGCCCAGGGGTCACATGTTTTACAAAGAGATATATAGGGAAAAACTTTGAAAATCTTCTTATCTGAAACCAAAAGACCTAGACCTTAGAAATTTGGTGTGTAGCTTTGTCTAGTGGTCCTCTACAAAGATTTTCAAATTATGCCTCTTAGGTCAAAATTGGCCCCACCTCAGGGGTCACCTGTATTAGAAAGAAATATATAGGAAAACTTTAAAAATCTTCTTGTTTGAAACCAAAAGGCATAGACCTTAGATATTTGGTGTGTAGGATTGTCTAGTTGTCCCCTACAAAGATTGTTTAAATTATGCCGCTGGGTCAAAATTGGCCTTGCCCAGGTAGGTCACCTGTTTTACATAGAGATATTTTGGGAAAAACTGAAAATGTTCTTGTTTGAATCCGAAAGGCCTAGAGCTTTAGATATTTGGTGTGTAGCATTGTCTAGTGGTCCTCTACAAAGATTGTTCAAATTATGCCCTTGTGTCAAAATTGGCCCTGCTCCGGGGGGTCACCTATTTTACATAGAGATATATAGGGAACAAATCTTATTGTCTGAAACTGAAAGCCTAGCCCTTAAATACTTGTTGTGTAGTATTGTCTCATCGTCCTTTGCCAGGATTAAAATTATGCCCATATTAAACATGTTAAATATATACTTACTGGTACATAAACATTTCTTTGATGACCTTCTAAGTCACTCTGTGGCAGTTTAGCTAAACTGGTCCTCTTGGACCTCTCGTGTTAGCTTACCTGAATGAGTAATTGTGGTTGGCATGACATATCACATTACATAACTTATGTTAGCGATCCAGGGCCATATCTATATGATTATGCGGTTTTTTTTCAGTTGATGTGGATGTGTTGTATGAAACACTAAACAAGCAGAATGAACTGAAGTCATATCAAGTGAAAGAGTTTTGCAAACCATCAAACATAAGCAAAATAATAGAAGAGCAAGAATTCACACCAGAAGTTTCTGCTTTCCAAGTCTCCAAGAATGTGCTTGACATATTGCTGGATTTGCATATGTGTAACAAAAGCAACATTTTTGTGGAACTTTGGGGTAATCAGTGCAAGGCAAAGAACATAGAGACATTGGATGAAGTTGTGACAGAGGTTTGGATGCCTGTCAAGCAAAGGTGATGATCCTCTTAAATCTCTTTGGTTCGGATATTATATATTTTCCTATTCATTTTTGTCGAGCCCTCTTTCGGTGAACTCGACATAGCTGTCACAATGGCGGTTCGGCGTATGTATGTACATCTTTGAGTCCGAACCTTGTATGGCCCGCATCTTAACCATGCATCATAGGATTTCCAAGAAACTTGCCACAAATGTTCACCATGATGAGGCGGCGTGTCACGCACAAGACCCAGGCCTGTACCTCAAATGACAAGGTCAAACTAAGAGGTCAAAGATCAAAATGATTACTGTTTGATAGGACTACCATGTCCGGCCCACATCTCAAACATGCATCATAGGATACCGATGTTACTGTACACACTTGTTCACCATGATGAGATGACATGTGGCGCACAAGACCCACAGGCCTGTACCTTTAAGGTCAAATGACGAAACAAGAAATGTTTGATAGGACTGTACCTTGTCCTGCCCACATCTCAACCATGTATCATAGGATTCCCGAGTCACTTAGCACACATGTACATCATGATCAAATAGGGTGTCAAATGAAGACCAGGTCTGTACATGGAAGGTCAAGGTCACAGATTTTAAAGATGAAAGTTTTGACAATTGATTGTTTGACTTGGAGACAACAATGTAATACATCACTTTCATTTAAACTTAGTGTTTGACAAATTTACTGAAATACAAACATTTGGGTGTTTGATCTGTCAAAATTCTTCAAATTGAAGGAGAGGAATTGAATAATACAATTTGCGACCGAAATAACATTTGTTAATGTTATATTTATCAATGAATTATATAATTTTAAGTAATTAGTACTTTTGTATAAGCAGAAACCATCCTACATTAAATATACATTTTGACATTTTACAACCACTTCGGTATCGCAGAATGCCTTTAATTTACTGCTATCAGGTCAATTCTTTGTCAGTCTGTGTTGCAATTGTATGGAAGAGCACTATGTTTGTGACAAATCCTTTGGAACAGGCTCAACATGTTGCCTGTGGGCATCTAGTTAGGTGATCTTAACCAAGCTGCCATATTGGTAATTGAGTGTGTGTGCATCCGTCCGTCTGTGTGTGCGTACATGTTTGTGTTCATAGGTCCATTTAGATTTGTCTTTGAAGGTATTAATTGTTCAAAGACAGATTTCCATTTCACAATCAAAGTTTTGGTTTGCCTAATAAGCTTTATAGCAAAGTTAATGTACAGCTATGTGAGTTGCTGTATACTAAGTGAAAGTTCAATGTCACATACACTGGTAGTAGAAATAGGGTCTGTCAGTGATGTGCATTTATTATATAGATGAGAGTTTCAATTAACTTGACACAACTATACATTTGAACATAGAGAGGTGTTGATTGCAAGACTCAGTTTTGTTACTAAAAGTTCAAGGCCATAATTAAAGTCAAATATAAGAGGGAAAACTACATTTTAAAACATTTTGGGCCTCTCTTTAAACTTGTGGTGTTTGAGGTGAGAGATATAGGACCATGATGGTCCTCTTGTTGATGAATTCTTACTTACTTTCAGGTGGGATGATATAGCAAAGAGTATTCAAAATGGCAGCATTACTTTCCAACGTATTGAGAAGTACATAGGAAAAATGTACAAAGAGGATTATGATACTATGAAGGAAGAGTTGTCCCATTTGAATATTAACATAACAGATATCAACAAGAGAATTGGTCAATTAAGAAAATATCGGCAGCTTGAAGAGTGTGTAAAAGGGGCTAAGGTTATTTTGAAATTTCAAAGAGAGTTTAATCTTACGGGAGATTTTCAGCAAATACAAGTCATTGCTGAGGTAAGTAAGAGTTAGAATTTGGACTGGACTAAAAAATACCTACTTTCAGGGTGTTTTCATTTTGAGCCAATTCAGCTCAACTTGCATAATCTTACTATATGGTCTAAGCTATTCTCTATGAGCCTCTCAAATGTTGAATAAAGAAAAAAGTGCAATAGAATTGCACATAGGCCAATCTTTTTTGAACTTGGTCTTTTTGTACCAAATCGTCATAGAAATTGTTCATGTATTTGGACCATAAGTGCTTATTTATTAACTTATGTATACATCTATAATTACTTTTCAACAATTCTGTGAAAGTGTTGCTGCAATTTCAGTTGAAAATTGTTCACCATATCCTAATGTCTACTTGTTCATTTTTGGTTAAAATGAATTTCAAACTGTAATGTAGATAACAAATTTTTCAGCACAACCAGATTGTCATGGAAATTAGTTCATTTGACGACAGTGTTATGGAAACATGTGACTTTCTTAAAGAAGTGTCTGACAAGAAGGCAAAATGTCTAGATACCTTTGTCAGGTGTGGACCTTTAGTAACATGGCTTAAGAAATCTATGAAATGTAAGTTCACTACAAAATGTTTACCTGTCAGTGTTGATCTTTAAATACTCTGAAACAGCCATCTTCATGAAAAGAGGGATTGTAAAATCTCTGATGCACCACATCTTACTAGAAGAGAAACTATCATTACTAAAGAAATTCTGTATTAAACATTTCCTAATTAAGACAATGTTTATATTTCTGCTGTAGAGGATGTTGGAATGCATTTCAGGAAACCATGCTATTTCTCCTTTTCCAACAATCATATATATATCATAAAACTTGCTTGGGATTGCATTGCAACTTAATAAGAGGAATGCCAAATCTAAAAATAGAAAAATTTACTTTGATCAATATATAACTGTGATGGTGTATTGGTTAGACCCCAAATAGTGAGAGAGCAGGCTTTGATTCCCTATTTAATCGAACCAAAGACTTGATAGTGATAGTGATATGTCTCCTTTATGCTCAGGGATGCAGGAAGCTTTATGACTGATGTACTGGTGTTGGGATAAACTTACATCTGTTGAAAGTGTTGATACCTTTCAAACAATTGGCAGGCATAGATATTTAGATCTTACTTGGTCTTTCATAAATGTGGGATTCAGGTATGCCATAATGGGCAACACTGCCCTCTTGTAATCCCCTGTCAAAGGCAATTAGGATATATGTTTGGGTTGTCTGTCAGTTGGTCTGTAGCCTTATCTTAGGCATGGTTGGATAGACGGTGGTTAAAATTAATTATTGTTACAATTTATTCATACTTCCCAAATAATGACACATTTTATTGTTATTTATTTATTCCTTATAATGGCATTCATAATTTTTGATATAGAATATATGATTGAGGAAGCTTAAAAATATTATTTATTTAGATCTGGAACCCCTACAAACATATAGACAAAATATGACATATTTCATTTGTTTAACATTTTGTTCCTTATTTTCTACCATTGTTATGACTTCATGTAAAGTAATAATGTGACTTCAAGTGTCTATGATGTCATGAACATTTAATAGACAACATGTTCAAATATCACAGAAAATATAACAACTGGTTTTCTACTGAAACAATCATGTTTTTTTTGGTGAAGGGTCAGGGTATGCAGGAATTTATTTAATTATGACTAACAATTTTAAAAGATGTGTCGTACTTTCCGAGAATATTGAAATTTATATTTATTTCTCATATAATTTTACAGTAATAATAATAGGGTTTCCTAATCAAATCTTACAACAACAACAAAAACCACTTGAATTGTGTCAACACAATATTTGTGAAATATTCAAAGATCAAAACATTCCTTAACCCATTCCCTCATACGACAATTCTGCAGCAGACTACTTTGAACATTTTTTGTCAAAAAATAGAAAATTACTATAATTGAATGGATAACCTATGACTAAAAGTGGAAAACATTGTGGCAAAAGGAGAAATTGCTTTTTTTGAGCAATTTCTTCTTTTGTCACTATGTTTTCAAAAAGCCGTCTACTGCAGAGGCGTCAGTATGAGGAAAAGGGTTAATCATTTCCTTTTGGCTGGGTATCTCAATGCAACAAATCAACTTTTTTATACTTGTATTTTAGCTGGTCTAAAGGAACTGAAAGTATTTGTCGACTTAGCATTCATGTCAGCTGGCGATGAACCACTTAGCATCAAGAAGGTTCAGTGTCTACACTCGGCTGTGACAGGCTTTGCACCGTTGATCTTTGACCTGAAAGAAAACGCAGGCTATAAGGAATTGATAGAGATCTGTAGAATAGTATGGAAGGAACTGGTAACTGATCCAAATTTACCAATGAAACTGGTACTTAAGTTTTTGTCCTTGTTAAGTAGCTGTTAAGCAGGCTTGAGCTAAAAGAGACTGGTCTAAATTAAATAATGCTAAAATTACTTAAAATCGTTGCAATCATTATTATATTCTCAAATCACAATGTATCAACTCGAAAAACATAACTGTATCTTGTGAAGGAATGATTTTATCATGTGGTTTTTGGCAATATGTTTTTTGCCAATATTTAGCTCTTCAAATTGAATTGTCCCTACAAATACTACTTATCCCTTTCCAACATACAATAAATCAGCAGACAACTTGGAAAAAATCTCTACAAATGTGAAAAATCTCCATAAATGAGATTTTAATTATTAAATAAAGTTGGAAACATTGTGACAAAAGGAGAAACTGCTCAAAATGAGCAATTTTGAATTTTGCCACAATGTTTTCAAATGTCGTCTGCTGTAGAGGCGTTTTAAAACATCTATATGTGGGAAAGGGTTATATAGAATAAAGTCAGTAGTGTTTTGCTTAGCTTGACCTTAGTTAATAAGGGTTTTTTTGTATGCCCAGGATCTCATCTCAAAAAATTAAATTGTTATTGGATTGAAGATACAGAGGAATACAGTTGGATCTATTTAGATATCTGATATGACTGCAATATTGTTAAACATAATGTGAATTCCTTATCACTCAAAAGGTGTATGCAGTAATATGAAACATCAATTGAACATATGAAGGAAAGGGGTTTGAGTCAATGGGATAAAGCTTAGACTATCTGCATTGGGAATGATTCCCTATCTGGTCACACAAAATGGCTAACACAGTGGTAGTCAAGACCTCCCTCTTTAGTGTCCAACCTGTCAGGTTTGCCAGGACTGCTATAAACCGGTGTATATGTATCAGATTGAATAGAGGGAGTGTTCTTTATTGATCAAGGAAATGCCTAGAAAACAATTAAAACTGTTTAACCCTTTCCCTCATATAGACGCTTTCTGATGCCTCTGCAGCAGACGGCTTTTTGAAAACATAGTGACAAAAGAAGAAATTGCACAAAACGTGCAATTTCTCCTTTTGCCACGATGTTTTCCAATTGCTAACTATCCCCTACCAGTCCCATCTAACCTTGTCTGGCCCACATCTTAACCATCCATCATAACTTGTCACAAACTGTCACTACGATGAGGCGGCGTGTCACGCACAAGACCCAGGCATGTACCTCAAATGTCAACGTCACACTTAGAGATCAAAGGTCAAAATGAGTACTGTTTGATAGGACTGTACCTTGACCGGCCCGCATCTTAACCATCAATCATAGGATATCTAAGAAACTTCGCACAAACGTTCACCATGATGAGGTGGTGTGTCGCGCTCAAGACCAAGGCCTGTACCTCAAATGTCATGGTCACACTTAGAAGTCAAACGTCAAAATGAGTACTGTTTGATAGGACTGTACCTTGACCGGCCCACATCTCAACCATGCATCATATATTTCCAAAGTTACTAGGCACACATGTTCACCATGATGAGGTGACATGTGGCGCACAAGAAACAGGCCTGTATCTCAAAGGTGAAGGTCACACTTAGAGGTCAGAAGTCAAAATGAGTACTGTTTGATAGGACTACCTTTTTCGGCTCACATCTCAACAATGCCTCAAAAGGCAAGGTCACACTAAGAGGTTGAAATGAGAAACCATGCATAATAGAATTCTCAAGTTACTGGGCACACATGTTCACTATGATGAGGTGACATGCAGTGCACAAAACACAGGCCTGTACCTCAAAGGTCAAGGTCACACTTAGAGGTCAAAGGTCAAAATTAGTATGGTTTGATAGGACTGTACCTTGTTTGGCTCACATCTCAACCATGCATCATAGAATTTTAAGTTACTAGGCACACATGTTCACCATGATGAGGTGACATGAGGCACACAAGACACAGGCCTTGTACCTCAAAGGTCAAGGTCACACTTACAGGTCAAAGGTCAAAATGAGAAATGTTTAATAGGACAGTATCCAAAATGTATGCAGTGCATTGCTGTTTTTGTCAAAAAATGCACATACAATACATAATGTGCTGGCCTCGACCGGTAGGGGACTTTTGTATATACGTCATTAACTTATTTTTGACAAGTTGGTCACTTTTCCATCACATGTCTATTCCTTGTTCTTTCACTTACTGACTTATTTGTAATTTCGAAAGTATCTTGTATTATATGTATTTATGCTGTTCTGTATTTTTAGCTCACCTGAGCTTCGTGCTCAAGGTGAGTTATTGTAATCGCCTTTTGTCCGTCATCCGTCGTCGGTCAACTTCTTCTCCTCAGTAACCAGTGGGTCATTTGGGATGAAACTTCACAGAAAGCATCCTATCAATGACCTCATTAGAATTCCCTCAAATTTTGGAATCCATGAAAAAATCGGGTTTCCATGGCAACAAAACGAAAAAGAAAAAAAAATCTTCTTCTCCCAAACTGGTTGGCCGATTTTCAAATCATTTTGTAGAAATGTTCCTTGGATGACCCTGTATCAGATTCCTTCAAGCCATGTTGATTGGTTCGAAAATAATGGCCGCCATTTTGCCTTATATGGCTATTGTGAAAACTTAAAAAATCTTCTCCTGCGAAAGTGTCAGACCAATTTTCAAATAATTTTGTAGAAATGTTTCTTAAGTGACTCATTTTCAGATTCCTTCAAGCCATGTTGATTGGTCGAAAAACATGGCAGTCAGGGGCGGGTCTTTTTGCCTTCTATGGCTATAGTGAAAATCTTCACCTCTGACCGATTTTCAAATAATTTTGTAGAAATGTTCCTAAGGTGACCCACTATCAGATTCCTTAAAGCCATGTTGATTGGTTGAAAAACATGCCACCACAGGGCGGGGTTATTTTGCCTTATATGGCTTTAGTGAAAACTTAAAAGATCTTCTCCTCCGAAAGTGTTTTCAAATAATTTTGTAGTAATATTTTTAGGGTGACCCTCTTTCGGATTCCTTAAATCCATGTTGATTGGTCGAAAACTATGGCCGCCAGAGGGTGGGGCTTCTATGACTGAAGTGGAAAAGAATAAAATCAGGTGAGAGATCCATGGCCATCATTGCCCTCTTGCTCTTTATACTTTTAAGAATGACACCAATCGCCACCTTGAATGGTTGAAGGATATCAAAAAAGCTCATGGATCAGTTGAAGTCACCTCCCTTGTTCAATCAGATGCTATTAACGCCAATGGGATTTACACAGTGGGAAGAAAAGCTTACAAGAATAAAGCAGGAGATGATAATACATTGGTATGTCAAATTTTATGTAGACGGACCTCGATTGTTTTAATCCTTTCCAACATGCAGACACATTTTGACGCATCTGTAGCAGAAATGTTTTGAAAAACTTACTGGCATCGGGAGAAATAGTAGTAAGCATTTATCCATTTTAATAATTATTATTCATTTACAGAGACTTAATTTCCATTATTTTGGGTCACTCTGTCTGTTGGCGTCGTCAGCAGCAGCATCATTAACTTTTAGCTTTAAACAACATCTCCCCCTGAACCAATTTCAATCTTATTTCACAGGAATGTTAATTTGGTGTTATTCTTTCAAAAGTGTTCAAAGATTTAAATTCAACGGAGAACTTTGGTTGCTGTGGCATCAGAAAGGGGGGGAAATGCCCAATCTTTATAATTCTTCTTGTCTGTATCTGCTTGTCTGATTCCAAGAAAGTTTGGTAAAAATGATTCTAGGGTGACCCTCTACAAAAAATGTTCAAGCCTTACTGATTGGTTGAAAAAACATGTCAGAAAAGGGACAAAATGACAAAATTTAAAAAAAACATTCCTATGAAAGTGCTTGTCTGATTTTAAGATTATTGCATAAAAATGTTTTTCACATGATCCTCTACATCATTTTCTCAAGCCATATTGATTGGCTACAAAATCAAAGCCACCAGCTAAGACTGGTGTCATCACAAAAAAGGTAAAATTAACTTTAAACTTCAAATGACAACTCCTACAATACCACTGAACCAATTTCAACTTAACTTCATAGGAATGATCCTTTGTTGTTCTTCTTTCAAAATTGTTCATAAACATACTTTGGTTGCTGCTGCATCAAAAAGTGAGAACAATGCCCAAATTTAACATTATTCACTTCTAAAAGTCCACTTGTCCGATTCCAAGATAATATGTTAGGAATATTCCTTGAATGACCCTCTACAAAAAGTGTTGATCCATATTGATTGGTTGAAAAACTGGGCAGCAAGTAGGCTTCAGAAAAGGGGCGAAATGTCACAACTTTATAATTCTGAAAAAGGTCTTGTCAGATTTCAAGATAATTTAGCAGAAGTGTACCTTTAGTGACCCTTAATTTGTTCTGTTAAGAAAGATAGCTGTTAGATGGCATCGGAAAAGGTGTAAATCAATTTTAAACTTCAAACGGCATCTCCTCCTAAACCATTTGACTGATATCAACCAAACATCACAGGAATGTTCCTTTGGTGGTCCTCTTTCAAATGATTTAAAGATTTAATGCCATATTTCAGATGGCCTTTACTGATAAGCTATTTCATTAACCCTTTCCCTCATATAGACGTTTTCTGACGCCTCTGCAGCAGACGGCTTTTTGAAAACATAGTGACAGAACAAGCAATTTCTCCTTTTGCCACAATGTTTTCCACTTTTAGTCATAGGTTATCCATTCAATTATAGAGATTTTCCAATTTTTGACAAAATATGTTTAAAGTTGTCTGCTGCAGAATTGTTGTATGAGGGAAAGGGTTAACAGTGTCCACTCCTTGCAGTTTCATTTACACTCCTGATCAAATTTTTAAACATTTGCTTCTATGCTATCACTTGGGTGATTGATTTAGGACCATCTTGGCCCTCTTGTTATTTTACCTAGATGTTTTCAATGTAGTCTGCTGCAGATTTATATATGGGAAAGGATTAACAGGTTCATAGCATAATTCTTCAAGCACCAAAACACTTTAATTAAAGCTAATGTACATGTATATATACATTATTATAAGAGGAAGAACAGAATTTAAGAGATTTAACTTGGATTCCATTCAAGAATAATAGAAAATCTTTAAAATGATTTTCAGACAGAAACTGGGAAATGTCATAAAAAGATTGAATTGCTCATGTATAGCAACATACTTTTTACACAATGTTTAAATAAGTCCTGTACTACAGCCCACTAAATTAGATGTTTTCTGGAACTTGGCAAGGATGACATTATGTGGTTGAATAGTAGACTTACATTGTTTTGGGTAAATATTATTTATTTGATTACCATTTTATTTGAACCTTTCCTTCAAACAAATTAATTAATTGACTTAAAAGGGTCCTTGCTTGAAATGTAAGAGCCGGCTTAATAGGTCTGAACAATTTGAGTCAATGCAACCCTTTGAGCCCCAGCATGTGTGGTGTTATTGGTTTCATATCTTATATAGTTCTATTTCCATGTAAATTTAAAGTGTGGGACCAATATCATCTTTCCTGTCTGCAGCAATATGACCTTAGCTGTTGAAAGAAACATAAAAACCCAAAACTAAAAACTTTTTAAGATAGTTTTTTGTTTGCCAGGATTTAGCTAGTTCTTTGAAGTTGACAGTGTCAGAAGTAGAAGGGATGACAGTGTCAGAAGTAGAAGGGAAGAGACAGATAAGAAATTACACCTTCGAAAATCTTCAGGACTTACAAAGTCGACTGATGCTTGTGGCAGGCAAAGCTGAAAAGGCATCAGATAATGTGGATAGATTTACTTCAGTAAGTTTACTTTTTCTTTCATATCATCAATTGTTTTTTATGCCCCCGGAATCATAGATTCGGTGGGCATATAGTTTTTGGCCTGTCTGCAAGTCTGCACGTCTGCACGTCTGTCTGTCTGTCTGTCTGTCTGTCTGCACGAAAAAAACTTTAACCTTGACCACTACTTTTGAACCATAACAGGTACGGCTACCATATTTCACATGTGTATTCCTTGTGACATGACCTTTCTGTCAGTATCAACATTTTTGACCTTGCGACCTTGACCTTTGACCTAGATGTTGCCATTCTAGAAAAAAACTTTAACTTTGACCACTACTTTTGAACCATAACAGGTATGGCTACCATATTTCACATGTGTATTCCTTGTGACACGACCTTTCTGTCAGTACCAACATTTTTGACCTGGTGACCTTGACCTTTGACCTAGATGTTGCCATTTGGGGTATCAGTGTTTCACAAACACATCTTGTTGTATTCATAAATTGTTGCTTGCAGCATTGAAAACATGAAACACATATACTTCATTTAACCCTTTCCAATATTCATAATCTGTAGCAGATTAATATTAAAAATACTGTGGCTAAGTGAGTAATTGCTCAAAGTGATACATTCTTTTAAAGAGATTTTCTAAATGTTTACCTTGATGCTCTGAAAGTTGTCTTCTTCAGATGTTTGTGTCGAAAGTGTCAAGGGAAAGCACAGATAACATTGCTCGTATTAACCCTTTCCCACAATTTTTATTTTCAGATATTTGATGGTGTCATAAGACTGGCCAATGTAAACATAGAACTATGTTCAGCAGGCTGTGTCCTGTTTAAAGACTGGACTGCGAGATTTCTCTGTGACAAAAGTAAACCAGTCTGTTCTGTCCTAGAATTTGGACAAGGTGAAGGCTCACCAACATTGAAGGTAGTGTATAATAGTGTTCAACATTATAACCTTCATCAACAGACAAGAGTACATAACTCTGTCAAGGTTTTTGTAAGAATTATGGCCCTTTTTCGACTTAAAATTTTGGTTAAGTTTTTCGTACCACCCCACTTTTTTTCAAAACCATTAGAGATATAGCTTAACTTACAATATCTTTTTACCATTATTACCTCCACCAACAGCCAAGAGTGCATAATTAAGTTAAGTTTTTTGTAAGATTTATGACTTTTTAACAATTATAAAGTACTTTACTTATAAATAGTATGATAAAGTACTTGTTTATGTTTTCTGTACTACACAAAAAAGCTTTGTTTTATTGGCAAGTACAAAAAAGTCTAGCACACTGTACTCTGACAGCTCTTGTTATATGTAGGGGTCATATTATATTGTTTTAAGAAGGGTCATAATATGGGATGCACTTTTGGAGTATGGCCCTTGAATTATCAAAAATTGGCCAAATTAACCTTGCCTGCTCTATAAGATGAAGACTATTCATTGGATCTCCAGCAGACTTGGTGAAATATTTGTAGGCATAATGTCAGGGCCAAGTTGAATAACAATTCAAATTTCCAAATACATTTTTGAATAATGGTCCTTAAATTATCCAAAATTTGACCAAATAGATCTTTTACACTCTTTAACTTCAGCAGAGTTCTTATCCAATCTTCATCAAACTTGCTGTGAATGTTTAAGGTCATAAGGCCATGTTTGTGCTAAAAAGATAATGGCCAAATAACTATAGCTGTTCAAGAGTTATGCCACCCAGAGATTATGTTATGACAGTTTGGCATTCTTGTTTGAAATAATAAAAAATAAAAACATCTTTAGTTATTATAACCCCAGATACATAGTATATGGGGGCTATATAGGGGCTTGTCGTTCGTTTTGTCGGTCCATTGGTCTGTGGACATTTCTTGTGAACACTATTTCTCAGCAACCCTTGGTCAGAATTCAATAAACTTTACAAGAATGATTGATACCAAGCCTAGTTGTGCATATTGTCGGCGTGTTGCACTGGAATTATTTTTAAATGAGTTATGGCCCCTTGAATTTCTCATACATATGTATATTGTCAGGCACCAGCGGGGGGTATTCATCACTTTCAGTGATATTTCTAGTTATGTTTGTATAAACAACAAGCATGAGATTAAATGTTTTTAATAAAATAGATTAAATATAGTATTATTTCCCTGATGATCTCCCTTTTCTAGGCCAGGAGAAGTGAAACAGAAGACCTTGTTGCTATAATACCAAAGATTGCAAAATTCATGGAACAATGTCTTGAAGACTGGTTGATGTATATCAAGGACAAAAGAAAGATCTACCTACATCTGAACTTCTTCACTGTTGACCAGTTGGTCATATTGCAAAGAGAGCTAGTCAAGATGGGCACTGATGACCAGCCCTCAATCTGGATCTACCCACTTTTGTCTGCTGTTAAAAGGAACTGTACTCCAGGTATGGTCATGTAAATTATAATGTCTTCTCTTTTATTGTACCATTCGAAACAAACATTGAATATAAATTTTGTGATCGCCTTGCGTCCGGCGTGCGTCGTGCGGTGTGCGTCGTGCGTCAACTTCTTCTCCTCAGTAACCAGTGGGTCAATTTGGATGAAACTTCACAGAAAGCATCCTCTCAATGACCTCACCAGAATTCCTTCAAATCTTTGGGATCCATGCAAAATTCTGGTTTCCATGGCAACGAAACGAAAAAAACTTCAAAATTCTTCTTCTCCCAAACTGCTTGGCAGATTTTCAAATAATTTTGTAGAAATGTTCCTTGGATGACCCTCTATCAGATTCCTTCAAGCCGTGTTGATTGGTCGAAAAACATGGCCGCCAGGGGGGGGGGCGGGGCTATTTTGCCTTATATGGCTATAGTGAAAACTTAAAAAATCTTCTCCTCCGAAAGTGTAAGGCCAATTTTCAAATAATTTTGTAGAAATGTTCCTTGGGTGACCCTCTATCAGATTCCTTCAAGCCATGTTGATTGGTCGAAAAACATGGCCGCCAGGGGGGGGGCGGGCTATTTTGCCTTATATGGCTATAGTGCAAACTTAAAAAATCTTCTCCACCAGAAGTGTCAGGCCGATTTTCAAATAATTTTGTAGAAATGTTCCTTGGGTGATCCTCTATCAGATTCCTTCAAGCCATGTTGATTGGTCAAAAAACATGGCCGCCAGGGGGCGGGACAATTTTGCCTTTTATGGCTATAGTGAAAACTTAAAAAATCTTCTCCTCAATAAGTGTCAGGCCGATTTCAAGCAATGTTGATTGGTCGAAAAACATGGCCGCCAGGGGGCGGGGGCTATTTTGCCTTATATGGCCAAAGTGAAAACTTAAAAAATCTTCAACATCTTCTCCTCAGTAACCAGTGGGTCAATTGGGATGAAACTTCACAGAAAGCATCCTCTCAATGACCTCACCAGAATTCCTTCAAATTTTTGGGATCCATGCAGAATTCTGGTTTCCATGGCAACGAAACGAAAAAAGCTTCAAAATTCTTCATCTCCCAAACTGCTTGGCAGATTTTCAAATAATTTTGTACAAATGTTCCTTGTATGACCCTCTACCAGATTCCTTCAAGCCATGTTGATTGGTCGGAAAACACGGCCGCCAGGGGGGGCGGGGATATTTTGCCTTATATGGCTATAGTGCAAACTTAAAAAATCTTCTCCTCCAAAAGTGTCAGCCCGATTTTGAAATAATTTTGTAGAAATGTTCCTTGGATGACCCACTTTCAGATTCCTTCAAGCCATGTTGATTGGTCAAAAAACATGGCCGCCAGTGGGCAGGGCTATTTTGCATTATATGGCTATAGTGAAAACTTAAAAAATCTTCTCCTCCAAAAGTATCTGGCCGATTTTCAAATAATTTTGTAGAAATGTTCCTAGGGTGACCCTCTATCAGATTCCTTCAAGCCAAGTTGATTGGTCGGAAACTATGGCTGCCAGGGGGCGGGACTTATATAGCTAAAGTGAAAAAAAAAAAAAAAAAAGGTGAGCGATTCAAGGGCCATCATGGCCCTCTTGTTTCATTTGACATGGTAAAGTTTTATGATGTGCAGTGCCTTTTCCGTTTTATATGGTGTTTATTTAATAATATGCAGTGCAAAAGTGTGTAGATGCAGTAGAATAACCATTATATGGTGTGCAAACAACGTTGTATGCAAATCAAACAACCGCATATGCAGTATATTCTGACACAATATTCCGTCAGTTTTTCGATACATGTAGTGGTATTTTTTATTATATGCAGTTTAATGTTTATACGTTGTATGTTGGTCAATAAGTGTGACAGCTGTTTAAATATAAGATGGGCTTCTGTATGTGGTGAATCATTACTTATGTGGCCATAAAAAGTATTGTAAGCAATGCATTTAGCAATATTTATATTCGAAAAGGCATTTTATTTTTATTATGTTTGGTCCATACTACTATATACATTTGTAAGCAGCTTTATATACGGTGCATTTTTCTTTGTGATGGTGGTACTCTCCGGCATTCTGGGGAATTATTTTAGGAAAATTCAGAGTAAGACTGATAGATCGCTGAACAATCTAAAAATAGAAGTGTCACATGTTCTGAATACACAAGGAGCAGATTGACTGAAATCTTCACAGAAATCTGCTCTAGACAATGTTGAAATTAAAATGTTTTCTAATCAGATGACTGTTGGGATATCTTTTGCAGTGAATGTGTAACCCTTTCCCACATAAAATAAATCTTCAGCGGACGTATTTAAAACATTGAAGCAAAATTATGGAAAATCTGTATAAATCAAAGTACAATTTTAGAACAGATTATAAAACAATTAGACTTAAGCAGAAATTGCTTATTTAGAACAATATCTCCATTTGCCACACTGTTTTTATGTGCAGGCATACTTTTGCAGACACGCGAGAAAGCATCTGCGAGTGGTAAAGGGTTTAAACTCCTCTTAGAAATCTGCTCATTTTGAGTTTATATAAGCCCTTCCATGGGAAAATGTTACAAAACCGCTTTTGGGAATACTGTACATCCAAATCAGTCTGTTCATTCGCAGCCTGATAAAAATCTACAGTCTTAATCTTACATGAACTTACATATGCTTGTTAGAAGCTTCAGTCAACTTGTACAGAATCTGATAAGACAGAGCAAATATACAGGCTGATTTGACATAGTATAGGGTTTTGGTGTCAAATAAGGATTTTAGAACATGAAAAATGTCCCTCTTCTAGAGCACTGCTTTTGTTACAACATCATTGTTGATCTGTGGGTAAATGGGTTGTGTTGACAATTCATCTGCTTTAACAAATTTCACAGAGGATCTCCTAGGCGCCATGACAGATACAAAAACCGAAATAGACGATGATGTAGACATGGAAAATGTGGAGAAGGAAGAGGAGGATATGATTGATGAATCAAATGTAGAGGAGAATGAAGATGAATTAAGACAAACATTTATTGATGAAGTAATGGATGCAGGCTATGGCAGAAAACTGGCTCTATTAGCCCTTGAACATATAACACCCGATCAAATTGAAGATGGTTAGTTAGCTACATAGATATTTAAAGCTTTACTTGTTGGGCGTATGTTATGTTGCCTTTGTTGATATAAAAGTTCTCTAATTTGAATGGCCCATCAGACTCTCTGTAGATACACGTAACACCAGTTGTTGTATCCTTGGCTCTGGATTTATAATGTGTGTGTCGGCTCTAGAGTCTTAACATTGTATTTTTCATTGTTAGTAGTGTTGGAAGACACCATTTGGTTTGAATCTATTTCTGTTCAATCACTAAAAAGCAGAGTGAAGTAACTTTACCTTAATTAAACTGCTTGTGACTACTAAACACTTGCTTTTTTGGAATGGTGTGTTGTTTTATGCTCCATTAAAATATCACTGAAGAAAATTGTCAATGTATTGTCTGTTGGTGTATGTTTGTGTACAAGTGTCTGTCTGTGTTTGTCTAGTCCAGTTTCTGTGGGAAACTACGGGATGAAAATATTAATATTTCATGTGTAGTACCACAATGAGATGTGCAAATATTCAGCTTATTCAGACTTGCCATTATTGGATTGAGTTATGGCCCTTTGTAACTTTTCAACTCAATTCAAGAGAACCTTTTTTTTTTACCGTTTTTCTTGTTTTTAGCTCAACTGGCTGAAAGCCAGTCATGCTTATGTCATGGCGGATTGTCTGTCGAGCATACGTTAACTTTTTGCTTCAAATGACTTCTTCTCCCTAACCATTTGGCCAATTCGGATGAAACTTCATAGGAAGCATCCTCTCAAACTTAAAACATCTTCTTCTCCGGAAGTGTCAGGCCGATTTTCAAATAATTTTGTAGAAATGTTCCTAGGGTGACCCTCTATCAGATTCCTTCAAGCCATGTTGATTGATCAAAAAACATTGCCATCAGGGGCAGGGCTGTTTGGAGATTTATTTTTTGCCTGATGGCCGTGGAGCGATACTGGCCTTCTTGGGCCTCTTATTGCTATTTGCAATGCAATAAAATACCTTTTACATTACAGCCAAATTTATGTTTATTCTTGTTTAGGGATAGTCTGGTGTATGAATCATGAAGATATGGATGATGACAGCCCTGTAGAAGACTCTGATGCAGGAGAGTCTAAACTAACACAGACACAAACTACAACCAGTCCTAGATTTGAGGGATGGAGCCAGTCTACCACTTCCATCCAATCACTGATCAGAGAAAACATTCAAGGACTTGACGGAACCAAGGGGTATGAATATATCTCATTGCCAATTTGATTTTAGACTCCTTCAACTTGAAAGTTATTGTAAGATTGATGAAACATGTATATGGTTTTGAGTTTAAAATAATTAGACAAAGGAGATATTTTATTTTTAGCTCTTAGCATGAAGTGCTCAATGTGAGTTATTGTGATTGCCCTTTGTCCAGCGGCAGACAGCCAATATAGTTTGGTAGAAATGTTCCTTGGGTGACCCTCTATAAAGATTGTTCAAGGCATACTGTTTGGTTGAAAAACATGGCAGTCAGGAAGCATCAGAAAAGGGGCAAAATCATCTCGTTAACTTTTTGCTTTAAACATCATCTTCTCCTAAACCACAGGACCAATTTCATCCAAACTTCACAGGAATGTTTCTTTGGTGGCCCTCTTTCAAAATTGTTCTAAGATTTAAATTTCATTGAGAACTTTGGTTGCTGCGGCATCAGAAAGGGGGCAAAATGTCCAAACTTTAAAAATCTTCTCCTCTGAATCTGCATGTCAGATTCCAATATAGTTTAGTAGAAATGTTCCTTGGCCTTGGGTGACCCTCTACAACGATTGTTCAAAGCATACTGTTTGGTTGAAAAACATGGCAGTCAGGAGGCATCAGAAAAGGGGCAAAATGACAAAATTTGGAAATTCCATTTTTTTTAAGTCCTTGTCTGATATTAAGAAAATTGAATAGGAATCTTACTTCAGTGATCCTCTACTTGATTTTTACAAGCCGTATTGATTTATTACAAAATCATAGCAACCTTGCGTCATCACAAAAGGGGTAAATTGAACTTTTAGCTACAAATGACAACTCCTAACATTCCACTTGACAAATTTCAACGTTACTTCACAGGAATGTTCCTTTGATGGTCCTCTTTCAAAATTGTTCAAAGACTTACATTCTATGTAGAACTTTTGTTGCTGCGGCATCAGAAATTGAGAAAAATACCCAAACTTTAAAAACCTCCATCTCCATAATCCATTTGTCAGATTCCAAGATAATTTGGCAGAAATGTACTTTGAGTGACTCTCTACAAAAACTGTTCAAGCCATATTGATTTCGTTGACAAACAGGACAGCAAAGCCGCATCAGGAAAGGTGCAAAATGACAAAACTTTATAATTCCATTCTTATTTAAGTTCTTGTTAGATTTCAAGATACAAATGGCTTTTACTGATAAACTATTTCTTTTACTGAGTGTCCACTCCTTGCAGTTTTATTTGAACTCCTGATTAAATTTTCACAGATATTTGCAGTTAAATATTAACTTCTAATTTACTATCATTCAGGTGATCGATTTAGGGCCATCTTGGCCCTCTTGTTTATCAACACTAAGCCAGAATTGCAATTTTTAAAATAAAAATTCAAACTGGAAAGCAATTTAGGGACAAAATATGCAAAAGTCATAGTGACTAGCAGCCTTTGTCTTCCACCAATATGTCTATGTGGTATGGTGGCCAGTTGCCTGTAAATTTAGTCAGGAAACACATGGTTAGGTAAGCTGGTTGTCCTGATAAATCTGAAAAACTGTGAAAAAGAGTTAAACTCCTATCACTTTCTGCCTGTATGTTATAAAAACCTGAGAAACAATAGGAGGGTAATTAAACTAGATATATGCTGCTAATGTACATATACATGTTGCCAAACAAAGCTACATTGATATCCTATTTTGCCTCACATACAGTAATTCATACATTTGTTACAGGAGCAGTGCAGATTCCCTGTTAAAAGACCTCCAGTCCTTTTGGGGACAGTTTCTGGGCTCTATATCCTCCAATATTAAAGATTATCTAAGTCTGGAACATCTTGGAATGATTCTGAGAAAACTGGCAGCTAGAGGTAAATAGAAATGTTTAATTTATCTCTTAAAATCTTAACAAATTAACAGCATTATTCATTTTAGACACAGTAAAATAATGTTTTAGTTTTGAGTTTTTATCAGATATTCATATTTTCAGAATGTCTTTGTGTCGCCCTTCTTGGAATGTGATTGAATTATTTCCCACATAGGACAAATCTGCTGCAGATGACTGAAAATGTGTAGGCAAAAATATGGAAACTCTATAAATGAAAGTATTAATATTAAAAAGAATTGGAAACATTGTGACAAAAGGAAAAGTTGCTCATTATGAGCAATTTCTCCTTATGCCACAATGTTTTCAAAAATTGTCTGCTGCAGAGTTGTGATAAAGCATATGCATGAGGGAAAGGGTTTAAGATCACATCTTTGTTGCCTGTCTGTCATGCTTTCACTAACTGACCTATTGGCAGACGACTCAATACATATGTCCCTTTAGTCTTATATAGAGATAAATGATGCTTAACCAATCCTCATGAAACTTATTGTGGATGTGTATGATCTTAATATTTCGGACCCAGTTTGAACCCAGATTACATCCATCACATAGGCGTTATGGTTCTTCATGGGCATACTTCATTCCAGTTTGGCACTGCTTATATTCATAAACTTTTTTTATTTTCCAGAAACAAGTTGTGTGTTAAGAAAATTTCCGCCAGGCTTCCAAGAAGGATCGCCCAATCTTATAATTTGTCCACAAGGTAATTAATACTTTTAATTAACACTTTTTACAAGGAGACGCATTTTGACGGCAGATGACATTGTGGAAAATTGAGAAATATTTCATCATGATTAGTTTATCCTTTTGCCTTATGTTTTCAACTCTGAAATAATTTAATTTTCCTTTTGTGAAGATTTTCTTTATTTTTGTTTTCAATTTTCAATGTCATCTGCTGTTTATGGGTAAAGATTAATTGTTAGTCTCCACCATGTACTCGGTCTATCTGTCTGTCCATCCTCCCATCTTGCAAACTATTTTTCTTGTCAGGCTTACATGTACCAACAATTTATATGCCATTATTTCTTGAGAAGAGGGTGTGCTGTGTACTATTAGGTCGCAGTGATCTTGACATTTGACGTCACTTAAAGACAACATCAGTGCTTTCTCTTCATGGATTATAATTATTAAATAGTGTTGAATTCATTGTGACAAAAAAGTGAATTGCACATTATGAGCTGCAAATGCGTAAAAATTGATCTGCCTGTTGGAGAGAGTTCAATGCAGCCATCCGAAGGAATGTCAAAATTTGCGGCTGATAGCTTAATACAAGCTAAACACGTATATATCTTATTGGTAAATCTTCAACTTGCTCTTTAATAGCGGTAACCTCTAAAACAAGCTAAATATGTGTATATCTTATTGGTAAATCTTCAACTTGCTCTTTAATAGAGGTAACCTCTAATGCAAACTAAATACATATATCTTATTGGTAAATCTTCAACTTGCTCTTTAATAGAGATAACCTTTAATACGTATATATCTTATTGGTAAATCTTCAACTTGCTCTTTAATAGAGGTAACCTCTAAAACAAGCTAAATATATATATATCTTATTGGTAAATCTTCAAATTGCTCTTTAATAGAGGTAACATCTTATACAAGCTAAATACATATATCTTATTGGTAAATCTTCAAATTGCTCTTTAATAGAGGTAACCTCTAATACAAACTAAATACATATGTCTTATTGGTAAATCTTCAACTTGCTCTTTAATACAAGCTAAATATATATATCTTATTGGTAAATCTTCAAATTGCTCTTTAATAGAGGTAACCTCTAATACAAGCTAAATATATATCTTATTGGTAAATCTTCAAATTGCTCTTTAATAGAGGTAACTTCTAATACAAACTAAATACATATATCTTATTGGTAAATCTTCAAATTGCTCTTTAATAGAGGTAACCTTTAATACAAGCTAAATATATATCTTATTGGTAAATCTTCAAATTGCTCTTTAATAGAGGTAACTTCTAATACAAGCTAAATACATATATCTTATTGGTAAATCTTCAACTTGCTCTTTAATAGAGGTAACTTCTAATACAAGCTAAATATATGTATATCTTATTGGTAAATCTTCAACTTGCTCTTCAATAGAGGTAACCTTTAATACAAGCTAAATACATATATATATAATTGATAAATGTTCAACTTGCCCTTTCATAGAGGTAACCTCTAATACAAGCTAAATACGTATATCTTATTGGTAAATCTTCAAATTGCTCTTTAATAGAGATGACCTCTAACACAAGTTTGACTGTATTAACATCTGCTTTGGAATTCTCTTAGGAAGATAGTGTAACATTTTAAAAGTTGGAAATACGCTTTTATTATGGATGTGTCAGCAGTTGTGTTGCTGTTATTTTTGGTAAACCTTCTTCTGACTGCTTAACAGAGATGAAATATAATACATGTTTGACTGTAATTTTATTATAGGTGAATTGTTAAATACTGCCCTATCGCTGTACATGTTAGAGAAAGATCAACCTCTCCCTCAATCTGATGAGATTCTCATGTGTACTCCACACACCACAATAGATGAGGTAGGAACCAACACATTACTGGTTTACATAATGGGTTAGGTTAATTCAAGGGATATCTGCCTTGGAAAATATTGTTAAAACTTGAAAATGTGCTTTTATTATGGAACTGTCAGAAATCTTGTGAAAGGGTTATTTCCATCGCAAAAATTACATTGTTGTCCTGAAAATATGCAGGTACTTTGACAATTTTGAGTACAATTGACTTTTGACAATGAATTTAAATCATTACCTCATATGATATTAACCCTTTCCCTCATAAGACAATTCTGCAGCAGACGACTTTGAACATATTTTGTCAAAACATAGAAAATCTCCATAATTGAATGGATAACCTATGACAAAAAGTGGAAAACATTGTGGCAAAAGGAGAAATTGCACGTTTTGTGCAATTTCTTCTTTTGTCACTATGTTTTTAAAAAGTCGTCTGCTGCAGAGGCATCAGAAAGCGTCTATATGAGGGAAAGGGTTAATGGATATTCCTATTTTTAATAGAAAACCATGGGGAAAATAAGAATGTGTAAAAATAGCTCTGCAATGCAGAGACAAAGTAGAAAACATGACATGAGTGAATTTGGATGTTTCAGCAATTTCTTATTTTTTGCTGCAAAGGAAAGCTTATGGTATGTAAACGTTTCTGTTGTGGATTAGTCAATTTATCCATGACCCATTAAGCTTATCCGCACACAAAGTGCTCACACTTTGCCATTGTGCTCACCTTTTCTCAGGCTTCCGTCATCCATTCATATGAAAACTATCTTTCAGCTCATATTATTCCATTCAATGTCTGCTTCTTGGAGACATAACCAGTACTCACACTGTTTGAGTGGAAAGTCCCAAAGGCACGATTTGAATTTGAAGACCTTTGGTATGAGAGGCAGTCACGCTCTACCACTGCACATTTGTCTTTGACTGCAATGTAGATATTTAACTTTTTGGTATTTTTTATTTTACTTTATACTGCTGAGCATTTGTTGAGCAGAGACTGGAACTATCTATGTACAATGTGAAACAATTTCATCCAATACATCTATTTAAGGTTGATATATTTTGGAGAAGAGCCATTTTTGGAGGAGGTAAAAAGATCCATTGTCTCATGAATGCCGATTGTCTTGACTTTGACGTCAGTGATGCTGCAGAGCGCCATTTGGAACAGTACATACAGGAGACAAGTTATACTGGTGAGAACTCAAAATACACACAGCTGCATATAAACTCCTTTCCACATGTAGATGAATTATTCTGCTTCCCAGCAGATGACTTTTGAAAACATCTTTGCAAAAGGAAAAAATTGCTTATGAGGAGTGAATGCTATTTTAGCCATGATGTCTTCAATTATATTCAATAAATATATCATAAATATAGATTATTTACACCTTTTCCTAGATGTGAATAAAGTTGTCTGTTTTAGATTTGTTATATGATGGAAAAGGTTTATCATTTTCCTAATACAACATTTTAAAGGGCATCTTTAAAATTCTGAGGACAAAAATGCCAAATGAGGCAAATGGATGTATTATATTGTCTCAGCGATATTTAGCGGTATTTATTTGTAAATCTTTGCCAAATAAAAATAGTTCTGTTGCAGACAATGAAATAAATATAGAGCAATCAAATACTAAATCCATCATGTTTTGTTTTAGACAATCGTTATCGCCTGGTGGTAGTATGTGGATCTGACAATGAGTACAGATCTCGGATCGTGGCATCCCTGGACAAACATCGGAGACCAGCTCTTCCTTTGAGCCCTGTAGATTTGAGGGAGTATCTAGCAAGAAAACTGCAGCAAAGTCAGCCTGTCAATGGTATCAAGCCAGCGTCTTTTGTTGATTTTGATAGGTAGGTCTTGAAGTATTTTAGTTAGTTCATTCACCTTTTATATCTTTTTATCTCAGTCAGTGAAAAAGGAAGTGAGAAATACAGTTTTAAATATGAGACTGACAGTGAATGTTTTATCAACCCTTTTCCACATACGGAGGCTTTCTGATATCTCTGCAGCAGACAACTTTTGAAAAGATTGTGGCAAAAGGAGCTCATAATGGCAATTTTCTCCTTTTGCCACAATGTTTACAACTTTATTTAAATTGTTCTTTCATTAAGTTTCCATAATTATGTCTCCCCCTGTATACAGGGGAGATATATTGTTTTTGTCCTTGGCGTCTGTCTGTCTGTCTGTCTGTCTGTCCTTCTGTCTGTCTGTCCGAAATCGTGTCCGCTCCATATCTCCAAGACGGCTTGAAGGATTTTCATGAAACTTGGCTCACATGTTCACCTCATCAAGGCGACGTGCAGAACCCGCGTCTCGACAATATAGGGTCAAGGTCAAGGTCACGCTTGAAGGTCAAAGGTTTGAGGCTTTATTTCGTGTCCGCTCCATATCTCCCAGACGGCTTGAAGGATTTTCATGAAACTTGGGTCACATGTTCACCTCATCAAGGCGACGTGCAGAACCCGCGTCTCGACAATATAGGGTCAAGGTCAAGGTCACACTTGAAGGTCAAAGGTTTGAGGCTTTATTTCGTGTCCGCTCCATATCTCCGAGACGGCTTGAAGGATTTTCATGAAACTTGGGTCACATGTTCACCTCATCAAGGCGACGTGCAGAACCTGCGTCTCGACAATATAGGGTCAAGGTCACGCTTGAATGTCAAAGGTTTGAGGCTTTATTTCGTGTCCGCTCCATATCTCCCAGACGGCTTGAAGGATTTTCATGAAACTTGGGTCACATGTTTACCTCATCAAGGCGACGTGCAGAACCCGCGTCTCGACAATATAGGGTCAATGTCAAGGTCACGCTTGAAGGTCAAAGGTTTGAGGCTTTATTTCGTGTCCGCTCCATATCTGTCCCAAATTTATAGGTTGGAATGTTTTCAGAGATTTTGACAGATATTTGAGGGGAGACATCTGTTTTTTGCAAAAACAATTCTAGTTTTGACTTAATGTTTTCAAAGTCGTCTGCTGCAGATTTGTTGTATGTTGGAAACGGTTAATGTTGCTTCATGTTTATGTCCTGACAATGTGAATCTTAGGGATCTCATTTCCGTCTTCTGTCTGTCCATGAAACACTTTTGTTTTCTCAAACAGATCAACCATCAGAGTTGTAAAATCCTGGAGGGCAGGAGTTGGGAAAACGTTGTACAAGTCACGGAGAGAAACTGACCTTAAAAGATTAAATGAAAATAGGGTCAAGGTCACAACCATACCACTACAGGAGAAAGTGATCGACCTTCACTATGTGATTACACGTTTACTGGAGCATACCTCACAACCAGGAACCATGGAGACAAGATTATTTCACATTGATGTCGCACATGAGGTCAGTCATTCCTTAACATTTCCCACAGAGAACTAATCTGCAGCAAACGACTGAATATATCTAGGCAAAAACACAGAAAACTTCTACAAATAAAAGTGATTCTTGAAGACCATCAAAAACATTGTGGCAAAAGGGAAAATTTCTAGGTATTTGTTTCAAATGTCGTCTGCTGCAGACATGTTTATATGCATGTGGGTAAGGGTTAAGTTATTGCTTAGGAAAATGACAGCAGAATTACAATATATAGCAAGAAAGAGGATTAATTAAACTAATGAATTAAAAATAATTAGTTGAAAACTTTGTCTGTTTTTAAAAATGACTGAAAATATTTGGATACTTTGCTTCTGTTGTATCACCATTGTCTCTTGTCATCACACAAATCACAATTTTAATCAGTATATATTTATGTCGTGATTAATCTACATCATTTCATGAAGGCAGAGTTTATTTTGTTTAGTAATACTTACACCTTAAGGTATGGTTTTGATATAAAATTTAACACATCATAAAAGCACTGTGGGAAGATTTTAAAGGAATAGAGTAGTGTTTTGTCTTTTTAGATCACCTAGAGCCGAAGGCTCAAGGTGAGCTATTCTGATCACTTTTTGTCCGTCGTCCGTCGTCCGTCCGTCCGTCCGTCCGTCCGTCCGTCCGGCGTTAACTTTTAGCTTTAAACATCATCTCCTCCCAAACTCCAAGGACAATTTCCGTGAAACATCACAGGACTGTTCCTCTGGTTGGCCTCTTTCAAAGTTGTTCAAAGATTTAAATTCCATTGAGAACTTTGGTTGCTGCGGCATCAAAAAGGGGGCAAAATGTCCAAACTTTAAAAATCCTCTCCTCCGAATCTGCCTGTCAGATTCAAATATAATTTGGTAGAAATGTTCCTTGGGTGACCCTCTATAAAAATTGTTCAAGCCATACTGATTGGTCAAAAAACATGGCAGTCAGGCGGCATCAGAAAAGGGGCAAAATGACAAAATGACAAAATTCCATTTTTATGAAAGTGCTTGTCTGATTTTAAGAAAATATAATACGAATCTTACTTAAATGATCCTCTATTTAATTTGTTTAAGCCGTTTTGATGGGTAACACAATCATAGCAACCAGGCGTCATCACAAAAGGGGTAAATTGAACTTTTAGCTACAAATGACAACCAACTCCTACCATTCCAATAGACCAATTTCCACAAAACATCACAGGAATGTTCCTTCGGTGGTCCTCTTTCAAATTTGTTCAAAGAATAAAATTCCATTGAGAACTTTGGTTGCTGCGGCATCAGAAAGGGGACAAAATGTCCAAACTTTAAAAATCTTCTCCTCCGAATCTGCCTGTCAGATTCAAATATAATTTGGTAGAAATGTTCCTTGGGTGACCCTCTATGAAAATTGTTCAAGCCATACTGATTGGTCGAAAAACATGGCAGTCAGGCGGCATCAGAAAAGGGGAAAAATGACAAAATTTGAAAATTCCATTTTTATGAAAGTGTCTGATTTTAAGAAAATATAAAACGAATTTTACTTTAATGATCCTCTATTTAATTTGTTAAAGCCGTTTTGATTGGTTACACAATCATAGCAACCAGGCGTCATCACAAAAGGGGTAAATTGAACTTTTAGCTACAAATGACAACCAACACCTGCCATTCCAATAGACCAATTACTACAAAACATCACAGGAATGATCCTTTTGTGGTCCTCTTTCAAAATTGTTCAAAGATTAAAATTCAAATGAGAACTTTGGTTGCTGCGGCATCAGAAAGGTGACAAAATGTCCAAACTTTAAAAATCTTCTCCTCCGAATCTGCCTGTCAGATTCAAATATAATTTGGTAGAAATGTTCCTTGGGTGACCCTCTATAAAAATTGTTCAAGCCATACTGATTGGTCGAAAAACATGGCAGTCAGGCGGCATCAGAAAAGGGGCAAAATGACAAAATTTGAAAATTCCATTTTTATGAAAGTGTTTGTCTTATTTTAAGAAAATATAATACGAATCTTACTGTAATGATCCTCTATTTAATTTGTTTAAGCCGTTTTGATTGGTTACGCAATCATATCAACCAGGTGTCATCACAAAAAGGGTAAATTGAACTTTTAGCTACAAGTGACATCCAACTCCTACCATTCCAATAGACCAATTTCCACAAAACATCACAAGAATGTTCCTTTGGTGGTCCTCTTTCAAAATTGTTCAAAGATTTAAATTCCATTGAGAACTTTGGATGCTGCGGCATCAGAGAGTGAGAAAAAATACCCAAATTTTAAAATCCTTTTCCTCCATAATCTACTTGTGCGATTGCAAGATAATTTGGTAGAAATGTTTCTTAAGTGACCCTCTAAATAAACTGTTGAAGCCATATTGATTTGGTTGAAAAACAGCGCAGCAAGGCGGCATCAGGAAAGGTGCAAAATGACAAAAACTTTATAATTCCATTCTTATTAAAGTTCTTGTTAGATTTCAAGATATAAATGGCCTTTACTGATAAGCTGTTTCTTGAGAAGTGTCCACTCCTTTCAGTGGAAGACAGTGGTGCAGAGGTAGAGCGTCGGCCTCTCGTATCAAAGGTCCCTGGTTCGAGTCCCGTGATGAGCGTGTCCTGACTTTGGGATTTTTCCACACAAACGGCGCGAGTACTGGTGAAGTCTCCAGGAAGCAGACATCGAGCGTGATTAATCTAAGCCCAAGGCTTGTTTCACAATCGATGTAAAATAAATAAGTTAAAACTAAACTCCTTTCAGTTTCATTTGCACTCCCTGATAAAATTTTCCAGATATTTGCAGTTAAATATTTGCTACTAATTTACTATCAATTAGGTGATCGATTTAGGGCCATCTTGGCCCTCTTGTTCCAACAATGTTTTTAAAAACTGTTTGAATGAAAGGCATCAAATGAGGTCTGTTTGATTGAAAGGAGAACATTTTATTTAAAGGTTCAGGAGGGAGTTGACTATTTGTTGTTTAACCTACTGGTGCTTGGATGTTTGACGGACAAAACTGGATTTGTGTGGCGAAGATGTCAAACAGATCTCTACCTCATAGAGACTTTACCACTTATGATTCTCTGCAATACTAGTAAGGTAAGATTGATGGGTTGGAGTTTAACCCCGTTTTTAACAGTTAAAAGTTATATCATGACAGCCTAACCATGTGTTTCCTGACGTTCTTGTACCAGTGCTCCCCACTTCATTCTCTCCAGGTAACTGGTTACCTTCCAACATAGACATCTTAAACTCATTGTAGGAAGATTGATGATGCTAGTTTTAATCAATTTTGTCAATATTCGAGGAGAATTACTGGCTGGGCTTGGGTTCAATCTTGTGACACATCGATAGAGTTGAAGAGAACATATGATAAAAGTATTTAACATTTCGAATTTTGGTTTTTCTTCAGAAAATTTTAACTGTACTATGTAAAACTCATTTCCAAGATGCTCAATGAAGTAATTTTTTTTAATCTACAATAAAACAACTTCAAAGATGCTCTCAGTGTAATTTTGTAACATTATGAAACAACTTAAAAATGAAACAACTTCAAAGATGCTCTCAGTATATTTTTGTAACATTATGAAACAACTTCAAAGATGCTCTCAGTATATTTTTGTAGCATTATGAAACAACTTTAAAAATGCTCTCAGTATATTTTTGTAACATTATGAAACAACTTCAAAGATGCTCTCAGTATATTTTTGTAACATTATGAAACAACTTTAAAAATGCGCTCAGTATATTTTTGTAACATTATGAAACAACTTCAAAGATGCTCTCAGTGTAGTTTTGTAACATTATGAAACAACTTCAAAGATGCTCTCAGTATATTTTTGTAACATTATGAAACAACTTCAAAGATGCTCTCAGTATATTTTTGTAACATTATGAAACAACTTGAGAGATGCTCTTTGTATATTTTTGGAACATTATGAAACAACTTAAAAGATGCTCTCAGTATATTTTTGTAACATTATGAAACAACTTGAGAGATGCTCTTTGTATATTTTTGGAACATTATGAAACTACTTCAAAGATGCTCTCATTATATTTTTGTAACATTATGAAACTACTTCAAAGATGCTCTCAGTATATTTTTTGGAACATTATGAAACAACTTCAATGATGCTCAGTATATTTTTGTAATTATGAAACAACTTCAAAGATGCTCTCAGTATATATTTGGAACATTATGAAACAACTTCAAAGATGCTCTTTGTATATTTTTGGAACATTATGAAACAACTTAAAAGATGCTCTCAGTATATTTTTGTAACATTATGAAACAACTTTAGAGATGCTCTTTGTATATTTTTGGAACATTATGAAACTACTTCAAAGATGCTCTCAGTATATTTTTGTAACATTATGAAACTACTTCAAAGATGCTCTCAGTATATTTTTTGGAACATTATGAAACAACTTCAACGATGCTCAGTATATTTTTGTAATTATGAAACAACTTCAAACATGCTCTCAGTATATATTTGGAACATTATGAAACAACTTCAAAGATGCTCTCAGTATATTTTTGGAACATTATGAAACAACTTCAAAGAAGCTCAAAGACATGTTTGTTTAGCACAAGGATTTTTCAAGAAGCTTCAAAATCTTCTTGTCTAAAAGAAGAGGGCCCAGGCCTTTGATATTTGGTATGTAGCATCATCTAGTGGACCTCTACCAAGATTGTTCAAATTATAGCCATGGGGTCGAAATGACCCCATCCCGGGGGTCCCTTGTTTTACATAGACTCATTTAGGGGAAAAACTTTAACAATCTTCTTGTCTAAAAGTAGAGATCCCTGGCCTTTGATATTTGGTATGTAGCATCATCTAGTGTACCCAGATTGTTCAAATTATAGCCATGGGGGTCTAAAATGACCCCATCCCGGGGTCCCTTGTTTTACACAAACTCATTTAGGTGAAAAGCTTTAAAACAATTCTTTTCTAAAAGTAGAGTGGCCTGGCCTTTGATATTTGGTATATAGCATCATCTAGTGGGCCTCTACCAAGATTGTTCAAATTATAGCCATGGGGTCAAAAATGACCCCATACCGGGGGTCGCTTGTTTTCATAGACTCATTTAGGGGAAAAACTTTAAAAATCTTCTTGTCTAAAAGTAGAGGGCATCATCTAGTGGACCTCTACCAAGAGTGTTCAAATTATAGCCATGGGGTCGAAATGACCCCATCCCGGGGGTCCCTTGTTTTACATAGACTCATTAAAGGAAAAACTTTAAAAATCTTCTTGTCTAAAAGTAGAGCCCCCTGACCTTTGATATTTGGTATGTAGCATCATCTAGTGGACCTCTACCAAGATTGTTCAAATTCAAGTCCCTTGTTTTCATAGACTCATTTAGGGGAAAAACTTTAAAAATCTTCTTGTCTAAAAGTAGAGGGCATCATCTAGTGGACCTCTACCAAGATTGTTCAAATTTTATCCCTGGGGTCAAAAATGACCCCGCCCCAGGGGTCACTTGTTTTTCATAGACTCATATAGGGGAAAAACTTTAAAAATCTTCTTGTCTAAAAGTAGAGGGCCCAGGCCTTTAATATTTGGTATGTTGCATCATCTAGTGGACCTCTACCAAGATTGTTCAAATTATAACCAAGGGGTCAAAAATGACCCCTCCCCTGGCGGTCACTTGTTTCACATAGACTTGTATATGGGAAAAAATTTAAAAATCTTCTTGTCGAGTAGAGGGCCAAGGCCTTTGATATTTGGTATGTAGCGTCATCTAGTGGACCTCTACCAATATTGTTCAAATCATCGTCCTGGGTTAAAAGATGGCCCCAACCCGGTGGTAACTTGTTTTACATATGCTCATATAGGGAAAAACTTTTAAAATCTTGTCTAAAAGTAGAAGGCCCAGGCCTTTGATATTTGGTATGTAGCTTGATCTAGTTGACCCCTACCAAGATTGTTCAAATTATAGCCCTGGGGTCAAAAATGGCCCCACCCAGGTCACTTGTTTTACATATACTAGTATAGGGAAAAACTTTAACAATCTTGTCTAAAAGTTTAAGATTTGAGATCTAACTTCATCTAGTGGACTTCTACCAAGATTGGTCAAATTATTAAAGCCCTGGTGTCAAACATGGCTCCACCCTGGGGATCACTTGTTTTACATAGACTTGTTAAGGCAAACACTTTAAAAATATTCTTGTTCATTTGCCATGAATGTTCTTTGGGTGCCCCTCTACTAACACTTCAAATTATTTTGATAGGATGATAAACATGGCCACCAGGGGGTGTTGCCTGTTTTCCGTATATATGTATAGACAAAGAACAATGAAAACTTTTTAAGTTTGATTAAATCATGTGAGCGATATAGGACCATCATGGTCCTCTCGTTTGTTTAATGTTGTTGTTATTATCCCCCGCCTATGAAATAGGGAGGGGGATATTGAAATGGCGTTGTCCGTCCGTCCGTCCTTCCTTCCTTCCGTCCTTCCGTCCGTCACCTGCATTTTCTCAGTAACTAGCTGGTAGAATTTCATGAAACTTATAATAAATATGAACCACTATACTGGGATGATGCCCGGCCAATTTTTTTTTTGATTAGTCAATTTTCCTTGGAGTTATTGCCCTTGATTTTTTGAAAAATCTACGTTTTCAGCCATTTCTCAGTAACTAGCAGGTAGAATTTCATGAAACTTAAAATAAATATGAACCACTATACTGGGATGATGCCCGTCCAATTTTTTTTTTTGATTAGTCAATTTTCCTTGGAGTTATTGCCCTTGATTTTTTGAAAAATCTACGTTTTCAGCCATTTCTCAGTAACTAGCGGGTAGAATTTCATGAAACTTAAAATAAATATGAACCACTATACTGGGATGATGCCTGTTTATTTTTCATTTGGATTAGTCAATTTTTTTTTAGAGTTATTTCCCTTGATTTATTAAAAAATAATCGTTCGCAGCCGTTTCTCAGTAACTAGCGGCTAGAATTTGATGAAACTTGAATGTAATATTAACCAACTTCCTGCCATTATTCCCCTCCAACTCTTTTTTGGATTCCTTAATTTTTTTTAGAGTTACTGCCCCTGATTTATTAAAAAATCCACGCCTACAGTTATTTCTCAGTAACTAGCTGCTAGAATTTGATGAAACTTGAATGTGATATGAACCAACATCCTGCAATGAACTTCTGAATAAATATGGTATAAAATCATTTACATTTATTATAACACTGTCTGATACATAATTATCCATGCATTTTAGCTCCACTTTAAGAAGAGTAAAGATATCTATTGTATTTGTGTCACTGTTGGTTTAAGAAGCAAAACCTAGTATTCACATTTTTCCTGTGTTATTTAAGAAATAACAAATGACACCCCTTTAGTTTTGAAATATTGATTATTAACCCTTTCACCGCATAAATACTCTGTTGAAAATAGTGCAGTTCCAGATAAGACGCCGCTTTTAAAGGTGGCGTCTTATCTTGGACTGCACTATTTTGCAATAATTGATGTTCCCGAGTTCCCGAGTAAGCAGTTTCGGAAAATACAGTTTTATTTAATCGTCCCTCTGATTTATTTCGTTAAAATATTTTATCATAAAGTAATCCCAGTCGATATTTTATAATTTGGCGCGGAACGGGATAAACCAGTGTCATAACTTTATTCTTTCCCCTTGATCTTGTGCGAAGAAGTTGAAATTTAAAGGTCAATTGCACATTAAACATAAAGACCTTCATGCACAAACAAGCCATCAATTACAAACAAGCCATCGTTGGCGGGGGATATCTTTTCACTGAAAATGCTTGTTTGAGTTGGTTTGCATACTGAAATTAATTTTTATAATTCATATACAGCTCAAATGTAAATACAGCAGTACATTCAGTCTAATTTCATGTTACGTAGCTATCAGTAGCCATTGGGTTGAGGAAAACAATGAATGAATGTTGCCTGATGGCTTCCCTTTTATTTTTCATTTGCTACAGTAATTTTAATCAACCAAGTACCTTAAATTGTGATATATTATATTATTGTATGGTTCTTTAAATCTGCCATGCAGAAAGAGGAAGAGCAGTATGTTCATCAGATGTTTAACATTCTACCCGACATGACCTGCCGATCACCCCAGGATAGTCTTGAAGTGTATAGTGAACAGCCGGCAGTAAATGGTAAGTTTCCATAATGAGGAAGGTTCATTTTTTAATCCTTCACATAATTATGCAGAAGTATTTCTGAAACATCTGTAGCAGACAACTTTTAAAACATTTTAGCTTATGAAAAGAATGCTCATAATGAGCAATTTCTCATTTTGTCACAATGTTTTTAATTCTATTTAATAATGATACTTATATTTATGTAGTTTTACCTTGATATTTTCTAAGTCACTGTAGATTTGTTGTACTTGGAAAAGAGGAGATTAGCTGAGCACAAAGTCCTTTATCCAACTTATGTCTTGAATATAACATAACAAAAAGTAGAAAAAATGCTCACAGGAATGTTCATTCTGACTCTCTTCCATATTTAATTTTCTCATAACACTATTTTATGTGGCTATATTGCAATACTTAATCAAATTTCTTATTTAAACCTTGATAATTCTTTGATGGTTTTCTTACAAAGCATGTTTGTGTAAAGTCACTGACCAGATTATGTTATGATTTCACTATAAAGATCATTTATATAAATTTTGAAAAACCTTCCAGCAGTAATAACCAAAGTTTGTACATTTGAGTGATGCTCTTCAATAAGAAGCATTTGCAACTATTGTGGATCCAGACCAGCTTGTGCTTTCATGCTCTCTGATCTGGCTCTTCACTGTAAATTTTGTCATAGAAGCTTTCAAATAGCTTTAAACAAACAGTATAAGCTTTACCATTTCCACTTGTGGACGTATCTGCTGTAGGCGACTTTGAAAATCATTGAGGCTAAAGGAGAATTTACTTATGATGATCATTTTCTCCTTTTGCTACAATATTTTCAACTCTATTTAAACAATAAACTGTTATTTGTAGCGAGTTTCCATAACTTAACCTTTATGTTTAACAGTCATCTGCTGCAGATATGTTGCATATGGGACGGGGTTAATATATATGGCAGAAGCACATACAGGTCTTTTTTTTAGCTCACCTATGCACGAAGTGCAAGGTGAGCTATTGTGATCACATTTTGTCCGGCGTCCGTCCAGCGTCCGTCAATATGGGCAATATGAGGTAAAAAATGAGGTCACTAGGTCAAATTGAAGGGAAATCTTGTTAACACTCTGGAGGCCACATTTTCAACTTGAGCATGTTGAAACTTTATCAGAATGTTTGTCTTGATGATATGTAGGTCAAGTTTGAACATGGGTCATATTAGGTCAGAAACTTGGTCAATAGGCCAAATTGAAGGGAAATCTTGTTAGCACTGTAGAAGCCGCATTTTTTGCTTCAGCAGCTTTAAATTTGGTCAGAATGTTGAGCTGTATGAAATGTTGGCCAAGTTCGAATATGGGTCATGCTGGTTCAAAAACTAGGTCACTAGGCCAAATTGAAGGATAATCTTGTTAACACTGTAGAGGCCATATTTTCAACTTGAGCATGTTGAAATTGTGTCAGAATGTTTGTCTTAAAGATATCTAGGCCAAGTTTAAATATGGGTCATATTGGGTAAGAAACTAGGTCACTAGGCCAATTTGAAGGAAAATCTTGTTAACACTTTGGATGCCGCAGGTTTTGCTTAAGCAGCTTGAAATTTGGTCTAAATGATATCTAGGCCAAGTTCGAATGTGGGTCATGACGGGTTAAAAACTAGGTCACTAGGCTAAATTGAAGGGTAATCTTGTTAACACTCTTGATACTGCATTTTTAACTTGAGCATGATGAAACTTTATCAGAATGTTTTTCTTGATGATATATGTATGTCAAGTTCGATCATTGGTCAAAAAATAGGTCACTAGGCCAAATTCAAGGAAAATCTTGTTAACACTTTGGATGCCGTATTTTTTGCTTCAGCAGCTTGAAATTTGGTCAGAATGTTTGTCTGAATTATATCTAGGTCAAGTTCAAATATGGGTCATATTGGGTCAGAAACAAGGTCAATAAAGGAAAATATTGTTCAAACTCTGGAGGCCGCATTTTTACTTTGAGCAAGTTGAAAATTTGTCAGAATGTTGTCTTGATGATATCTAGTCCATGTTGGAATATGGGTCATATAAGGTAAAAAAATATAGATCACTAGGCCAAGTAAAGGAAAGTCTTGTTAACACTGTGTAGGTTACATTCAGAATAATTGTCTTGATGTGTTTTACATTGCAGTACATTGTATAATTAAGGTGAGCGATCCAAGGCCATCATGGCCCTCTTGTTTGTTTAAGGACCCAAAAGCTCATTCAGATTATCTCCATGTACTTATGTTCAATGAATTATAGGTTACATGGAATACGATCAGCTGTTCGATGAAATGCAGTTTGGTAGTAGCATCTTTCAACGTCCCTACCAGTATCTCTGTCGGCTGGACCAAGCTAAAGAACTCAATGATGTTAGGCCTGATGTTACAGAGGGAACCCAACAACAGTGCTTGCAGACTTTATTAAGGTTCCTTATCATATTACAATAACCTAGATAAGGGGGAGTAAATTGATCTTTTTCCCCATAATATCTATCTTATAACGTTACAAAACCATGAGTTGTGGTTATTAAAAAAGACAATTCTTTTGCATACCTACAATATAAGATTTGAATCTCAAATAAGAAACTAAGAACATGAAATACACACCCTTTCTAGAGCTGCGCTCTTTCATAAAACTAATTTTCTCAAAATATGTCAAAATTTATTTGATAATGTGAATCTTTCAAGGTCAAAATGTCTAGGTAATATTGAAAAGTCTGGACAAATATAAGTATATCTATCTCTCTCTATATATAGAGATATATTAGTGTGTGTGTGTGTGTGAGACTGATTTTATCTATATATACTAGGGATGGGAACGAATAATCGAATATACTGTTTTCGAATAAGAATATTCAAACCATAAGTATTAATTATAAAATCAATAATTGTCACACGTACGTTTACCCAAGTTCTTATTGTGTGTAACCCGACCGGTTTGTTCGATATTTTTTAATTAACACACATGTATAAAGTGTATAAACGGTGACAGTCTGCATATAATTACGAAAGTGAAAGTCAAGTTCTGTAAATCCATCCCAGCTTAACCAAAACATAGTCGATGTTTATATCATAGACAGCTATTGCACCAATTGAATCATATTTAACATTGCATTACGTCTCAAAAGTATGCAGCTTTCCTTTTTACCTCTTTAAAATCGAATTCACATCAGCGAACAAATTGAATTGTCTGTCATTTCTTCTAACACGCGGTTACATTGACTAGACGAAATTGGTTAAAAAACAACAACGAAATATCACCCAACTCCCTATACTTTTTGTATGAATAAGAGATATGATGATTTCGTTAATTATTTGAATGGGTTAAATATTAAGTTCGGTAAACAAGCGACACCTGAATGAATGTACGTTTAAAAAACATTGCAATTTGGTTTATCGTTTCCAGGTGATTTTTTCTTTCTTGATTTACATCAAGTTGAAATTCAAATATATCTGTTGATAAAGAAAGAGACTGTAAGTACAGTTTAAAACATGCAATATATACGTAAACAATAGCTTATACTTATACTTGGAAAATCGCCATTATTTGAAAAAGGAAATGGAAAAGTACCAGTATGCGAATAAACCTGAAAGCGGATACTGATTTTTGGTTCGAAAAACGAATATTCAATTATATTCGAATAAGTAAAACGAATATTCGAATATCGTTTTCAGTATTTGTTCCCATCCCTAATATATACTGATTTGAAAAGACATAGGGGAAAGGAGATACTGTTCGCATTGTAATGTATGTCCGGGAAAGAGCATAATTTATATACATGTATAAATGAGTGGTGCTCCGGGAAAACTTTTGGGTAATTATTATACACTGTGATGAGAATCAGGCTACACATGTATTTAATCTTATTGAAATGGACAAATGTTTGGCAAACAGTGTGGAATCAGATCAGAATGCACAGGGTCCAGGCTGGTCTGGGTCTACACTGGTTGAACATGTCCTAAGGTTGGTTTTCACAGAGGGCGCCTCAAATAAGCATGAGATATTGACTTTGTTACAACTTTATAGCAACAAAATACTATTCTCAGCCTTAGTCCTAGTTTTCATTCTATTGACAAATGCTTTCTACTCAATTCAATTCAATTATTTTAGGATGCCGCCGCAATAAAATAACATAAAAGTAAAATCATCAAATACAACACATTTATTCCCAGACAATAAATAATAACAACACACATTATTAACACTATTATTGTGGAGATAATTTGGACGCAAGTGGTATTCAGCCATCATGGAGGACGGCACAGTGAACATTAGACTGTTATGCAGTTGCACGCACCAACTATATGTAACTAATAAGTGCAATCATTATGCTTTTATTCCAGACTGTACATACTCTTATAAAGCTTTTATTTTTAATCCAATCCTTTCCAAATTAAGCTTTTATTTTTTATCCAATCCTTTCCAAATTAAGCTTTTATTTTTAATCCAATCCTTTCCAAATTAAGCTTTTATTTATTAATCCATTCCTTTCCAAAGTAAGCTTTTATTTCTTAATTCCTTCCTGCATAATTATAAAAGGCCTAAAAGTGGGTTCCGCGAGGGATACGCTAATACAAGACATCCCCTGCATGTTCTGGGCATCCCTCTCCCCTATAGATAATTTATCAATAATAAGCTTTTATTTTTAATCCAATCCTTTCCAAATTAAGCTTTTATTTATTAATCCATTCCTTTCCAAAGTAAGCTTTTATTTCTTAATTCCTTCCTGCATAATTATAAAAGGCCTAAAAGTGGGTTCCGCGAGGGATACGCTAATACAAGACATCCCCTGCCTGTTCTGGGCATCCCTCTCCCCTATAGATAATTTATCAATGGTGCGTGCCATAGACAAAGCCATGAATTAAACTTAGGATTGTTGGAATCCTGTGAGAAGCCGCCTTGCAAGGTTCCACATCCGTGACATGCCATGCATAATAGCCCCTCACAATTCCCAGCTCCTCGTCCGTGACACCCGAGGCCCCGTTCCTGACTGATGCAGAGTCCAAGCCTCGAGGTCGACGTTGGAGGTATAAATAGCAATGAATTCTGACTATTAGGTATGCTAGATCACTATGCCGCCCACTCACTGGCCGCTAGAATCCGCCACAGAAAATTTAGTATAAATTTTTCCCCCATTCAGCGGCCTATCTATCAGCCTCACAAGTCGACTTATTTTAGTATCAATTTCCCATATAATTGATCTACCATTCCATAAATTCCTCACAAGCTGATGTCCAGTTGTATTAATGTGTAACTTATTTTTCCCCCCAAAGCTCAATTGATTAGATTCTAGGGCTCTCCAGGAAATCCATGATGATTTCTCGCCAATTAATTGATTTGGGTTCAACGCCGTTAAACCAGTTCACCTACTCCTATTGGTATCAATTTCCCATATAATTGATCTACCATTCCATAAATTCCTCACAATCTGATATCCAGTTGTATTAATGTGTTTCTTTTGTTACTTATTTTTCCCCCAAAAGCTCAATTGATTAGATTCTAGGGCTCTCCAGGAAATCCATCAGGAAATCCATGATGATTTCTCACCAATTAATTGATTTGGGTTTAACACCGTTAAACCAGTTCCCCTTCTCATATGTTTTTTCACACCAGTACTCCATACAACATACTTGTCCAAGCAACTAGCTGCTTTTCCACATAGACTGCTAGTCAGTCATATCACTGCAGCCAGTTCACCTACTCATGTTTCCTGGATTTTTTCACACCAGTACTCCATACAACCTACTTTTCCAAGCAACTGGCTGCTTTTCCACATAGACTGCTATAGTCCACTGGTAAAAGACGAACGACACGTGTCACAGCGACGTGTCACAGCGACCTCTGTTAAATGTCGGAAAGAATGTATGATGATAAGTTATCCCATTCCTACATACAACAATTCTGTAGCAGACAACTTTGAAAACAGATTGGCTAATATGTGGAAAATGTCTACAAATGAGAGAATTATTATTGGATTGAGTTGAAAGCATGGTGACAAAAGGAGAAATATTGCTCATCGTGAGCAACCCCTCCCCTTGCGGGTTGGCCAGATTTCTCACCAAGCAATAAAAACGGAGGGGATTGTAGAAGCAATATAATAGAAGTCTACTTTCATGCATGCATGCTTTCATGTACTTCATAAGTTTCCATTGTGTAGTACCAACAAGATCATTCCCATCTAGGATAGGAGAACTATGATCATGACTGACTGTTGGTGACGGGTGATATAAACTGTAACTTGGGAAGCAGTCGGCTTCAGCAAATACCACTGACACCTTTTAATCATACAAACCCAGACCATGTGACCTGCTTAAATTAGCTCATCCTTCCACTCTGGCAATCAGAGATCACCCATGATCCAAATATCTGTAAATAAACTAAGGAATGGTGCGGCTTGTGAACCAAGCTGAAGCATTACGTTAAGACGGATGTAAGGAGTAGGTAAACATACCGTATATCCGCGGCCATAAGTCGAGTTCAGCCATTAGTCGAGGGTCCAGTTTGACCCCAATTTCGGTGGTTTTGAGGTTACTCCCAGCCATAAGTCGGGGGTCGACTTTTTAAAAATTTCGGCCAAAAATTTAAAAAAACATGGTTCTCGATGTAAAATTGGATAATGATACATTAAGATAATAATGCACAAACCTGATTTTATAAATCTAAATAAGCCAAACAAACTAACTAGTCCAAATTTCTTAATATATGTTTTAATCTATAAAAATAAAAGAGCGAAACTCGAACAAAGGGTTTTGTCGATGTCAACCCTTTAAGACACATTTGTCCGATTTCACACATGAAAATTAATCCTTTCAATGTTTTCGAAAAATGATTAGTTAAAAGTAAAACAAACACAGGAATTATTGCATTGACGCAGTTTATTAAAAGTGTGTGTAATTAACAGAGAGGTGAAGACGAGGGTTGTAAAGGTCTATGGAAAGAAGTTTGGACTCTATGGTTATATGCAAACGGTTGTAATTTCCCCTGGAACAGGCTGTAGTTACAACCGACTTGCATTAGCCCTATAACTAAACTGTTTGTCGCGAGAAAAACACAGGGCTCAAATAAATGACGTCACTAATTTACCAGCTGAGATTGTAGGCCGCGACAAATAAAATACACCCATATAAATTAATGTTAAATTTACGATCCTATTATAGCTTAGTAATACTTGTGTGATTAAACTGCACATACTCTTTTTGTATGACGTAGCTCATTTGTTGGGGAAAATGGTTTGCGGAAATAAAGGTCTATATAGATTTCACTCTTACCCTTTTTCACATGCATTTATACGCATCTGCAGCAGACTTCTCTTGATAGAGCTCTGACAAAAGGAGAAATTACTACATTTTCTTTAAATTGGACAAATTAACTTTGAATTGAAAAGGATTTTAAAGGGTATGGTATTTATTTTTCCTTTGTTTACGGCTTTGAAACTAGATAAAAAAAATGTAAGGAAAGGATGCATCGCTGATAAAAAGCAGTATCTCTATTTCTCACAACGTTTTCTTTCCAACACTGTCTGCTACATCTGCATTTAAAGTTACAAATACGTGGTAGTAACTGTTTACAATGAGGTACCTCCAACTCGATGGTTATATGCAAAACGGTTGTAATTTCTCCTGGAATAGGCTGTAGTTACAACCGACTTGCATTAGCCCTAAAACTGTTTGTCGCGTGTAAAATATAGCCTTAGGAGAGATTGTCATTCAGTCATAAGTCGAGTCCCTGCTTCAACACCAAAATTTGAGTCTCAAAAATTCGACTTATGGCCGCGGATATACGGTAATGAACATATAGCTTTTGTTAGTACACCACTAAATTAAGAGCGTGAAAATGGGTAACCATTTGCATCATCTTAAGCAAAGTCCAAGATACGGCAAGCATTACGGTTAAAGCACGAATCAGGAATAACCAATCTCAGAACAGTAGGAAATGACTAGTGTAATTTGGCTAAAGGAAGAATGAGACAATTATGGTATCCTGCATTTTTTGCGAAATGGCACAAAGAATCACAGGGCTTCTTGTAGGCATGCAGTTAGTGGAAGCCTCAAGGTTTCTTGATGAAACCACAATCCCTGGCAAGTATGCGGAAACAGCGAAAGGAGAATAACCTCAAAAAAGTATGGGTATCCTGTAATATTTGCAAAATGGCATGAAGACCGGCAGAGCTTCCTGCAAGCAATAACTTCAATGACCCTACCACCGCACTCAATTTTGAAATATTTCTAGAAGGGTTGTAAAAGAGCTCAAACAAAAAACGAGCCCCGACCAACAGTGTCATACTGAGTAGATAAGTTACATATTTCCTAACATCTGCAATTCCCCACTTCGATGCTTCCTTTTTTAAAAAACGGCATACCTTGAATTTCTTTAGACTAATGCGTGTGAGCAAGTCGCTTTCACTTACAACTACAGGGAAACGGACCACTATTTAGTTCCAAACATTTACAAATAAAATGCAAGGGTCTTAAGCAATATCACCGTTAGGTTTTCTTAAATGCACCAGTAATCTTTGCAATCTTAAGCAGCCTAACAAGTTGGCTGCACAGCCATAAAAACGATATTCAACCTCAAAGTCAAACATGCCGTCTATATCAAGGAAATCTGGAAATTGCTAAAACGGTTATGTCCTCGGTGAGGTCCTGTTACATCAAGGCATGTGGGCCAATGTGCATGTGGACTGAAAGTCCTCATTTATAATACAACCCAGTATCTTTTGGGTCGTCTTCCATACCCGATTCTGCCTAAAGATCAAAATGAGGCTTTCAAACCTTAGATTCAATTGATCAATCTGCGGCAGAAAGGAATGCAAGATAGCCTAGCAATCACAGTTAAAAGATCCAATTATAATGAACTGCATTTACTTAAAAGTACATTTGTTGCTAAAAGTGTATACTTAAATTTCACTTATTATCTGCTGGAATAGCTTTTTAAAGGTACATTTTTTGATGAAAGTATATCCCCAGGTTTCAAACCAATTTATCCAATTATCCAAGATACCAATCAAGAACGACATTTTCTTAAAAGTACATTTTTTAAAAGTATATACTCAAGCAGTTAAGTAATCCTAGCAAACCCATTTTGTGACAGAAAACAGACATCATGGAAGCACGATGCCCAGTTCCCTTTTTTCCAAAAACAATAAATCATCTAGGTAAAGTATTAGGATTGTGTACCATAACGACAGCTTCATCAAAGCTTATGATTTGAACCGGGCAAAGAATAGGATACTGTATATAAAGTCATTCTGTGAATAACCTGTATATCAGCCTAAATTCAATGGTTTTTCTTCGGGGAAGAGAGCTAGCGGATATATCCTGCTTTTGGCAGTAGACGATTTTTAAATGGGCCCGAAACACTACCAGCCGTAGCTCATACTGCATTTGGCATACCACATGTTTCCCTAGCTGAATTTGCTTACAGTAATCGTGATCCAGAATAATACAAAGGAAAACTATGAGCACAGTTATTAAGTGAAGTTGCGGCTACCAACAAGATTAATTGAAGTCAAATCGCGATTTCTTCCCATCATTAAATATTTCAATACGAGACGTCTAGGCGTTTTGGTAATACATTTGTTCTTGAAATACACCAGACTGACATAGGATCGCCTAAAATGACAGAATACTCACCGCATTTTGCCTGTGACGAGATCGTCAATGATGCGAGACCTTTTTTTTTTTTTTTTTTCAAATACAACACATTTATTCCCAGACAATAAATAATAACAACACACATTATTAACACTATTATTGTGGATCCCTCTCCCCAATTCCTTCCTGAAATCTATTTTGTGCATGGTTCCTCGAAGCTGATTGGAAAAAGGCCGAGTGTTCCGAATATTCTCAAATTTTTGAAGCGTCCGAGACTTTGCGTAACAGGTGATTAGACGCTTAATCAAATCCAATAGTGACTGCAAGCGCTTTGTAGTATAGACTTTATCATAACAGGCAGATGATTTTACCCGGAAGAAAACGATTCCCAAAACTCCAAAAACCCACTTCAAAAGCATCTCCCAACCAACAAAGTTTTGTCAGCCCCAAAATAAATGAGATTATAGCTAGGGCCATAATCTGTATTGTTTTACTTTCATTAAATGAGAGTTTTCATATTTTTGTCTAGATGTTTTTAAAGTCAGCTGCTGCAGATGGTTTTGAATATGGAAAAGGGACAACATGAGAGTTTGATTTTGTTCCCACTTTATGTTAAAAGTGTCATTTGCAATGGCAGCTGACAACTTCCAAAACCTTTGTGTCAAACCTTTTTTGCCAAAATATTCAACTCTATTCAATAATTATTTATAGGTATTTTTCATTGTTTTGTTTATGTTATCGCTGTAGATTGGTTATTGGAGGGGAAGGGTTAAAAAAAGCAATATATTTTTCTTATAGACACTGTGGCGTGAAAGACCCTTCCTGGGCTGAGTTACACCATTTTGTTTGGTTTTTGAACACCCAACTTCTGGGATTTGAGAGCAGTGCTTTTGTAAAAGCTGTTGCTGCAGAAGACCTTCCTGGATTTGCTAAGTTTGTGTTGAGATTCCTGATCCAAATGTCAAAGGTAATAGTATGGTTTAATGGTCTGATTATTTTATTTGAGAGATATGTTGATATACATAACATACATGTATACAGGGTGTTCCCAGGCAGCAAATGTCCAAAAACTTAATGTTTAATCAATATAACAGGAGTAATATGTTTTAAGATGTGATACCAAGATACCAAAGGTTTAGTTTTGTGACATCTTGTACATGGGTATTAGTGTATAGTGTGATACCAAAGTACCAATGGTTAAGTTTTTGAACACCTTGTGCATAGGTATTAGTTCATAATGTGATACCAAGGGGACATCGTGTACATAGGTATTAGTTCATAAGATGATAACAAGGGGACAACCTGAACATGGGTATTAGTTCATAAAGTGATACCAAGGGGTCATCCTGTACATAGGTATTAGTTCATAAAGGGATACCAAGGGGACATCGTGTACATAGGTATTAGTTCATAAGATGATAACAATGGGATAACCTGAACATGGGTATTAGTTCATAAAGGGATACCAAGGGGTCATCCTGTACATAGGTATTAGTTCATAAAGGGATACCAAGGGGACATCATGTACATAGGTATTAGTTCATAAGATGATAACAAGGGGACAACCTGAACATGGGTATGAGTTCATAAAGTGATACCAAGGGGTCATCCTGTACATAGGTATTAGTTCATAAAGGGATACCAAGGGGTCATCCTGTTCATAGGTAGTTCATAAGGTATAATACCAATGGGACAACCTGTACATGGGTTTTAGTTCATAATGTGATACCAAGGGGACATCTTGTACATGGGTTTTAGTTCATAATGTGATACCAAGAGGGCATCTTGTACATTGGATTACTTCATATTGTGATACCCAGGGGACATCCTGGACTGGGTTTTGTTCATAATGCGATACCAAGGGGTCAACCTGTACATGGGTTTTAGTTCATAAGGTGATACCAATAGGACATCTTGGACTGAGTTTTGTTCATAATGTGATACCAAGGGGACATCTTATACACAGGTAATAGTTCATAATGTGATAACAAGGGGACAACCTGTACATGGGTATTATAGTTCATAAGAGATACCAAGGGGTCATCCTGTACATGGGTATTAGTTCATAATGTGATACTAAGGGGGCAACCTGGACTGAGTTTTGTTCTTAATGTGTACACAGGTAATAGTTCATAATGTGACACGGTGACCCTGAACTGGGTTTTTAGCTGACCTATGCACGAAGTGCAAGGTGAGCTGTTGTGATCACATTTTGTCCGGCATCCGTCCGTCGTGTGTCGTCAACATTTGAGCTTGTTAACACTCTACGGGCTACATTTTCCAATCTTCATGAAAGTTTATCAGAACGTTCATCTCCATAAAATCTTGGACAAGTTTGAAACTGGGCCATATGAGGTCAAAAACTAGGTCACTAGGTCGAATTGAAGGGAAATCTTGTTAACACATTTTCAACTTGAGCATGTTGAACTTTATCAGAACGTTTGTCTTGATGATATGTAGGTCAAGTTCGAACATAGGTCACGTCGGGTCAAAAAGTAGGTCACTAGGTCAAATTGAAGGAAAATCTTGTTAACACTCTAGAGGCCGCAATTTTTATGCCCCCCCGGAATCTCCGATTCGGGGGGCATATAGTTTTTGGCCTCTCTGTTGGTCTGCACGTCTGTCTGTCTGCACAAAAAAAACTTTAACCTTGACCACTACTTTTGAACCATAACAGGTACAGCTACCATATTTCACATGTGTATTCCTTGTGACATTACCTTTCTGTCAGTACCAAAATGTTTGACCTTGCGACCTTGACCTTTGACCTAGATGTTGCCATTCTCGAAAAAAGCTTTAACCTTGGCCATTACTTTTGAACCATAACAGGTACGGCTACCATATTTCACATGTGTATTCCTTGTGACATGACCTTTCTGTCAGTACCAACATTTTTGATCTTGCGACCTTGACCTTTGACCTAGATGTAGTTTTTGGCCTGTCTGCACGAAAAAAACTTTAACCTTGACCACTTCTTTTGAACCATAACAGGTAAGGCTACCATATTTCACATGTGTATACCTTGTGACATGACCTTTCTGTCAGTACCAAAATTTTTCACATTGACCTTTGACCTAGATGTTGCCATTCTCGAAAAAAACTTTAACCTTGACGACTACTTTTGAACCATAACAGGTACGGCTACCATATTTCACATGTGTATTCCTTGTGACATGACCTTTCTGTCAGTACCAACCATTGGGGGGCATCAGTGTTTCACAAACACATCTTGTTGCTTCAGCAGTTTGAAATTTTGTCAGAATGTTTGTCTTAAAAATATCTAGGTCAAGTTCGAATATTGGTTATGCCGGGTCAAAACTAGGTCACAAGGTCAAATTGAAGGAAAATCTTGTTAACACTTTGGATGCCGCATTTTTTGCTTCAGCAGCTTGAAAATTGGTCAGAATGTTTGTCTTAAATATATCTAATATGGGTCATATTGGGTCAGAAACTGGGTCACTAGGCCAAATTGAGGGAAAATCTTGTTAACTCTGTAGAAGCCGCATGTTTTGCTTGAGCGGCTTGAAATTGTGTCAGAATGTTTGTCTTAAAGATATCTAGGTCAAGTTCAAATATTGGTCATATTGGATCAGAAACTAGGTCACTAGGCCAAATTGAGGGAAAATCTTGTTAACTCTGTAGAAGCCGCATGTTTTGCTTCAGCAGCTTGAAATTTGGTCAGAATGTTGAGCTGAATGATATCTAGGACAAGTTCGAATATGGGTCATGCTGGGTCAAAAACTAGGTCACTAGGTCAAATTGAAGGAAAATCTTGTTAACACTGGATGCCGCATTTTTTGTTTCAGCAGCTTGAAATTTTGTCGGAATGTTTGTCTAAATGATATCTAGGCCAAGGTCAGATATGGGTCATGCCAGGTCAAAAAAAACTAGGTCACTAGGCCAAATTGAAGGGTAATCTTGTTAACACTCTTGATACTGCATTTTTAATTTCAGCATGATGAAACCTTATCAGAATGTTTTTCTTGATGATATGTAGGCCCCGTTCGAATATGGGTCATGCTGGGTCAAAAACTAGGTCACTAGATCAAATTGAAGGAAAATCTTGTGAACACTTTGGATGCCGCATTTTTAGCTCACCAGAGCACGTAGTGCTCAAGGTGAGTTATTAGTCCCCTACCGGCGTGCCGAAGGGGACTCTTAGGTTTGCACTCCGTCCGTCAGTCAGTCCGTCAGTCAGTCAGTCCGGCAAATCAGTTTTCCGCACTGTATATGCCTTTGTAATCATGTGTCACAGATCAAGTTTGCGTTTCCTGGGATTTCGTCAATTTTTTAATGAGTTATGCCCCTTTTTGGACTTAGAATATTCGTTTTCCGCACTTTTTTTCTACATGCTTTGAGGTATTGAGCTGAAATTTTGTATATGCCTTTGTAATCATGTGTCACAGATCAAGTTCGCGTTTCCTGGGATTTCGTCAATTTTTTAATGAGTTATGCCCCTTTTTGGACTTAGTGCAAACCGGTAGGGGACTATGGTATTGCTTGCAATCCAGTTACTTGTTGTGATCGCCTTTTGTCCGTCGTCAACATTTGCTTGTTAATACACAAGAGGCAACATTTTGCATCCAATCTTTATAAAAGTTTATCAGAACATATATCTCGATCAACTCTAGGCCAAGTTCGAAACTGGGTCATGTGGGGTCAAAAGCTAGGTCACTAGGTCAAATTTAAGGAAAATCTTGTTAACACTCCTGAAGCCGCATTTTTGGCTTGAGCATGTTGAAACTTTGTCAGAATGTTTGTCTTAGTGATATCTAGGCCAAGTTCGAAAATAGGTCATGTCGGGTCAAAAGCTAGGTCACTAGGTCAAATTTAAGGAAAATCTTGTTAACACTCCTGAAGCCGCATTTTTGGCTTGAGCATGTTGAAACTTTGTCAGAATGTTTGTCTTAGTGATATCTAGGCCATGTTCGAAAATAGGTCATGTCGGGTTAAAAGCTAGGTCACTAGGTCAAATTTAAGGAAAATCTTGTTAACACTCCTGAAGCCGCATTTTTGGCTTGAGCATGTTGAAAGTTTGTCAGAATATTTGTCTTAGTGATATCTAGGCCAAGTTCGAAAATAGGTCATGTCGGGTCAAAAACTAGGTCACTAGGCCAAATTGAAGGAAAATCTTATTAACACTCTGGAAGCCACATTTTAAACTTGACCATGTTGAAACTTTGTCGGAAAGTTTGTCTTGATGATATCTAGGCCAAGTTCGAATATGGGTCATGTCCGGTCAAAAACTAGGTCACTAGGCCAAATTGAAGGAAAATCTTGTTAACACTCTAGAAGCCACATTTCTGGCTTGAGCATGTTGAAACTTTGTCAGAATATTTGTCTAAGTAATAGCTAGGCCAAGTTCGAGTATGAGTCATGTCGGGTCAAAAACTAGGTTACTAGGCCAAATTTAAGGAAAATCTCGTTAACACTCTTGAAGCCGCATTTTAAACTTGAGCATGTCTTAAATAGCCCATTCTCAGGTGAGCGATTCCAGGGCCTCATGGCCCTCTTGTTTTCTTCAGCAGCTTGAAATGTGGTCCGAATGTTTGTCTGAATTATATCTAGGTCAAGTTCGAATATGGGTCATATTGGATCAGAAACTAGGTCAATAAAGGAAAATATTGTTCAAACTCCAGAGACTGCATTTTTAGATCACCTAGAGCCAAAGGCTCAAGGTGAGATATTCTGATAACTTTTTGTCCGTCCGGCGTCGTCCGGCGTCTGTCATCCATCGTCCGTCGTTAACATTTAGACATTTAGATCATCTCCTCCATAACCACTTGACCAATTTCAACCAAACTTCACAGGAATGTTCCTTTGGTGGACCTCTTTCAAAATTGTTCAACTTTGGTTGCTGCGGCAACAGAAAAGGAAATAATTGCCAAATCTTAAAAAATCTTCTTGTCTAAAAGTACTGGCCTGATTTGAAAATTATTTTGCACTAATGTTCCTTGGGGTACCCTCTACCAAGATTGTTCAAATATTTTCGATCCGTTGAAAAACATGGCCGCCAGGGGGCGGAGCTTATTTTCCTTATATGTGCATTGTTAAAACTTTAAAAATCTTCTTGTCCAAAAGAACTGGCCCGATTTGAAAATTATTTTGCACAAATGTACATTGGGGCACCCTTTACCAAGATTGTTCAAATATTTCCGATCGGTTGAAAAACATGGCCGCCAGGGGGCGGACCCTGTTTTCCTTATATGTGCATTGTTAAAATTTTAAAAATCTTCTTGTCCAAAAGTACTGGCCCGATTTGAAAATTATTTTGCACAAATGTTCCTTGGGGTACCCTTTACCAAGATTGTTCAAATATTTCCGATCGGTTGAAAAACATTGCCGCCAGGGGGGGCGGATCTTGTTTTCCTTATATATGCATTGTTAAAACTTTAAAAATCTTCTTGTCCAAAAGTACTGGCCTGATTTGACAATTATTTTCCACAAATATTCCTTGGGGCACTCCAAGATTGTTCAAATATTTCTGATCTGTTGAAAAACATGGCCACCAGGGGTCGGAGCTTGTTCTCCTTATATGTGCATTGTTAAAACTTTGAAAATCTTCTTGTCCAAATGTATAAGCCCAATTTGAAAATTATTTTGCACAAATGTTCCTTTGGGCACCCTTTACCAAGATTGTGCAAATATTTCTGATCCGTTGAAAAACATGGCCGCCAGGGTTGCTGCAGCATCAGAAAGGGTGCAAAATGTCCAAGCTTTAAAAATCTTCTACTTTGAATCTGCATGTCTGATTCCATTATAGTTTGATAGAAATGTTCCTTAAGTGAGCCTCTACAAAGATCGTTCCAAGGCATACTGTTTGGTTGAAAAACATGGCAGTCAGGAGGCATCAGAAAAGGGGCAAAATGACAAAATTTGGAAATTTCATTTTTAGCTCCACTGGCTGAAAGCCAGTCGAGCTTATGTCATGGCGAATTGTCCATCGTGCGTGCGTGCGTGCGTTAACTTTTTCCTTTAAACGACTTCTTCTCACTAACCACTTGGCCAATTTGGTTGAAACTTCATAGGAAGCATCCTCTCAATGTCCTCTCTTAAATTCCTTCAAATTTTTTTGATCCATCCATAATTCTGGTTTCCATGGCAACCAAAAGAAAAAAATAGTGAAAACTTAAAAAATCTTCTTCTCTGAAAGTGTCAGGCCGATTTTCAAATAATTTTGTAGAAATGTTCCTTGGGTGACCCTTTATTAGATTCCTTCAAGAAATGTTGATTGGTCGAAAAACATGGTCGCCAGAGGGCGGGGCTATTTTGCCTTATATGACCATAGTGAAAACTTAAAAAATCTTCTTCTCCGAAAGTGTTCAGCCGATTTTCAAATAATTTTGTAGAAATGTTCATTGGGTGACCCTCTATCAGATTCCTTCAAGCCATGTTGATTGGTCGAAAAATATGGCCGCCAGAGGGCGGGGCTATTTTGCTCTATATGACCATAGTGAAAATTTAAAAAATCTTCTTCTCCGAAAGTGTTGAGCAGATTTTCAAATAATTTTGTAGAAATGTTCTTTGGGTGACCCTCTATCAGATTCCTTCAAGCCATGTTGATTGGTTCAAAAATATGGCCGCCATGGGGTGGGGCTATTTTGCCTTATATGGCTATTGTGAAAACTTAAAAAATCTTCTCCTCCGAAAGTGTCAGGTTGATTTTCAAATAATTTTGCAGAAACATTCCTTGGGTGACACTCTACAAGATTCCTTTAAGCCATGGTGGTTGGTAAAAAATATGGCCACTAGGGGGCAGGGCTGTTTGGAGATTTGATTTTTGCCTTATGGCCGTGGAGCGATACTGGCCCTCTTGGGCCTCTTGTTTTAAGTTCTTGTCTGATATTAAGGAAATTGAATATAAATCCTACTTCAGTGATCCTCTACATTTAATTTGTTCAAGCTGTTTTGATTAGTTACAAAATCATAGCAACCTCGCGTCATCACAAAAGGGGTAAATTGAACTTTTAGCTACAAATGACAACTCCTACCATTCCACTTGACCAATTTCAACGTTACTTCACAGGAATGTTCCTTTGATGGTCCTCTTTCAAAAAAATTCAAATACTTGCATTCTGTGTAGAACCTTTGTTGCTGCAGCATCAGAAATTGAGAAAGCTCTTGTTAGATTTCAAGATAAAAATGGCTTTTACTGATAAACTATTTCTTTAACTGAGGGTCCACTCCTTGCAGTTTCATTTGAACTCCTGATCAAATTTTCACTGATATTTGTAGTTAAATATTTGCTTCTAATTAACTATCATTCTGGTGATAGATTTAGGGCCATCTTTGCCCTCTTGTTACTTTGAGCAAGTTGAAACTTTGTCAGAATGTTGTCTCGATGATATCTAGTCCATGTTCGAATATGGGTCATATCAGGTAAAAAAATATAGATCACTAGGCCAAATGAAGGAAAATATTGTTAACACTGTGGAGGTTGCATTCAGAATAATTGTCTTGATGTGTTTTGCATTGCAGTACATCGTATAATTAAGGTGAGCGATCCAGGGCCATCATGTCCCTCTTGTTTAGCTCAACTATGCACAAAGTGCAAGGTGAGCTAATGTGATCGCTCATCGTCCGTTGTCGTCGTCCTTCGTCCGTCCGTTCACATTTTCCTATAAACGACTTCTCCTCTTAAACCAATTAACCAAATTCAAAATAATTTTACAGGAATGTTCCTTGGGTGGATCTCTTTCAAACTTGTTCAAAGAATTCTATTTCATGCAGAACTTTGGTTGCCACGGCAAAAAATAAAAAAGAAATTAACCAAAGCTTAAAAAATCTTCTTGTCTGAAAGCAGAAGGCCCATGACTTTGATATTTGGTATGTAGCATAATCTAGTGAACCTCTACCAAGATTGTTCAAATTATAGCCCTGGGGTCAAAAATGACGCCTTCCCGGGGGTCACTTGTTTTTCATAGACTCATATAGGGAAAAAACTTTAATGATCTTCTTGTCTAAGAGTAGAGGGCCCAGGCCTTTGATATGTGGTATGTAGCATCATCATCTAGTGGACCTCTACCAAGATTGTTCAAATTATAGCCCTGGGATCAAAAATGACTCCATTCCGGGGGTCACTTGTTTTACATAGACTCATATAGGAGAAAAACTTAAAAAATATTCTTGTCTAAAAGTAGAGGGCCCAGGCCTTTGATATGTGGTATGTAGCATCATCAAGTGGACCTCTACCAAGATTGTTCAAATTATAGCCCTAGGGTCAATATGACCCCTCCCCTAGGGTCTATTGTTTTACATAGACTCATATAGAGAAAAAACTTAAAAATCTTCTTGTCTAAAAGTAGAGGGCCCAGGCCTTTGATATTGGGTATGTAGCATCATCTAGTGGACCTCTACCAAGATTGTTCAAATTATAGTCCTGGGGTCTATTGTTTTACATAGGCTCATATAGAGAAAAAACTTAAAAAATTGTCTTGTCTAAAAGTAGAGGGCCCAGGCCTTTGATATTTGGTATGTTGCATCATCTAGTGGACCTCTTCCAAGATTATTCAAATTATAAGCCCTGGGGTCAAAAATGACCCCTCCCCGGGGGTCACTTGTTTGACATAGATAGGGGGAAAACTATAAAAATCTTCTTGCCTAAAAGTAGAAGGCCCAGGCCTTTGTTATTTGGTATGTAGCATCATCTAGTGGACCTCTACCTAGATTGTTCAAATTATAGCCCTTTGGTCAAAATTGACTCCTCCCCAGGGGTCACTTGTTTTACATAGACTCATATAGGGAAAAAACTTAAAAAGTCTTCTTGTTTAAAAGATATTTGGTACGTAGCATCATCTAGTGGACCTCTACCAAGATTGTTGAAATTCACTTGTCTTTCATAGACATTAAATGGAGATAATTGCCATTACTTAGTCCAATATTGCAATATGTGGCGACAGGTTTGTAAGCACAACTCCTCCTGAACGCCTGGACCAATACTTATGAAACTTTACACAGTTGCAGTACACAATCTGAGGATGTGCATGAATTAAAATTATCCCGGTCGGAAATATTTCAAGGGAGATAATTGCCATTACTTAGTCCAATATTGCAATACGTGATGACAGGTCTCGTAAGCGCAACTCCTCCTGAACGGCTTGACCGATACTGATGAAACATTACACAGTTGCAGTACACACCTGAGGAATTGCATGAAGAAGAATTATCCCAGTCAAAAAAATTTCTAATTGCCATTACTGAGTCCAATATTGCAATATGTGATGACAGGTCTCGTAAGCGCAACTCCTCCTGAACGGCTTGACCGATACTGATGAAACTTTACACAGTTGCAGTACACACCTGAGGAATTGCATGAAGAAGAATTATCCCAGTCAAAAAAATTTCTAATTGCCATTACTGAGTCCAATATTGCAATATGTGGTGACAGGTCTCGTAAGCGCAACTCCTCCTGAACGGCTGGACTGATACTGATGAAACTTTACACAGTTGCAGTACACAACCTGAGGATGTGCATGAAGAAGGATTATTCCGGTCGGAAATATTTCAAGGGAGATAATTGCTCTTCTCCATGCATTCCCCTGTATGGAAATGGTTGTTCACTTTAACAATATAAACTGTAGTGTGGGATGGGGGGTATCCTTTTGTGAGTTCACTCACAGTTCTAGTTATACCCCCCGGCAAACAAAGTTTGGGGGGGTATATAGGAATCACCCTGTCTGTCCGTCCGTCTGTCCGTCTGTCTGTCCGTCCGTATGTCCACATTTCTTGTAAGCACTACTCCTCCTAAACGGCTCAATGGATTTGGTTCAAACTTTACATGAAGGTTACACATCATATGTAGATATGCATGAAGGAAGATCACACGCCTCGGACTCTTCCAAGGGGAGATAATTTAACTTAGAGGTTATCTGCGAGGGACTCCTGTGCACATACCTCCACATTTCTTGTAAGCACTACTCCTCCTAAACGGCTCAATGGATTTGGTTCAAATTTTACATGAAGGTTACACATCATATGTAGATATGCATGAAGGAAGATCATACGCCTCGGACTCTTCCAAGGGGAGATAATTCAACTTAGAGGTTATCTGCGAGGGACTCCTGTGCACATACCTCCACATTTCTTTTAAGCACTACTCCTCCTAAACGGCTCAATGGATTTGGTTCAAACTTTACATGAAGGTTACACATCATATGTAGATATGCATGAAGGAAGATCACACGCCTCAGACTCTTCCAAGGGGAGATAATTTAACTTAGAGGTTATCTGCGAGGGACTCCTGTGCACATACCTCCACATTTCTTGTAAGCACTACTCCTCCTAAACGGCTCAATGGATTTGGTTCAAACTTTACATGAAGGTTACACATCATATGTAGATATGCATGAAGGAAGATCACACGCCTCGGACTCTTCCAAGGGGAGATAATTTAACTTAGAGGTTATCTGCGAGGGACTCCTGTGCACATACCTCCACATTTCTTGTAAGCACTACTCCTCCTAAACGGCTCAATGGATTTGGTTCAAATTTTACATGAAGGTTACACATCATATGTAGATATGCATGAAGGAAGATCATACGCCTCAGACTCTTCCAAGGGGAGATAATTCAACTTAGAGGTTATCTGCGAGGGACTCCTGTGCACATACCTCCACATTTCTTGTAAGCACTACTCCTCCTAAACGGCTCAATGGATTTGGTTCAAACTTTACATGAAGGTTACACATCATATGTAGATATGCATGAAGGAAGATCACACGCCTCGGACTCTTCCAAGGGGAGATAATTTAACTTAGAGGTTATCTGCGAGGGACTCCTGTGCACATACCTCCACATTTCTTGTAAGCACTACTGATTAAAACTGTATATGAAGGCTACACATTATATGTAGATATGCATGAAGGAAGATTTTTCTCCTCAGATTCTTCCAATGGAAGATAAGCAAAGTAGAAACTTTACCATTGTATCCGATGCTTTGGGAGGGGAGCGGGGGGTATTCTTCAGTGAGCTTTGCTCACAGTATTTCTAGTTCATAATGTGATACCAAGGGAACATCTTTTACATTGGTATAAGTTCATAATATGATATCAAGGGGACACTGTGTACATGGGTTTTAGTTCATAATGTGATACCAAAGTACCAAGGGTTTAGTTTTGGGACACCATGTACATAGGTATTTATAGTGTATGGTGTAATACCAAAGTACCAAGGGTTTAGTTTGGGGACACCACGTCTATAGGTATTAGTGTATAGTGTGATACCAAAGTACCAGGTTTAGTTTTGGGACACCCTGTACACAGGTTTAAGTGTATAGTGTGTTACCAAGGTACTACAGATTTAGTTTTGGGACAGCCTGTACATGGGTTTTAGTGTATATTGTGATACGAAAGGTATCAAAGGAAGCAAAGGTTCAGGTTCATGGTTTTTTAGCTCACCTGTGTGCTTGATGAACTATTGAGATCACTCACTGCGGTCGTCGTCCTCCTCCGTCTGTTCGCATTTTCCTACAAACAGCTTCACCTCCTAAACCTATGGACTGATTTCAAAATTTGTTCAAAGGTATATTCCTTAGTTGGTCCTCTTTCAAAGTTGTTCATTGCAGAACTTTGGTTTCTGCTGCAACAAAAAAGGGAAAACAATGAGAATGTAACGTTTATCTGGCAAAGTGGTATTATTCTCGAAGACACACATTTGTGTCCCGATTCATCAATGCTAAAGGTAGAAGCAAGCTTGACTTGATTAACTTTGCCCGAAAAGTTAAACATGGTACCAGGAATAATTAGACTGTATGTTTGTATTTATTAGGACTTTTCAACAAGATCCTTAAAAATGAGTGAGGAATCGCCGGGAATAAGTGTTGACCAGATGGAAGGGATGGAGGTACCAGATGAAGGGGCTGAGGATGAAAATGTGGCTCTAGATCAATACCAACTTAGGAGAACATGGGAGAGCAGGTAAATCTTTTCAGTCTGACTCTTATAATTTGATTATTTTGTTGCTTGATATGTGAATTATTTCTCCAGTGCTATGTACTCGCGTATATCAAACAAGGGCATCAGCAAGAGTATGTGATTGGGATGTTATTTCTGTTTCAGACATGGCAAATAAGATATATATTGTATATCTATTTATATATGATTGATGATAAAAGTGAATGATTATGTTTGACACCAGAATATATCTTTGAAAATGTGTACAAACCTTTATGATCCTTTATCAAATTTGTCCCTTTTACTTTTTCAGTCCTCATCCTTACCTATTCTTCAATGCTGATAACTTTACTTTCACATTCCTTGGCTTCTACATTGAAAAAACGTCTGGCAACTTGATAGACCAGCAAACAGGACAAGTTCTAGAGAGAGGAATCATGCAAAATAATCTCTATGATTCTTTAGTCCGCAATTTTGTTCCAATCCGGGAAAATTTCGATCAACTCCCAAGGTAAGGCTGTGCTCATAACATCATTGTGAAGAAGTTTTCTTAAAATAAATTGCCTTATTATTCGCCCGAAATGCAATGCATTGCAGAGGGGATATAGGTTGTGTACCTGTGTGTGTGTGTCCATGTATAACTTGCTGTAAGAACCTTTAAGAGTCATGATGGGAAGATGTGCCCTATTGATGTCAGAGTTCAAAGGTCACTTGAGAGTCAATTGTAAGCATGATTTATATAAAACAGTACCACTAATGATATTCAAACTTGGTATACTTGTTCCAATGATAAAAAGATGTGCCCTATTGATTTTCAGGGTAAGAGGTCATGGTCACTGGAGGCAATTATCAAAATTCATTGTAAGCATTTTTAGCTCACCTGAGCACGAAGTGCTCAAGGTCACAATACACCAAATAAATTCCTTCTTTGTTTACATGTAAATCAACCAGCTTCAACCCTAGTTTGTCACACTTTCTAAGCGTTTCCCAGGTGGAACACCATATATCATTGAAAAGAGATACTTCTTACCTTTAAAATAATCCATAGAAAATGTGGAGTCATGTATTATGCAAGAAAGAACTCGCTCTGTGAAGATAGGGACCGTCCTTTTTACCACAATCCAGCTAGGCTTAAAATGGATTTACCCATACTCTACTTTCACTTTCACACAAGGTCAAAATACCTAAAATGATCAAATCAAACAGTTCCAGTTCATCCTCCACATATTTACAAAGAATTTACACCCATTGTCACATATCCAATGCAGTCTGGGCCAGATGTACAACCATTTCTAGGCAAACAAAGTTTTGTTTACGCACTACTTGGCTGTAGATCAAAGGGGCCCGCGGATGTATTTAGCGTAATTTGACCTATAAGACAAAATTTTTGCCTCTGAGGAGGAGTTTCTTGCCATTGTTTTCAACGTGTTATCTATATTGAAAGCAAAAAATTTTCCTATACCGGCAGAAACCTCGGTTTTGCGGCTTGAGTCTGGCCAGTTTTGGGATATCGCGCATCATATAGGTCTTAGACGAAAAAAATAAGAAACGCGTTATATATTAAGTTTAAACTGTGTCCATTGTTTAAAGACATGAACAAACTTCACATTTAGGCATGATTTGGGCCATGCAACACTAACAGAGAAGTCTAAATAGCTTGAAAACATCAATTTTTAGGGAGAAAAATGTAAAATTTGCTAGGATTTTTTTCCAGCAAAATCCTGTTCTAAATGCTTTTTGATGTTTTTCTACAAACATTTTATTAAGAAACAAGCATTTATATATTTCAAACAATTTAATACCAATACTGGCCAGCCAGGTGCATTATTAAGGTTTTTTGACACCTTTACTGGTGATTGCATTGATGTGTGAAATTTAGCACATTTGTGGCATGTATATGTCATAAATATTAACCCATTAGTAAGGGACTAGCTGGGGTTGAAGAGGGCTGTATTAGGAAGTAGGTTCCAATAAAATAACTTCCTAACACATTTTTATGCCCCGGCATACGAGGTATGAGGGGCATATAGTTTTCCGGTCTGTTAGTCCGTCCGTCCGTCCGTCCGTCCGTCCCGCTCAGGTTAAAGTTTTTGGTCAAGTTAGATTTTAGTGAACCTGATGTCCTATCATTATGAAACTTCACACAAATGACAATCAACATATCATTGTTTAAAAAATTGTATCAATTTGAGGTTGGACCAACTGTTCGTCCGTCCGTTTTAAAATATAGTTAACAACCGGGGCATCCGTGTTCCATGGACACATTTTCTTGTTATTATATTAGTTGTGTTCTATTGCTTTTGTATTGTAATTGACGGGGAAATTGAGTTAAAGATGGCCCGTAAAAGGCACTGCAAGTCAATTGGCTTTCAAAAAGGTGTGCCAGGTGTAAATAGGGGACAAAAACATGGTTTTAGTGTAGAAAAGGTACAAACAAAGTATGTGAGATGTACTCAAGATGCCTTTGAGGCACGTGTAAATAGACATTTGGGTATATTCACCTTTCTTGATGTTGATGGTTCGGAAACAAATGTACGTCCCTTGCGGCCATCTGGGAAAGTGGCTGGTATTATCGATGAGTTTGGTGTTGCCCGCAACAATACATATCACCCCAACTCATACACAAATAAACTGTACTGTCCAGCTAAGGTGCAACTGATGTTTAACTCTGAAATAAAGATACATGCACAGTTGAACATAAATTGTAATGGTATTCTGGTTTTTGACAGTGCCAGTTCCCAAAAGTGGGGTCTAGTCTGGCGCGAACGGCTTAAATGTGAAAAATGTACATATATTGGTATATACTATAATTTATATGAAGAGGTTGAAAGGATCCATAAGAGAAGAGGTAGACAAACAGCAAAAGCCAATGTTGGCTTTCAAATAGGTCTTTTCTCAACACCAATCAGTAACCATTGTGCAACACGCATACTAAACTGCACTAACATGCACCAACTATATCGGGTATGCAAAAAACTGCAAATTCTGTGGCAGAGGCATTTATCAAATTGAATAATGAGAGTATTAAGGACATAAGGCAAACTCTAAAGGCTGATAATAAAACTATTGGTCAGAAAGACCCTAAGTCAGTGAGGATAGAGGGAGATATATGTTACAATAACCCTCTTTTCAATAGCGAATCGACACCGTTTCAAGCCGGTACTATGGCTACAACCACTCTATGCGAGAACAATACTCTTGAAAAGAAAATAATTGGGGTTCACATAGCAAGTAAATTATGTGTAAGGGCATCACGGTTGCGAAACAAAGGGGAAAAAGTGTCCTGCCCTAATCATGCAGGCTATTGCTCGGCAAACATAACGGGCGAAACACCGATTGGGCAGGAAGACCAATGGAATGAAAAGGCTGCGCGCCAAATATCTCAAGATTTAAAAATAACGCATTTTACTGGTGACGGTGACAGTAAAGGTCATAAAGGTGTAAATAAATGTCAGGAGAACACTGTTATTAGCTTAAAAGACTTGAGACATCTTGCTAATTCTATGAAGAGACAGGTTTATAAAGCCCCATACACTAAGACAATGTTTCCATGTAACAAGTCGAACTTGAAAAATAGGTTTGCACTCTCAGTAAAAGCAAGGTGTTTGGGTGAGCTGATATCTGCACATAGATATTACAATGGTGATATGTGTAAAATAACATTAAAAATGCCAAAAATCATTGAAACAATAGTCTTATGTTTTAAAGGTTACTGCGGTTCTACATGTGCTAAGCAAAGTTTCGTTTGTACCGGTCATAAGTCTCAAGTAAAATACTTCCTGCCACAAAACGTGAGACTTAGAATATCGAAACTTGATGAAGAAATACTGACAAGGTGCATTAATTTATTCTTAGGTACTGAGAACTTGGGGAAAACTAGGTTTTTAACATCGACCCAAAAATGTGAGGCCGTAAACAGGTCCTATCAAGCGGTGGTCCCCAAAGCGACCACATTCGCGCGTAATTTTCGGGGTCGCATTCATGGCCAAATTCATAAGTTGAACAAAGGCTTTGCTAATTCTGTCCTCACAAAATGCAGTAACCTTCATGCAAATATAACCAGGGGTTCTTCTGTAGTGAAGCAGCTGGTTAGTACACAAAGATCTATTAACTTGTCCAAAAGTAAACAATACAGATCTAAACATAAAACATGTAGGTATGCGGGACGTTTGCGAAAATATAATTTACACGAAAAGGTGCACTACAGGAAGGGAATGACTGACCCAAAGTTGAATACTCAGGGCTTAGCCCATCTCAGTGACCATAGCTATGTATAAATAATGCATTGATTGATTGACTGTATTATTTCACTGTGTATTATTGTGTGTGTGAAAATATTGAACAAAGATTCAATGTCATGCATGCTCATCATACTTAAACAATTACCAACCAACCCCACATTTTCCACATTTTAAAGCTATATTTGTAGTATATGACTGTTTAATAACCATGTTTGGTCATATTTATTTATCAATAGGTCAAAAGATAGTGCTATACATAAGAACACTTCATATTTGTTTACCTTTCATCTAGGTCAGTATGACACAGTCAGGGTAGATATTTTCATGGTTAAAATGACCTCCCAAACATCTACCCTGAGAGTGGCATGTCTTTCTCTGACAATTAATCAACAACGGCTCAACACTCAAATGTCCAGAAAAACAGCATAAAGAGTTATTGCACAGGTGGCTAATGGATTGGTCCGAACCCAATATGGCCCTCAACTGAAGCATTTTAGCCAACCTGTGCACATAAAACATCTTTGATTGGGGCTCATGTGGAAATTTAACACGCATTCTGCCGTACCTAATAGCTGAATGCCCACATGAGCCCCCTGTCAACTCCAGGCAACCAATTTCTACATTTGCTAGGTATTGTGAGTGTAGTCTGTCTCGTACTGTATCCCAGAAGGTATCCATTACTGCAGACGATACAAAAGTGACCTTTCATAATTTGACCCGGAAGTGCTTTAGGTCACAATACACCAAATAAATTCCTTCTTTGTTTACATGTAAATCAACCAGCTTCAACCCTCGTTTGTCACACTTTCTAAGCGTTTCCCAGGTGGAACACCATATATCATTGAAAAGAGATACTTCTTACCTTTAAAATAATCCATAGAAAATGTGGGGTCATGTATTATGCAAGAAAGAACTCGCTCTGTGAAGATAGGGACCGTCCTTTTTACCACAATCCAGCTAGGCTTAAAATGGATTTACCCATACTCTACTTTCACTTTCACACAAGGTCAAAATACCTAAAATGATCAAATCAAACAGTTCCAGTTCATCCTCCACATATTTACAAAGAATTTACACCCATTGTCACATATCCAATGCAGTCTGGGCCAGATGTACAACCATTTCTAGGCAAACAAAGTTTTGTTTACGCACTACTTGGCTGTAGATCAAAGGGGCCCGCGGATGTATTTAGCGTAATTTGACCTCAAGGTGAGTTATTGTGATGGCCTTTTGTTCGGCGTGCGGCGTCCGGCAACTTTTTCTCCTCAGTAACCAGTGGGTCAAATGGGATGAAACTTCACAGGAAGCATCCTCACAATGACCTCACCAGAATTCCTTCAAATTGTTGGGACCCATGCAGAATTCTGGTTTCCATGGCAACGAAATGAAAAAAACTTCAAAAATCTTCTCCAAAACTGGTTGGCCGATTTTCAGATAATTTTGTAAAAATGTTCCTTGGATGACCCTCTATCCGATTCCTTCAAGCCATATTGATTGGTCGAAAAACATGGCCACCAGGGGGCGGGGCTATTTTGCCTTATATGGCTAGAGTGAAAACTTAAAAAATGTTCTCCTCTGAAAGTGTTTGGCCGAAACTCAAATATCTTTTGTAGAAATATTGCTAGGGTGATCCCCTAACAGATTCCTTCAAGCAATGTTGATTGGTCAAAAACTATGGCCGCCAAGGGGCAGGGCTTATATGGCTAAAGTGAAAAAAGAAAAATCAGGTGAGCGATCCAGGGCCATCATGGCCCTCTTGTTTAGAGAAAACGTACCAAGGAGGATGATCAAACTTGCCACACTTGACAGAGGTGAAAGGTCCAAGGTCACTTTAGGTAAAATGTCAAACTTATGTTGCAAATACACCTCTTTGTGGTGCCGATGTTTAAAACTTGTAATGCCTAGAAGTCATTTAAATGACTTTTCAACAATAATTAGAATAGATTGACCATGTTGGAAAAGGGTTTAATAATACTGCATGTGTTTGATTAAAGACATGAGAAGATACTGAAGATGTGTAACGTGATGGGTATTGACATGGTGCATGACCCCGATGATACCTATGAACTAACCACGGACAATGTGAAAAAAATCATGGCCATATATATGAGATTTAGGTAAGCAAACCTTTTAACCCTTTCCGAAATACAGATACTTTCTGACAACTCTGCAGCAGATGACCGTTAAAACCATTGTGGCATAACATTGCTCATAATGAGCAATTTCTCCTTTTTTCACAATGTTTTCAACACTTTTTAATAATTACATGTTCAGGTTTTTCAGATTTTTGCCCAGATGTTTTTAAAGTTGTCTGCTGCAGAATTGCTGCTTGTCAGTTAATTCCAAAGAAGCCTAGATAAGATGGAGTAATTAACTTGTCTTCAGTCAACAATATTTATCTTAATTTAACCCTTTTACACTTATAGACGAGTTTTGACATATTTGCAGCTCACAACTTTTGAAAACATTGTGGCAAAAGAAGAAATTCTTAATAATAAGCAATTTCTCCTTTTATAACAATGTTTTCAACTTTATTCAGTTATTACATTTTCTTTTTGCAAGATATTCCATATACATGTATTAGCTATGATGTTTGCAAAGTCATTTGCTGTAGAATTGTTGTATGTGGGAAAAGGTTAAATTTATTTAAACCCTATATTGTAGATACTTAAAAGAAACATCTCACTGATGTGCATATTATCTGACTGTTTCAATTTGGCTTCTTGTGTTCACTGCTCTTTCGGCTTTCACTTACTGACTTATTGGCAGACAACATACATGAAAATTGAATACTCTTGTTATGATGAATTTATGGCACTTTTATGTTGACAAGGCGAAATATTTTGATTAGTGGTCATAGGTTTTATCAATTTTATGTATAATAATTAAAATTCTTTTAAAAAATATTTTCAGAAATATCTGTTTTATTTAGCTTGACTATTCGAAGAATATGAGAGCTATAGTACTCACCTGGGCGTCGGCGTCCCGCGTTCACGTCACACATTGGTTAAGTTTATGCATGCAATTACTTATATACTACATGTATTGCATTGAAACTTTCTACAACCCTACCCAACTATCACACCTATGTAGATTATCAAGTAAGATAACTCTATCCTGCATTTAATGCAAGTTATGGCTCTTTTTTTACTTCGAAATTCCGGTAAAAGTTTTGCGTGCAACTAAATTAATAGTCTGTATTTCGGTATTTACTTGATGCATTGCATTAAAACTTTATACAACCCTACCCAACTATCACACATATGTAGATTATGCAAGTTAGGGCCCTTTTTGGTCTTTTAAATTCATGTTAAAGTGTTGCTTACAACTACATTAAGAGACCATATCTCAGTAATTACTTGAAGCATTGTATTGAAACTGTATACAACCCTTCCCAATTTCACAACTATATACACAACCAAGTAAGATAACTCGATCCTGCATATGATGCAAATTATTGCCCTTTTTTTACTTACAAATTATGGTTAAAGTTTTAAGAGTTCATATCTTAGTAACTACTTGATGCATTCCATTGAAACATTATACAACCCTTTTCAATCATCACACCTATGCAAACAATCCAGTTAGATAACTCTATCCTGCGTATAATGCAAATTATCACCCTTTAAAAATTCTGGTTAATGTTTTGCATGCAACTACATTAGAGTCCATATCTATAATATAGTCCATAATAAGCGGTGGAATAGCCAAATGCGCTGTCCTCCGATTTTAAGCATGTCTGTGTTCCAAAGAAAAAAAATTGTGCTATTGTGATACCATTGGTGTTGTCACTAAAATCTAACCTCTTAACTCAAAAACAGTTACACATTCTCAAATGAAACTTGGTACACATGTGCCTAGAAACAATATGCATGTCTATACCAAGTCACATAACTCTGGTTTTAATAATAATTCAGTTATGCTCTTTTTTGGACTTAGAAAAAATATAATGTTTGATTTTCCTTGTCACACTGTAAATTCAGTTCATAAATTATGCTGCCTTTTAATTGACAGATGTGATATTCCTGTAATCATTATGGGAGAGACTGGGTGTGGGAAGACAAGGCTAGTGAAGTTTATGTGTAGCTTACAGGTACCGCCAGGCATGGAAGGAACTGTGAAAAACATGATCTTGATGAAGGTAACAATCTGTTCTATATTTACTATTACTCTACAGTATTGACCGCATAAAGGCAATCATATAGTTTTGTTTGACTTTATGAATATATGTACAATGAGATGAATGAAGAACAATTTTTGATTTGATAAAAATAATTACATGTACAACAAAATAGAATGTTGTTGTAAACATGTCACAATACGGTACAACAAATCTGCAGCAGAAAATTTTAGAAAAGGTCTAGACACACATATGGAACGACTAAAAGTTTAATTATTGAATAAAGTTGTAAACATTGTGGCTAATGGAGAAATTGCTTATTTTTGCCTAAATGTTTTATAAGAGCATCGGCTGCAGATAGAATGTCAATAAAAGGGTTAAGTGTTGATATTGTCAAGTGATGCAAAGCTTCTTAATTTGTTCATTTTACAATGTTTTTTAAACCACCTTCAAAACTTTGGCCTCATACAGCAAATCGGTTTCATTCCTGTGCCCTGTCGAAGGAAACTCAGCTATAAACATGTATCTAATACTGTTAAGGGTGGGTAAGGGAATACATAATCTCCATTGCTGAAATGATAAAAAATACTATTATAGATGGTGTAAATATCCAAGGATCAAACAACATCATTATATATTATAGATGGTGTAAATATCCAAGGATCAAACAACATCATACTATTATAGATGGTGTAAATATCCAAGAATCAAACAACATCATACTATTATAAATGGTGTAAATATCAAAGGAGCAAACAACATCATTCTATTATAGATGATGTAAATATCCAAGGATCAAACAACATCATATAACTCAATACCCTGTTGGCAAGTGTCACACTCTCCCACATTCAACTAATCTGCAGCAGATGACCTTTAAAACATTCATTCAAAAATATGGAAAATGTCTATAAATGAAATGCATAATGATTGAATCAAGTTAAAGACATTGTGAGAAAATGAGATTTTGCTCATAGTGAGCAATTTCTCATTTTATTCCGTAAGTTTCAAAAGATTCCTTCTGTATATGTGTCATAAGGCGTCTATGTGTGAAAAAGATTTAATGATGTGTCCTTTAACTGATTAAAAATCTAAAGAAACTCAAATGAAGATACTGGTTACCTTTTTCCATGTGCAGATGCATTTTGACACATTTGTAGCAGACAACTTATGCTGCAAGGTTTTCCAATATTTAAGGCTTGATGTTTCTGAAGTCATCAGCTTCGAATTCATTTTATGTGGGAAAGAGATCATGATTTTCTGGTATTGCCAAATACATTTCCAGTATTGATTTTAAACAGGTACATGGCGGAACAACCAATGCTGACATCATTAAAAAGGTGAGAAAAGCTGAAGAGATTGCAAGGAAAAATGTTACAGAAGTAGGACCCCATATGTTCACAGTTTTGTTCTTTGACGAGGCTAATACAACAGAATCCATCGGCCTTATTAAAGAAATTATGTGCGATAAGAGTATGGGAGGAAAGAAATTGACCCTTTGTGAGAATTTAAAAATGGTGGCAGCTTGTAACCCCTACAGAAAGTAAGTTCAGTTTACATAATACATGAACTAGATATTGTATATCAGGTAGTAATCATGGGCTAAAATATACATTCCCAAGAAGAGGAGCTCACATATCTAGGAATTTCATAGTCCTTTTTAACAAGAGTTTTACCAATTAGTTTCAAAGATTTCTGAGAACAGATAGTAATTATTAACAGTGGAAGCTCAAATTATGAAAAACCATTTACCATCACATACCTTCACATTAGAAAATGGTCGTTTTACATAAACACAAATTTGTAATATATTTTATTTGAACATTTTTACTTAAAGATTTACGGTTGACTGATGAAAATGTGTTGAAAGGTTATCAACTGAGAAACAACCTTAAATGTCATGCAGAACACTTAAAATGTCTTTTGGCTGATACAAAAATGAAAGTTTCTAAAGAATACAATTAAACAATTGCTTTTCATATTATAGGCACAATTGTTTACTATGACAATGAAGATAAATATTTAATAAGGACTTTCTTTTCATAGACATTCTCAAGATCTGATCAAGAAGTTAGAGCAGGCTGGACTTGGATATCATGTTGATGCTGACAATACCCGGGACAAACTTGGACGAGTTCCTATGAGACAACTTGTGTATCGTGTACAGCCTTTACCTCAAAGTCTTCTCCCTTTGGTCTGGGACTTTGGACAATTAAATACACAAGTGGAGGATTTGTATATCAGACAGATGGTTAGACGCTGTGTAAGTTTTTCTTAGTTAACCTGAACAAAAAGTATCCTTAGCACCTTGTTATGCATCATGTAGCTTAAAGAAGGAAATTCCAATTTGTTGCTTAAAGGTCCACAATCTTAAGATTCTCTTTAGATCCTAATGGCTCATTGTAAAGAGTCTAAAACTTTTCCCACAGCACTGTCATGCAGACACATTTTGATGTCTCTGCAGAAGTGGAGAAATTGCTCTTTATACATGTTATGAACATTATTCATTACAATGATTATTTTCATGAAAATTACATCTAAATCACCACTTTCATTCATACATACAGTCAAACCTGTGCTAAAGACCACCTTTGTTAAGCAATTCCCTTTTAATTTTCCAATTACTCATTTTCTGCATAAGTGAGCCTGTAAATAAAGACCACCTGTGAACAAAAACCATATTGTTGTGTACCCAAGGGTGGTATTTAAATACAGGTTGGACTGTACTTTCACTTACAGTGTCCAAATGTTCCTATTTTTAACCACTTTTGGAAGCCTTCAAATTCTCTGATAAGTTGTGTTGTGTTGCTTGGTCCCAGCATTTATTACACAAATGGTCATGAAGAAGAAAAACAGGAAACTGGTCTATTACAACTTCCTTTTTAGCACCTGTTCACGAAGTGCTCAAGGTGAGTTATTGTGATCACCCTATGTCTGTCGTCAGTCAACATTTTCTCCTCTGTAACCGGTGGATCAACTGGGATGAAACTTCACAGAAAGCATCCTCTCAATGTCCTCACCAGAGTTCCTTAACATTTTTGGGATCCATGCAGAATTCTGGTTTCCATGGCAACGAAATGAAAAAAACTTCAAAATTCTTCTTCTCCCAAACTGGTTGGCAGATTTTCAAATAATTTTGTAGAAATGTTCCTTGGATGACCCTCTATCATATTCCTTGAAGCCATGTTGATTGGTCGAAAAACATTGCCGCCAGGGGGGGCGGGGCTATTTTGCCTTATATGGCTATAGTGCAAACTTAAAAAATCTTCTCCTCCAAAAGTGTCAGGCCGATTTTCAAATAATTTTGTAGAAATGTTTCTTAGATGACCACTATCAGATTCCTTCAAGCCATGTTGATTGGTAGAAAAAACATGAACCCAGTGGGCAGGGCTATTTTGCCTTATATGGCTATTGTGAAAACTTAAAAAAATCTTCTTCTCCAAAAGTGTCAGGCCGATTTTCAAATAATTTTGTAGGAATGTTCCTAGGGTGACCCTCTATCAGATTCCTTCAAGCCAAGTTGATTGGTCGGAAACTATGTATATAGCTAAAGTAAAAAAAAAAAATCAGGTGAGCGATTCCAGGGCCATCATGGCCCTCTTGTTTGACAAAATACGTTCAAAGTCGTCGTCTGCAGAATTGCTGTATGAGGGAAAGGGTTAAGACAAAATATTACATTTGATTGTTATTATACCCCCAAAAAACAAAGTTTTGGGGGGGCATATAGGAGTCACTGTGTGTCGGGCTGTATGTCTGTCTGTCGGTCGGAAGCCATATTTTGTCCGGCCTATTTCTTACAAACCACTGGGTGGAATTCAATGAAATTTTACATGAAGCTTCTATACCAAGAGGAGATGTGCATACACTAAAGGTCTTACAATTGCATGTTATTTTACAGAGTTATGGCCCTTTTACTTATTAACATGTTGGTCATATTTTGTCCGAAGCC